>CM023540.1:55747920-56129361 GCA_013350335.1 Chimonanthus salicifolius
CGAGAATCCACACTAGATACAGTTCAAGCAAACTCACTGAAATATAACACACTAAGCATACCACACGAACTTAGGGTGTCTATGCATTACCCCTGAACCCGGTTCAATCTACCTTACCACACAGGGAATGAGCCTAATCTGTAATTATCATCACATCCACCTCAGTCCGAGAGTTGAACCGTGCTCTAATACCAACTGTAACACCCCGTCCCGCTACTGGCGCGTTATCTCCGAAATATCACAAACATCATAAAAGATGGATATCGAGTATTATTTTAATCCTGGGAAACGGAGTAACTACCTCCCGCTCGACAACTACAAGTCCATAATAGTAGGAAGCATAACAAGCAACCATAAACTGTTCAAATATGGTTATACAGTCACCCGGACAAACAACATACGAATAAAGTTCATACAAGCAAAGTATCTCAATTAAGAATAAACACGATTAGCAAATATCTACAGCTACTGCTTGTCTCTAGACGCCTACTCAAGTGACACGCCTGGTCTCTCAGTGTTCGGGGTACCTAAAAGGTAAGGGGTGAGCTAACCAGCCCAGTGAAGAGATAAAGCATATCACATGTCATCAACATATATATCATGCGCATGAATGGAAAAACATCATGATAACAAACGTTCTCATGTACATGAAAAACCCAACATCACCAACTAATAATCCACCGATCAAATCAGAGAAATCATCTCGATAGCCCACACCGGGCCCTCTAGCAAACTCTGATCTCCCTACCAATGCCATCGAGAGACTACTCAATACGACCAACCTAATGAAGAGATGATGCATATTACTTGTCAGCAACATATGTATCATATGCATGAATGCAAGAATATCATAATAGAATGGATGTCACTGTATAGGAGTACCCAACTATATTACTAACCAATGGCCCGACTGACCAGTTCGAGACACCACCTCCATAACTCACAATGGTCCTCCAAGAACTCTGGTCTCCCTACCAATACAACCGGGAGACCACACAATATACAACCGCCTCAACCGCCGAAATGCAACGGGGAAACACGTATCCCCTTTGGGAGTCTCAACTGCTGGAGCATAACGGGGAAACCAATCTCAAGGCCAGACACCTCAACTGCTGGAACGCAATGGGGAAGTCCTCCCAACAACCGCTGGATCGTAACGGGGAAGTCCTCCCAACAACCAAAACATCATCTCTTCGTAAACATACACATATAAACAATTTCTCAACCTCAGCACCTAACGGCGCACTGTCTGTTGCGGTTTACCTCCCCTTCATGCACATAATATTAAGATCAAGTATAACAGTATGAACATTTTTTGTCCTCCCAACAACCAAATCATTTCATCGTATGAATATTTTTTGTCCTCCCAACAACCAAATCATCTCATCGTCATGAATGTATCCACATGAACAAATCCTTGCATGCATGCACATGGTATCATAATCATGTGTGACAACACAAATACGTGCTGACGTAATATTAATATCAACAACATACCCCATCATGCTGTCAACAACACATGACAATGCTTAAACACATACCTCTATATCCAATTTGATTTCACTTGCATCTATTGTGTAGACACGCAATGTATAATGAACATAATCCAAGTATCATATATAATATTTACTTGTTCGATTAAAATTTTCCATAATTGCAAATAATTGAAATGAGTGCACCGAACATATCTCTTGACACATGATCCTTTTCAACATTTTACCCTTACCCGAGTGGCTTAAAATAATAAATGATATGATAAGGGTCACTCTAAGTCCAGGAATAAGGATTGGTAGATGCAAATGACTGCTAAAAGTGTGATAGGTCCCCTCACTTGCGTGCATTTTTGAAATCCAGGTGATGAACATTGGTCGAATGATTGAAGGAAGCGACACACGAGCAATCGGGTCTGAGAAGCTAGGGCGGATCTACAAAAACTGGGATGAGCCCGCAAAACTGGGTCGATCCCACAAAACTGGCCGAAGATGAGCTAGAAATGATCCAAGAACGAACCAAAAGGGCCTAGAAATGCTTGAGAAGTGATCCCAAAACAGGCCAGAAGCAGCCCAAATCTGGGCCTGCCCGGAGAGCAAGACCGAGTCGGGCAGGGTCTAGAATTGGAACTGGGCCTGGCTTGTCTACTGGATCAAGTTGCCCTAATTGGATCTGCTGGGCCGAAGAAGGCGAGCTGGGTCCAAGAAATTGGGCTCAACTCAATCGGTCTGCTGAGCCGTAGGAGACGAGCTGGGCTTGGCCTGTTCGCAACAAGGACCGAGAAAAGAAAGGTCTGGCTTGGTTGCTGGGCTTAAGAATCACAGGCCTAACCCACCTGAGCTAGAGGAGTTGCTCACTCAACTGAGTCGACTCGATCGGACAAGGAAAAAGGAGGAGGAAGAAGAGAACCAAAAAGAGAGGGGAGGAGAGAAAGAAAAGGAAACCAAAAGATGAGGTGGAGGCGAGTAAGGGTTGTTCGAAGGGGAGGAGCGGCAGCACAATACAATCAAAGAAGGAGAAGAAGAAGAAGATGAAAGAATGAGAGAGTAAGAAAGAGGATGGACGGTGGCGGCTTGGGGTTTAGATCTAGAGTTAGGGCTTTGGTTTGGGTTTAGGGTTTCAAGAGAGGGAAGAAGAGCTAAGAAGCGGAGAGAGAGAGAGAGAGAGAGAGAGAGAGAGAGAGAGAGAGAGAGAGAGTGCAAAGGCGGCTGCTAGGGTTAGGGTTTGTTGGTGGCGGCGGCTTGAGAGAAAGAGATGGAGGGGAGGAGAGAGAGCAAGTAGAGGGGTAGCGGCTAGGGTTAGGGTTTGATGACGGTGGTGGCTTGAGAGAAAGGAAGTGAAGGGTTTAGAGTTAAGGAGATGGGAAAGAGGAGGAAGATAAGAGGATCGGGGCTAGTTTTTTAAAGAGAATAAAGAGATATTATATACGTGGGAGAATTAGGGTTTAAGGTTATGGCTTGGGTTAGGGTTCACCAAAGTCTTTTTTTTTTGTTCTTATAAAATATCGAAGCCTGGGAACTCTTGATTTATTTTATAAGACTATATATTTTTATTTTATATTATTTATCTATTTATTATTAGTAATGTTTATTTTATTTTATTTTTGAGAAAAAATCTCGAAAGGTGTGAAAACAAAGTTTCAAAAATTGACATGGAATTTTTTTTTAAAAAAAATCTAACATCTGCTAAAAAGTCAGGACGTCGAACATCGGGAGAAAACCATGTGATTTTCAAATATTTTGCATGACAAAAATATAATAATTTAAAATTAGTAAGATGCCATTTAAGCTCTCGAGCTCGAAATCAGGACAACTCGGGCCCACCATGGAGCGCCCACTCTCTCCATTGCCACCAAAACACCTAATCCAACATGAAGATCCAAAAATGTCCCCAGAAATCCCGACGGATCAGGTCGGGTTGTTACAAAAACAGTGGAAAATAGGATTCTTAGGGTATTCCTATGAAGGCTTGAGGTATTTGAACCCAAAACACTCATAATCAGTTCCAGACTAAGGAATTAGTGTATTTGTCACAGAATGCAGGGAAATCCCAACACTTAGGGTCGGTTTTGAGATGAAATTAACTAGAGATACTAAGTTTAAACCTTAAGTACAATGGAAGAGAGGAAAAATGATGAAAGTAGAGCCTTACTCGAGGATAGAGTGATGATTTCTAAGAGAAATCCAAGTGAAAATGACGAAATAGGAAATGATTGAAGCCAACTGAGAGAGGAAGTTTGCAGGTGGGTCTCGGGATACATAGAAGAAACCGTGGGGAGGAGCTGAAGATGAAAATGGGGAAATGAGGGGCACGGATCATTTTAAAAAGGATTGAGCAGCAACTCCTTCGGAATCTCAGTCCATAACCTTGGAAGTTCCGAGGTAAATTGAGAGTAGGTTCCGAGACTTAAAGGGCTCGGTGCAGGGACCTATATGTGAAATCATAGAGCAACTGCAGTTTTCGCAGCTTCGGGCACCCCAACCTCGGAAGTTCTGAAGTAAGTTCTCTAGCAGGTTCAGAGATCAAGCTGAATTGTAAGGTAGTCTCAGCACTTCCACGGGTTTCGGAACCAAATCCTTGTGTTCCAAGACAAGTTCCGAGATCAAGTTCCGAGGACTTCCAATTTCCAGTCAGTCGACTGATGGATCGTCTGAATGTCCTGATTCTAATTTTTTATCCAAGGCCTTTTGATAGAGTGTTCATTTGATCTCCTGGAACTTAGCCTATTTCTTAGAAACCCATTAAGATATTTTAAGTTAATTATGAACCCTAGAGCTAGGAGAATCATGTATTTATATTCATTTAACTGAAAGCACTTAAGTCACACATGATTCAATCATATAGAGTTGCAAGATGCAATATATCAAAGATTTTCAAAAAAATCAAGCAACATTAGTATATTTAGTCAATCAATGACTACCATGACATCCTTTTTGATGAGATTTTCACTTCAAAGCATGGAGAAAGAAATAGTGAAACTAAAGATGGTTCAACATTTTGTTTTCATATCACTATAAGGTAGCATGATTGATCCAAACAATCAACAAATAATTTTTTGATTCTTGATGAGTTCAAGTCCATGGATTTGTGACTTCTTTGAGCATGATATATATTATAGTCAGGAACAATATTATCAATGTTATAGGAATCAAGGTCACCATGTTGTGGCACAACAAGTAATTAATCTTGCTTGTAGAAATAATAATCAAGTAATTGAATTTGCAAGCAGTACATGTTATACTGGTTCAAGGTATGTAATTATTTGCTTCAAAGTTTGGACCATAGTAAAACATGGAGAAGAAGCATAGTAATCATCACAAATGAGATATGAGCATTAAAGCATAGATGATTAAGAGAAAGGGTAAGACATTCCAAGCCTGACATGTTCTAATGGAAATGTGCATGTTCAAGAGTATAGGTTCTCACAAGCATCTAATCTTAAGAGAGTCAAGATCTAACCTACTCCTTAAGCCTTGGGTACCCATTGGGTGGTAGAGGAAGGTCTCTGGGGTGTACAAGTGTCACACATTTGAACATTTGATTTTCTCTTTTTAGTATTCTTACTTGTTTGACAGAATTTTGTAAATTCATTAAAAGCTTGGATTAGTTTCTTAGTTAAGGTATAATTTAGATGTTCATTTGGGTTGTTATACCTAAGTCTTTGAATTGGAGGTATTGGTGGAGAATTCTTTTGATTTTTATATTCAAAGTGCGTTCTTCTCTATGAATTTGGGTTAACGCCTTTTGATTCTTCTTTTTGAGTCTTTTGTCTTTGATTTCTCACCTTTGTTTGATTTACATTGTAGTATTGATTTTCTTTTCTTGATTTACATTCAAACATTAAATGCCCGATTTGTCCACAATGAAAACATTTTATAATTTTGATTTGAGAAGTTGAGGAGGTTTCACCTTTAACAAAAATGATTGGTTTAACGGGTAGATCAACATTTTTCCTATCACATCCAAGACTTGTCTTGTCTCCAAATGGTTTGTGTGATCAAGATCGAAGATCATGCTCCACCAGATTGAAGCTCATTGTTATGGCAATCACAAAACAGGTATTTACCCATAGAAGACTTTAGGTGGTACCCACACCTTAGGAGGACTATTCTTAGGCTTAGTTCGACAAATGGTAAAATCACAAAAAGCCTGGAGAGGAAAGCTTGACAGTGAATTGGAAGTGAACTTGGAAATATGAATTAAGTTCACTGTCAGCTCAACCAGTCTTTCTCACCGGCCCTTCGGTGGAGACAGGATTGACACATCGTGGTCAAAGACTGGTCGGCCAGATTGATAGAGGTTATGGATCATAAGAATAGTCTTTGTGGGTGTGCCTCTGATTGAGAGTCTCGTATGCACCGACCCCTCATTGATGAACTTAACGACCCGTCATGGTCAACGACTTGTCGATGTAAATCTTGTGAGTTCAGGTCTTTGAACTCAAGTGAGCTCTCGAGAAAATAGAAATCTTGGTAGTTCAAGAGTGAGCGAGAGTACCAAGACCGACCTCTCGGTAAAGGGCGACAGGTCGTTCTGGGTAGGACAAGTTTCGCGACATGAAACTCTATCAGCATGGTGTTTCCCAAGATCGAGACCCTCGTATGGACCGACCTCTAGGTGCCATGACTGTCGACTAATCGGTGACATCGACCTGTCGACCGAAAAATAATTATACCATTGGGAGTGCATTTATTGTGCAACAATCCAGTGGTTGAACGGTGATATTCTTAGTTACCGACCCCTCGGTGCACCCGACCTGTCGTGTCACGCCCCGACCCGACCGGTGGGCCCGGAACGCGACTGATTTTTTTTTTTTTTGAAAGATAAGTAAACTAAACCACAAGCACTCTTACTAGGCCGGATCAACAGTTAGGCCCAGCGGTTACACATCAGCCTGATAAGTGGACTCAAACATGTACCATATGCCTACCCCAAAGACAAAGTAAAAACAATGCAACAATAACATCCACTCATACTATGATCAAACAGATACCAACATTGATTAATCAATCCATAACATCGTCTCAAATGGCAACATAGCTGATTACAAAAGTCAAATACAAATTAAGTACCACATCCAGGTACTTAATGCAAAAACAACGGTTCCAAGAACCAACAGAAAGATCAGGGCATTCCCCTCCGGGGGAAATCCCAAGGCACTGCTTCAGCTTAAACGCCCTAAGCCTGAAAGAGAGGGTCCTCCTCCTCGGGTTCATTGCCTGAAAGGTGAGTGGTGTGAGCTAACTAGCCCAGTGAAGGATAATTAACAATGCACATTAAGTAAATATAAAACAGGTTAATATCACATGCTTGACAACAGTAAGCATAATCTTAAATCAGATAATAACATCATCAACTATCAATCACTGCCATTATCCACCGTAATGCCTGCTGACTACACTGAGACCAGTATTAAGTCCCGACACGGTCAAAATACATCCTTGCAAGTACATCTCCGGCTCTTAAACTTAGCCGATACTGACACCTTCAAGTCAGCAACTGACGACTAGCATGGTCCGCCCATGGTCCAGTAGACATAAACCATCTCTCATATGGCCGATATTGGTTCAATAGCCCAGGTACGTGGAAGCAGTCTTACATACACATACGGTCAACACCGTAATATCAAATAATCACAGCACTCTTACCATAGTGCATCATGTATAGGCACATGAGTAGGTTCATCAAAACCGAAACCACTCATTGCTCAAAATAACACCTGTTTACAAAATTTGCAGAGTTAAGTTCCCTCACCGTGATTGTGTGGTTTCGCGGTCTCTGTCAAACAACATACAAGTGCTCAATCAATATACATAACAAATACGTACATATACGTAGAATTTGGAAATCATATATTTTCCCACAAAATATTCGGGTTTAATGGAATGAGTCTCCTACTTGGTTTCTATCCCTTTTTAATTTATCCACAAGATAATAATATAATAAACATAAGGGGCTCAGTCCAAACTCATATTGTCTTCTGGGCATTGACCAGATTGACTTATTGAGTAAGGTCTAGATCCTCAGGTCACTTCTCGGTTGTCTTCTGGATGGGACCAGAGCTGACATTTTGAGTAGGCCTCGAGGTCACTCAGTGCCCGACTATAGTGCCGGCCTGAAAGTGAAACACTCAGTTCCAGACTAGTGTCGGACTGAAAGCGTATACAGTAGTATTTAGACTATAAATAATAAGAGGAAAAAGTGTTAGTACATTTTTAATTAACAGGGGGGTTTAAATCATCCTTAATAAGCAAATACATTAACTAAACAATAAATATTAAAACAGAAATCAACAATATTTTATTTATTTAAAACTGTGTTCCTCGGAACATCACTTCGGAACTTGGGTACAGTGGCTTCGGATCATCCGAACCACTCAACACTGGGTCTCTGGCCTCGGAACTTGAGGCCTGACTTCGGATCGTCCGAAGACTGGGTCTCGGACCGTCCGAAGTCCATCCGAACAGACAGAAAACAGAAAACAGAAGTCTGGTGGGTCTGCAGAGCTCGGAACGTCCGAAGGCTGGTTCGGACCTTCCGAAGATGTTCGGTCCTTCCGAAATGGATCTGGCTTGCCTCGGGCGGTCTGGGCTTCGGGTTGAAGCTCCGGAACGTCCGAAGGCTGATGGTCCTTCCGAACTGGGCTCGGTCCTTCCGAGCTCGGCTCGGTGCGTCCGAAGGGTCAGGTTTGCCTCGGGCGTGCTGGGCTTCGGGGTGAAGCTCGGAACGTCCGAGGGTCAGACCGTCCGAAGGTTCGGACCTTCCGAAAAACGGCTCTCGGTCCTTCCGAGAGTCGTCTTCCTCAACTGTCTGCACCAGCAGACAGTGACGGCGGAAACAGGGTGAAATGCGATTCCATAAAGGGAAGGCTTCCCGGATTCGTTTTTCACATCGGTCTGGTCTGATGGACTCATCTGGGAGTCCTCTTTACACAGGGATTGGTTTGGAGCTCAAAAGCTCAAAGGGTCATCCGATTTTAAGGGTAAATCCTCACGGGTACATGAAACCCATGGTTTTCCTTAAAACTTAAAACTGGTTTTTCTCATTGGAAACATGGTCAAAATCGATTTTGTTTGATTCTAAATCGGTTAGAATTTAAAAAGGAAAGCAATGGATACCTTGGTTTTGATTCCTGATTTGAAATTCGGATTTTTGAAGTTTCTTCCTCTAAGCTCACTGTTACTTAAAAACAGCAGTTTAACAGAGGCTCTTGGTGCTTAAACGGGTCTCGGTCTCGGTTGGAAAATCAGAGGACAGAACAGAGAGGGAGAAGAGAAAATGCAAAATCTGCTGGGAGTTGCAACTGACGGCGAGGGGCTGAATTTATAGCTTCTCTGTTGAGGAGAGATGCCGGAATTCGGCTGCTCATGCAGCGAAGACGATGGGACGGAACACTGGCGGTCATCATTCGCCGGTGTGGGAAGAGATGGGATGGGACGACGGCAGCTCATCATTGCCGGAAATCCCGGAAATCCGGCCGAGTGGGCAGAGCACGCCTGCATGGCGTTGACAGGAAAATCTTGCGGTTGCAGATCAGCCCTCGGGTAATTCTGGATTTGCAGAAAGGTCCTATTTTTCATAAAAACTGATTTTTAAACTACAAGTAATAAATTTAAAACTCCAAAATCAGATCCAACCTTACAGATGGGTTGGGTTTTTAAAACTTAGGTCACCATAAAAATTTCATGAATTATCTCTCGTTAAAAACCCTTGATTTAAACAAAAATCACATTTTACCCATAATTACTTAATTAAACAAATGTAAAAATAACTAATTTGTACATCTTATTTTGAGACGAAATGAAATATCTAGTTCATTATTACAATGGTCTAACACCCAATACCATTTTCGAAATTTAACTCCTTCCCGAAAATATTTAAAATAATTAAAACTCTCTTTCGGGCGATATTTAAATATTATTTTCTGAAAAATAAATTCATTTAAAACTTAGAATGCAAATCATTCAAAAGAGGGTATTATCAATCAATGAAAATCAACAATTCGCACCAATTATGAAAATTTATACGACACATGGTAAAATTACCAAAATACCCCTCCAGCTCGACGGGCTGGATCACCGAGCTTACGGCCTCGGATTGGGCCTCGCTTGGCTTTCCTCAAAGCCTTGACTGAGAACCTCGAGATCAACTGGTCAAAACACGATTAACGAGGTAAAACACGCATAATCCGGGGCAGGGTATTACATGTCGGTACATGACCGTTACTGAAACTGGTTGCCTTCTCTATAAATATCAATCTTTATATCTTTGTGCAACCAGTTGGACATCCTTTGGCAAATCCGTTGGACCCTCATCATTATCAGTGAGCTTAAATAAGGGCCAAATGCTTACATTTGGGAAATCTAATACAACTAATCATATGGATTGACTTTGTAAGAGAGAGAGAGGGGAAATGATAATCAACTAGGATAGATATTGGTAGAACCAATTTCCTAGTCATCTTGAGATTGTGATTGCTCTACGACGGCTATAAGATGGAGCGTCGGTACACATTGGGTGGATCTTGAAGAAGTACACATAAATGAGAAAAAACTTCAAAGGAAAGTATTTCTTGGTTTTAATTTTGTTTTAAAACCTTTATCCTGTGAAAGTGGACTAAGGAGTCTTGGCTCCGGAACCACTATAAAAAATCTAGAGCATCTTCTCTCGCACATGTGGTGGGTGGAATTTCCAGCCAAATAAATAGGTGGAATTCCTATTTTACATGTGGTGGGTGAAATTCTCAACCAATTGAATGATGTGGAATTCCTACTCTAATTATGAGGGTGTAATTCCTCACTTAGTGGATTTAGGGATAGTTCAAGGTTGAGCTAGACCTAATAGTGGATGTAGGTTAGCTAACCGAACCACTATAAATTTGGTCTTATGGTGTTTGATCAATGTGTGTTTGTGTTTTAGTTTTTAAGCACTCTTCTCAACACACATCACTTTGCATTTGATTATCTTTATTTATACATTGTGCACAAGCATAGATAATCAAGCAATATACAAAGGTTTCAAAACTTAGTGTGATCGTTTAAGAAATTATAAATAATTTAGCACATTAAACAAATCTCTTGATTAATATTGTTATTCCGCCGTACTTAAATTTTAAACAATTAAGAAATTTGTGAGCACCATGGAACCTGGGATTGACCTATTCACCCTCCCCCCCCTCCCCCCCCCCTCCCTCTAGGGTCAATCGTGTTCTAGCATCAAAGGGAGAACTTTCAATTGGTATCAGAGCCTCGTACTCTTCGTAAATGATCTAACCATCCGAGTTGATCCATGCTAGAACAATGGCTATGATATTTCCAAACCTCCATTTGTGATGAAAAATGGAATGAAAAATTTTAATCGTTTTCATCCATAAACATATTTGGGAATAGGTGAATAGAAAGTGGTATATGCCTATGGAAGAGATATTTGATAAACCTTCAACTTTCTTTGACCAGTCAACCCAAAGACCAAATAACTTGGATTAATGTTGAAATGACTATGCACTTTAATCAAACACTAGTAACATTCATCAGTGTTGATTCATAATATGTTTTTAAGATATTTAAAAAGATATGAAACAACAAAAGAGGTTGAAAGAATCCACAGAAAAATTGCCTCTACTAGTCCAATGGATGACATCACTTACGATGACCAATGTGTATAGGTGATTGCCTAAGTTCATCCATTGAAGGGTCCAAGTTGAATCCTCTAGAGAAGAAGACGATGGGTTAAAGGAACTTGATAAAGACAGTAACCTCCAAGTATCCTATAAGGCCATGTACCAAAAAGTTTGCGTCTTAGTTAAGGTCAACATCACGGTACAAAATCTGGAAGTTTTGATTCAGAAAGTCAAATGGGAAGGCACCCAAGATTAAAAACCAGATTTGATAAAAGGTCATCACTGGATTGTGGACTTAGATTCCAAGTCTCACAATGTTATGTTCAAATGTGTGAAGTGATACCACTGTGAGTATCACATTTGAAACATGTTTTTGGAACCACCTGTGTATCTTACCTTCAATCCATGTTCTTATTTGATTGTAGGATTGAACTAGTCAAGATATTCGTATGTACATGTAGGTTTGCACTCTAAGTATTGGAATATACTTATCTCAATTCATTTCATATGCCATGTGATTTGTGCATTTTTAGGAAATGAATGTAGTATGTGCATTATCTCATGTATAGGGTGTGCATGGTACACATACACAGTGTCGTTTCATTCCAAGTTCTTAAACTTGTGAATCCCTTGTGGAATGAAACATGCTCTATGTTTTTAAATGGATTTTTGGTTTGGTATAAATTACCAACAGTGTTGATCAAAATTATCAAATATGTTTATTTGTAATCCGTTTATGTACCAGCTCTTTCCAAGGAATGAACCTCATTGGAGTGTTTTTTTTTTTTTAAAGAATGGTAGAATTGCTTATCATGTTTAGGAAATAACATGATAACAGACATGAGAGCTGTGTAGGTAGCGTCATACTTCATTTCCATATGCATGATTAATGTATTCAAAATGTGAAATGAATGTATGGTTTGTGTTCTTAGTATCTCATTCCAATATCCGTTATTTTACACATTATGTGGAATGAGTTATGACTTATAGACACCTTGTCTCTGTTAAAACCTGGAAATGTCGTATCTCATGACATCACACACTTGGTCATTATTTTTGAATTGGTAAATTAAATGTACCCAAGGTACTTGGATTGGTTGGATCTAGGAGAAGAGATCTGTAATCCATGTTTTATGCTTACCTTCAGAATGATGTGTTGAATCTTCTAATGGCAACGAACCTGTGTGAATGTATGTATCTACACTAGCATTGAAAGGTGTATAACCAACGCTTAATGAACTATGAACATCGCAAGCATACACACACACACCCCCTCGGTCATCCTTCAAATTTAAAAACCCAGGTCAAAGGATAGACTAGTTGGAGGAACAGACATGTCAGTTATGTTGGAAATCAAAACACAGACTAAAAAGGGGGTAAAATCGAAAGGAAAGACATGTTGATACTTATCGACGTGTCGACACAAACCGGTCGTTGGTCACGACCGATTGGTGAGTCAGAAAGATTAAGTTAAAAGGTCTCTTTCTGCGAAAATGACAGATTATTTCAAAATCGTCGTTCCTTCTCCCGCTGAGCTCTGGCAATTTCCTTTTTGCCTCTCATGCCCTAGACCAGTCGATAGGACATCTTAGAGTGATTTCTTGCCAGAAAACCATAGGGTTTTTGCTTCACTCACTTCAAGAAGCAAGGGTGTCACGATGTTTGTGAGATTTAGTGGTCGGTAAGCCTTGGCCATCTCTCCCCTATTTCTGATCACTATTTGAGAAGTTCTTCCCAAGCAACTATGTCAAAAAGGGAGGCTACTAAAACTTGGTCTTCGACCACTAGAAAAATCCCTGAATCCAGCTCTCGTTTCCTCAAGAGATCACCTAGGTTCTGCAGGATACTCCCGAATCAAGCTCTACTCTTAAGAGTACATCTCACAGAAAAATCCCTGCCCATAGTACTGGATCCAGCCGTCGGTATCATCTCAGGTCTCAATCCGGACAAAACCTAAGAACCGAAACAGAAGTGATTTCCATTGTGGACAGTTCTGATGAGGTGGAAGGGGTAAATGTCAAGATACTAACTGCTCTAAGTCTGGTAATATCCAATGCTTCGGTAACCTTGCTGCAGAACAAGGAAGTGGTGAAGCAAAACCACCTGTGTTGCAACCCCTGACTCGATTTGCCTGCAAAACCAAAGTTCGACTATCTTAAATAGACGAGAAGCTGGACGCACTAGATAGTCGTGTGGAAAATTTAGCTCAGAAAGTTCATGACGACTATCTTACCCTACGTCGTCTTTGTAACAACCTGTCCCGTTACGCGCACGTTAAACTGATACAAAGTCTCAAAACATCGATCTAATAGTATTTCAGCGACATATTTTTTTTTACTGATAGGCTGTAACGCCCCACCCTTTTTCACCCGTTTTCCGAAAATCAGAGTCTATTTTTTTTTTTTTTTTTGAAATAGAAGGGTGAGAGAGGGCGCGGACGCCACGACGCGAGTTAAGTCCGAGCTTCTAAGGCCCGACCCTTAACTGGCCAACCCCACGCGTGCACGGAACTAAGTCCACGAGGATGATTCACGCGTGGGAAGTAAGCTCGCGGATTATAATCATTGCGGAACATGATAATAGAGTCTATCCTACCGGTTTTTAGATAGAAGGGAAGATATAACATTGAATTTACCAAAATGCCCCTACGTTCATGATTATATCTCAAAATGTATCGTCCATAAGTAACATCCAAACCATCGTAAGAAATGTAAATTTATACAACCCGACAAGCTAATTTACTTTAAAATTACATCACCAAAATGTAAACATAATATAAACTAGGACTGCGCTTTCCAAGCTCCTAAGCTTGGCCTCCGGTATGTCCACCTCTTCCTGCCTCTCCTGCGTCATCAGCTAGGGTAGAAGTAGGGCGTCAGTCAACGCGCCCAGTAGGACTCCGAGTAGGGCTAGCACATGGATTAGTGATACACACATACCGATAAAATAAAGTACAACAAAATAAGCATGTGATGAATGCTATGTCATGGGTGCTTATGTCATGTGTCCCACCCATTATCCGTATGATCATACAATGTCCTGTTCCCCATGTTTGTTTCTCGGTTGCCCCGACGGAGCATGGACTCCGGTTATAGCCCTCAGGCTATCCCTATGTCTGATTCTTGGTCGCCCCGACGGAGCATGAACTCCAGTTATAACCCTCAGGCAATCCCCATGTCTGATTCTCGGTCGCCCCGACGGAGCATGGACTCCGGTTTGTTTATTTTTTTCTGCCCATGCCATGCATGAGATGTAGTGCATTATGCTATGTAATATATATGTATCCCATATACTTGACATATCATACATAGCCATATAATGCATGATATTAAAATATAAACATATGCTTCATAATTTAAAATTCATCATAAGATAAATCATAATCATAAATCCATCGTAAGCCAAATCAAATAATTTAAAATACCATCACATATCCATCGCTTACAAAAAGGTAGGAATCCTACTAAATACCGTTTCTCGTTCCGTTACGCTTCTCGTTCGATATTCCGGTCGCCGATCGCGTACCGTTTGCGACGCCCGATACCTTATTACATTTACCGAATTAGTCCATACATCATCCATGATTAACTCCCTAACTTAGCCCATTATCCATTGGTTTTAGACTCATACATAAATCCAATTTTGGCCAAATTTAAAATTCCGATTTGCGAGCCTAAAACGCAGCAACTAATCGCTTTACTTAACCATTCACAAAATATCCGATTTTTATGTCTAATCCCTATAGGGTTCGGCCATGTACCATGGCCGAACCCATGGTTCTTCAATGTGGCACTTATTTACCGTTTTGCCACTTTCTCTTCCATGTTTAATATTTCACCCCTTCATGTATATTTTCAGTCTAGATTTGACCCATAAACTTGGACCCATTTGTAATTTCTTAATCATGACATAACATCATAAAATCAGCCATCTAGCTTAATTAAATTTGTAAATATTTAATCCCATACATAATTCCATACTTAGCCCATAATATGGCCCACAAAGGGGTCATGGGTTCATGGTTCACTTTTATTGGTGCCATTTTCAAAGACTCATATTTTGTCCCAAAAATAATCCATTTCAAAAATCACAAATCTTCATTCATTTTGGCCCTTTAAAACAACCTCCTAGGCATTGATACATTCATTAACCTTAGCCTAAAGTTGATCAAAATTTGGGGCATGGGTTCGGCCATACATCATGGCCGAACCCATGATATTTCTTTCCCCATCCTTCTTGGTTTCAATTATCCATTAAACATACCTCCAATGAAACTTAAATCATCCATTTCAATCACCATCTTTATTCCATTTAAACATCACATATCATACTTGTAACATCCATTTAAATTTCATCATTAACTTAACTTAATTTCCATTTTGTTTAAGCACATATATAAACCATACTTAGCCCATGAATGACCTAAAACATGGGTCATGGGTTCGGCCATACACCATGGCCGAACCCATGATGCCTTTCCCTCATTTTTAACTTGGGTCTTTTAATCACATTTAAAGTCCATTAAAAACCACCAACATTTCCTCATGATTTCTCATTTTAACAATCCTTTAAAACACCTATTTTTAATCATTTGAAAACTAATTTTCATTAACCATTCTCCATACTTCTATTCTTATAAAAATTCTAAAATATCATCCATGGATTCCATCATAAAACTTTTTTTCCAAAAATTGCGTACATTTAATCCTTTAAATCCTTGAAACCCTAAACCATTCTCCAACTTTTTATTTCTTATAAAAACCCTAATTAAGATGCATAATATTAAAATATAATCCAAATTAAAATCATCCTCATTTACCATGGGGTTCGGCCATGCTACATGGCCGAACCCTATGGTCCATCCATTCATTAAAATTTCCATATTCTCCATGCTTTAATACAACCTTAGAATTCCAAAAATTTGAAATCATAAATCACTAATGTTCACTCATTTAAAAACCTAAAGCTCATTAGCCATTCTCCAAAATTTTAAACCTTAACATCTTAATAAATTCATCCCACATTGGCCATGGGGTTCGGCCATGCTACATGGCCGAACCCTAAGGTCCATTCAATCCATTAAAACTTCCATTTTTTCCATACTTAATCCATTCATTTCATTTTTTTCTTAGACCATCTCTTCCATTTCTTTGCCTTCCATTTGATGGATTTTAGATCCATTCCATAGCCTAAAATAATTTGGCCACCATCATATGGCAAGGATGGATTTTAAAATTAAATAACCTAAATAATAAATTTCTTGTTTAGAACATACTTACTATCCGACGACTCCTCCGGTCTTTGTCGCTCCCGTCAACTTCCTTGGCCTCTTTTCTCCTTCTTCTTGATCTTTGATCGGCTAGATGTGCTTGATCAATGGTGGGACATGCTTGGATCGGCTAAGGTAGAGTTAGGTTTGGGAGGGGGGAAGAGGGGATGATGATGAAAAACAAGATCTAAGCCTTTGATCTTGAGGGGATGGACCAAGACTTGTTCTCTTGTTCTCTTTTCTTCTCTTCTTCTTCTAAGTTCTCTTCTCTTTTCTTTTGGCAAGGTGGAGAGGCGTTTTTTTTGTCTTGGTGTGTGAGGTGAAGAGGGAGAGAGAGGAATGAGATCAAAAGTTCACCTCCTTTGGTTGACCCAACCATACTCCATCATCATCATTTCCCCCACCAACCCAAGTATGGCCTCCCTTGACCTTGGTGGTGGTGGTTGAGACCAACCACCACCAAGCCAACGATTTTGGTGTTTGCACATGGGTGGTTTGAGTCTTCCAACCTTGACCATTTGACCCACTCATGGCTAGGTATGGGTCACCATGTTTGGAGTGGTGGTGGTTGGGATAAAACCACCACCCTAAGTCCATGGTAATTTTGTGTTTTTTCTTAGGTGGTTTGTGTTTCTTAGAGTGGTTTTGGTCTAGATAAAACCATCATTTGACTTCTTCCATTGACCCAAAGTTGACCAATCTAATTAGTTTAATTAATTGGATCCTTTAGGTTAATTAATTCTTATCTAATTTAATTTCATTAATTTATTTCTCTAAGAAATCCACCCATGGTTGACCAAGTCAACCATGGTGGACGGCCCCCACCTATACCTACCCCACCCGCCACCTCACCTGATGAGGTGGAGGTGGGCCCCACTTGGCCATGTTATTGATTTTAACTTAAATCCTTTTCCAATAATTTTAATCAATTTAATTCACCTTAGTCCACCTTAGTCCTCTCAATTTATCCATGGTTGACCAAGTCAACCATGATGGTTGGTCCCACTTTCTCCTTGGTCCACACGCCACCTCAATGGGTGAGGTGGAGGTGGGCCCCATTTGGCCATATCACTTAATCTTGAAACATCTTAACTTAGATAATTTTATAATTATCCAATCCATTTAATTTATCTTAATTGGATTACCATTGGGCCCATGGCCCAATTATATTTTGTCTTTCCATTTATTTTAGGGCTTATCTACTTTGGCCCATTGGGTCCCCTATGGCCTTTGACCCAAATTGACCAATTACATGTATCAATTTCAATTCAAGGTTTATTGGGTAACCATTGGGCCTATGGCCCAATTAGATTCCCTCATTTTCCACTTACCTTAGGATTTGAACCGATTTTGATCCATTGGGCCACACATGGTTATCGGGCCCACTTTGACCATCGTTGACCCGATTAGTCCTCATTGACCCATTTAATGAATTTCATCCAACCCATGGCCCAATTGGGCCATCCTTGGGCCATTGTCCCAAAATTTGGTCCATTTGGCATTTTATTACATCAAACTTCAATTTAAAATGAATAAATGCCAATATATATATTTATCAAAAATTCGGGTTATTACAATAGAATCCTCTTTTGAAATTTTCGTCCCGAAAATTCGAGTGAAGTAGGGGTCCAAAACAACTCATGCGAAGAGCTCCGGATAAGCGGTCTTCATCTCCGACTCAAGTTCCCAGGTGGTTTCTTCACTGCCATGTCGTTCCCATACCACCTTGACGAACTGAATGGCGCGGTTCTGTAACACCCTTTGTTCGCTTTCAATAACTCTGACCGGCTTCTCCACATATGTCACATCGCTTTGTACATCGATGTCTTGAACATTTATCACATGAGAAGGATCAGGATTGTACTTTCTCAGCATGGACACATGAAACACATCATGTAGAGATGACAGCTGTGGAGGGAGCGCTAACTGATAAGCTACCCCTCCCACCCTCTTCAGTATTGGAAACGGCCCCACAAATCTAGGCGACAGTTTCCCTTTCTTTCCGAACCTCATGTGCCCTTTCCGTGGCGAGACTTTTAAGAACACTAAGTCTCCCACCTCAAACTCGAGGAACCTTCTCCTCTTGTCGGCATAGCTCTTCTGACGGCTCTGTGCAGTGAGTAGATGTTGCCGTATCAGCTTAATCTGCGCTGTAGTCTCTGCAACCAAATCTGGTCCGATCAACGCAGGCTCACCAGCCTCCGTCCAACACACTGGCGATCTACACGGTCTACCATACAAGGCCTCAAACGGAGCCATCTGGAGACTTGCCTGGTAACTGTTATTGTAAGAGAACTCCACCAGTGGCAGATGATCCTCCCATCCGCCCTTGAAGTCTAGCATGCATGCTCTCAGCATATCTTCCAGTGTCTGTATCGTCCTCTCTGACTGTCCATCAGTTTGTGGATGAAATGCTGTGCTAGTTAATACGTCGGTTCCCATAGCCGACTGCAAGCCTTGCCATACTCTGCCGGTGAATCGGCCATCCCTGTCGGATACAATAGACCGGGGAATACCATGTAACCTGATGATCTCTCGGATGTACCGTCGACCCAAAGTCTCTGATGAATCTGTCATTTTGATGGGAAGGAAATGTGCAGACTTGGTCAACCGGTCCACTATGACCCATATTGCATCGTTGCCTTTAGATGACCTTGGCAACCCTGTTACAAAGTCCATGGATATGTGTTCCCATTTCCATTCTGGTAGTGGTAAGGGTGCAAGTAAGCCTGGCGGTTTCCGATGTTCTGCCTTAACCTGTTGACATGTTAAGCAACGAGCAACAAACTCTGCCACGTCTTTCTTAAGTCCATGCCACCAATAGTGCCTCTTAAGATCATGGTACATCTTCGTGCTGCCCGGGTGGATAGAGAGTTTGGTTTGGTGTGCTTCAATAAGCAACTCTCTTCTACAGTTCTTAGGTACGTATGTCCTACCTCGGAACATAAGACCCTGTCCTGGTCGTAATTCCCACTCCGGTACAACCTCACCGGTAGACATTTTAGCCCAAATCTCCTCCACTTCCGGATCTGTCCGTTGTTCCCGTTCAATCTCGGAGACCATGTGGGATCGTATGATCAGATTATATATGGTCCCATGATTATTGAGGTAGAGTTTAAACTCTCTGATGGTATTCAGTACCTCCCATTCCGTGCTGATCATGCTGGCTACTGTCGCATGAGACAAGCGGCTGAGGGCATCCGCCACTTTGTTCGCCTTGCCAGGATGATATCGAAGTGCGAACTCATAATCCACCAGATATTCCATCCATCTGCGCTGTCTCATGTTGAGTTCCTTCTGATCAAATAAATACTTCAGACTCTTGTGATCCGAGAATACCTCAAACTTTTCACCATAAAGGTAGTGTCTCCAACTTTTGAGAGCGAAGACCACCGCTGCTAGTTCCAGATCATGGGTGGGGTAGTGGCGTTCATGAATTTTCAACTGTCTCGATCTGTACGCCACCGCACGATTACCTTGACTGAATGTGCACCCCAGTCCCTCACCAGAGGCATCGCAGTACACCTCATAGTTTCTGCCTCTTTCCGGCAAGATCAGAATAGGAGCGGTCGTAAGCCTCTCCTTTAACTCCTCAAATCTCTGATTGCACAGATTGGACCACTAAAACTTGACTCCTTTCTGAGTGAGTCGGGTAAGTGGAGCTGCAATCTTGGAGAAGTCCATGATGAATTTCCGATAGTAACCGGCCAATCCTAGAAAACTACGGATCTCGGTCACATTTGTCGGCGCTTTCCATTCCCTGACTGCTGCTACCTTAGCCGGGTCCACGGCTATACCTTCCTTTGATATGATGTGCCCCAAGAAGTTAACTTTAGATAGCCAAAATTCACACTTACTGTCTTTGGCATACAATTGGTTCTTCCTCAAGGTGTCTAGGATTATCCGTAGGTGCTCGGCATGTTCCTTCTGACTTTTGGAGTAGATCAGAATATCGTCAATGAATACGATCACAAACTAGTCTAAGTAAGGACGGAATATCCTATTCATCAGGTCCATGAACACCGCCGGTGCATTAGTAAGCCCAAACGGCATGACTACATACTCATATAATCCATACCGTGTCCTGAAAGCAGTCTTCTCTATGTCTTCCTCTCTAACCCGAATTTGATGGTATCCGGACATCAGGTCAATCTTGGAGAAATGAGAGGAACCCCTAAGTTGATCAAATAGATCATCAATCCGGGGTAGGGGATACTTGTTCCTGACAGTCAACTGATTTAATTTCCTATAGTCCACACACATTCGTAGGGTACCGTCTTTCTTTTTCACAAATAATACTGGAGCTCCCCATGCAGATGTACTGTTCCGAATGAAGCCTAGTCTGAGTAGTTCGTCAATTTGCTTCTTCAGCTCGGTCATCTCAGCTGGTGCCATCCTATAATGAGGTAATGATACTGGAGTGGCGCCGGGGTATAATTTTATTTCAAAGTCTATCTCCCTTTTGGGTGGCAAACCAGGGAGTTCTATTGGGAATACCTCGGCAAAATCTGTTACTACCGCCGGAAGTTCAACCATTGGTGCCTTATCTAGTCTGAGGCTATTCAAGGCGAGATGGTTCAATTCCTCCTACAGTCTTCTAGGGATACCCTGCCTGTCAGCGTGTACCATGTACCGCTTTCCTTCGGGTGACCAAAATGTTACCCTACGAAGATGGCAGTCAATATGGGCCTGATACGTAGTCAACCAGTCCATGCCAAAAATGACATCATATTCCGCCATATCGATTACTAAATAATCGAACTCGAATCTTAATCCCGCGAGTTCCGTGTTCAATGCCGTACATATTAGTCCTAATGATGTGTCTCCGACGGGGGATACAATGGTAAGTGATGTGGACAGGTTTTGTACTAGTGTACCCGTGGCAGATATGAATGCAGCAGATATGAATGAATGTGATGCCCCAGAGTCAAATAAAGTAACAGCATAGGAACTACCAATTACAGCCATACCTTGCATCACTGAGCGGTCCACTGCTACTGGAGATGGTATGGTGAAGAGTCGTCCAGATCCCGCAGGTTTTGGTGCTCGTCCCGCCTGATTGTATGTCCTGCCTCCCCGTGATTGAGTTGATCTAGCTGGAGGGCGGAAGACACCCCTGGAGTTAGAGGGTCGGTTGATCTGTGGACAATCCCTCTTGAAGTCGCCCTGTTGGCCACACTGGTAACATGTGTTCCCACCCCGGGGAACTTGTGTGACTGATGTTGATGTAGAAGGCTGACTGGGGCGAAAGCCCCCGGTAGACCCCGTGGAGGGTGAGGGCCTGCTATGATTCGGGCGGAACTTCTTGTTGGGTTGGAATGTTCCCCGCCCACCCTGCCCTCGGCGGTTGTCGAATCGCACTATCTCATTTAGTTCCTTTTCTTCTATGGTGGCCCTGCTAACCACCCCTGCCAGTGTGGGCTCTTTGAAAACGGTTACTCTATTCTTGATGCTTGGCCGAAGGCCCCGTTCAAACTTACGGGCCCTTCGGTGTTCAGTATCCACCATATAAAACCCATAGATAGACAGTTTAAGAAATTCTCTGTGATACTCAGCCACTGTCATGTTGCCCTGTACCGTGAGATGAAAGCTTCAGTCTGGCTCTCTCTTTCTTCCTCCGGAAAGAATTGTTCTAGGAAGGTGGCCGAGAACCACTCCCATGTCATGGGTATCCTTTCTCCTTCCGGTATCAATGCTTGTTGCTTTTCTACCACTTCCCACCAACTACCGGCATCCTCAATCAGTTGGGATGTGGCTAATAAGATCTTATCAGCAGTACTGGAAATCTGGAGCAAATTCAAGATTTGGTTGATCCTCTTTAACCAGTGTTCCGCTCCCACAGCCCCTTCCTTTCCCTTGAAGTAGGGAGGGCGCTGTTGTTGGAAGTCCTTGACCATCTTTCGTTTATTGGAGTCGCTGGCGGTCGCATTGCCGCTTGAATGTTGTTGTAGAGCAGAAGCGATTGCCGCTTGAACTATGTCCTTCAACTCGGGAGGTACACCTTCTACGTTGATACTATTTTGTCCCTCGGCTGTATGAGGTGGCGGTACCTCTTCTTCCTGTCGAGGGGGTGTTACCTCTCTCTCCACTCGGGGGTTGCGACGGGTTCTTCTCTTTGGCGGCATTTCCTAAGTCATTGCATAACATTCATTGCCTTAGTTCCTTCATAAAATTGTCATGTTCATAACTTAGAACAATTTTCCTAAGTATCAATTGTTTCTTCATTTTGGGGGAGAATTATTGATTAAGTATACTTCATTCTTGGGGGAAAATTCCTAAGTATCGAATATCGTTTCTTTCATTTGGGGAAGGTTGCCAAATAAGCATACTTGGTTTGGGGAAAACTTCCCATCTAGCTATGTTTGTCCATTTTTGTGAAATTGGGGGAAATTTTCCTACGTTTGATAAATCTATCAATGTTATGTTTATTGTACTTCCCTTACTATCATTTTCTTATGTCAAATGTGGCGCTCAGATTGAATGTTTCAGTCTGAGTGAATCGAAGTAGATTAATCTGGCCCCCGTGCAGCGGACTCCGAAGAGTCGGTCAGTTGGGATTCTTAGCTGTCAGTGAGACATGCAACCGTCTTAATCATACTTCGAGAGATTCATTCTTTCGATTTCGCTCTGATACCAACTGTAACGCCCCACCCTTTTTCACCCGTTTTCCGAAAATCAGAGTCTATTTTTTTTTTTTTGAAATAGAAGGGTGAGAGAGGGCGCAGACGCCACGATGCGACTTAAGTCCGAGCTTCTAAGGCCCGACCCTTAACTGGCCAACCCCACGCGTGCACGGAACTAAGTCCACGAGAATGATTCACGCGTGGGAAGTAAGCTCGCGGATTATAATCATTGCGAAACATGATAATAGAGTCTATCCTACCGGTTTTTAGATAGAAGGGAAGATATAACATTGAATTTACCAAAATGCCCCTACGTTCATGATTATATCTCAAAATGTATCGTCCATAAGTAACGTCCAAACCATCATAAGAAATATAAATTTATACAACCCGACAAGCTAATTTACTTTAAAATTACATCACCAAAATGTAAACATAATATAAACTACGACTGCGCTTTCCAAGCTCCTAAGCTTGGCCTCCGGTATGTCCACCGCTTCCTGCCTCTCCTGCGTCATCAGCTAGGGTAGAAGTAGGGCGTCAGTCAACGCGCCCAGTAGGACTCCGAGTAGGGCTAGCACATGGATTAGTGATACACACATACCGATAAAATAAAGTACAACAAAATAAGCATGTGATGAATGCTATGTCATGGGTGCTTATGTCATGTGTCCCACCCATTATCCGTATGATCATACAATGTCCTGTTCCCTATGTTTGTTTCTCGGTTGCCCCGACGGAGCATGGACTCCGGTTATAGCCCTCAGGCTATCCCCATGTCTGATTCTCGGTCGCCCCGACGGAGCATGAACTCCAGTTATAACCCTCAGGCAATCCCCATGTCTGATTCTCGGTCACCCCGACGGAGCATGGACTCCGGTTTGTTTATTTTTTCTGCCCATGCCATGCATGAGATGTAGTGCATTATGCTATGTAATATATATGTATCCCATATACTTGACATATCATACATAGCCATATAATGCATGATATTAAAATATAAACATATGCTTCATAATTTAAAATTCATCATAAGATAAATCATAATCATAAATCCATCGTAAGCCAAATCAAATAATTTAAAATACCATCACATATCCATCGCTTACAAAAAGGTAGGAATCCTACCGAATACCGTTTCGTGTTCCGTTACGCTTCTCGTTCGATAATCCGGTCGCCGATCGCGTACCGTTTGCGATGCCCGATACCTTATTACATTTACCGAATTAGTCCATACATCATCCATGATTAAGTCCCTAACTTAGCCCATTATCCATTGGTTTTAGACTCATACATAAATCCAATTTTGGCCAAATTTAAAATTCCGATTTACGAGCCTAAAACGCAGCAACTAATCGCTTTACTTAACCATTCACAAAATATCCGATTTTTATGTCTAATCCCTATAGGGTTCGGCCATGTACCATGGCCGAACCCATGGTTCTTCAATGTGGCACTTATTTACCGTTTTGCCACTTTCTCTTCCATGTTTAATATTTCACCCCTTCATGTATATTTTAAGTCTAGATTTGACGCATAAACTTGGACCCATTTGTAATTTCTTAATCATGACATAACATCATAAAATCAGCCATCTAGCTTAATTAAATTTGTAAATATTTAATCCCATACATAATTCCATACTTAGCCCATAATATGGCCCACAAAGGGGTCATGGGTTCATGGTTCACTTTTATTGGTGCCATTTTCAAAGACTAATATTTTGTCCCAAAAATAATCCATTTCAAAAATCACAAATCTTCATTCATTTTGGCCCTTTAAAACAGCCTCCTAGGCATTGATACATTCATTAACCTTAGCCTAAAGTTGATCAAAATTTGGGTCATGGGTTCGGCCATACATCATGGCCGAACCCATGATATTTCTTTCCCCATCCTTCTTGGTTTCAATTATCCATTAAACATACCTCCAATGAAACTTAAATCATCCATTTCAATCACCATCTTTATTCCATTTAAACATCACATATCATACTTGTAACATCCATTTAAATTTCATCATTAACTTAACTTAATTTCCATTTTGTTTAAGCACATATATAAACCATACTTAGCCCATGAATGACCTAAAACATGGGTCATGGGTTCGGCCATACACCATGGCCGAACCCATGATGCCTTTCCCTCATTTTTAACTTGGGTCTTTTAATCACATTTAAAGTCCATTAAAAACCACCAACATTTCCTCATGATTTCTCATTTTAACAATCCTTTAAAACACTATTTTTAATCATTTGAAAACTAATTTTCATTAACCATTCTCCATACTTCTGTTCTTATAAAAATTCTAAAATATCATCCATGGATTCCATCATAAAACTTTTTTTCCAAAAATTGCCTACATTTAATCCTTTAAATCCTTGAAACCCTAAACCATTCTCCAACTTTTTATTTCTTATAAAAACCCTAATTAAGATGCATAATATTAAAATATAATCCAAATTAAAATCATCCTCATTTACCATGGGGTTCGGCCATGTATGGTCCATCCATTCATTAAAATTTCCATATTCTCCATGCTTTAATACAACCTTAGAATTCCAAAAATTTGAAATCATAAATCACTAATGTTCACTCAAAAATTTTAAACCTTAACATCTTAATAAATTCATCCCACATTGGCCATAGGGTTCGGCCATGCTACATGGCCGAACCTTAAGGTCCATTCAATCCATTAAAACTTCCATCTTTTCCATACTTAATCCATTCATTTCATTTTTTTCTTAGACCATCTCTTCCATTTCTTTGCCTTCCATTTGATGGATTTTAGATCCATTCCATAGCCTAAAATAATTTGGCCACCATCATATGGCAAGGATGGATTTTAAAATTAAATACCCTAAATAATAAATTTCTTGTTTAGAACATACTTACTATCCGACGACTCCTCCGGTCTTTGTCGCTCCCGTCAACTTCCTTGGCCTCTTTTCTCCTTCTTCTTGATCTTTGATCGGCTAGATGTGCTTGATCAATGGTGGGACATGCTTGGATCGGCTAAGGTAGAGTTAGGTTTGGGGGGGGGGGAAGAGGGGATGATGATGAAAAACAAGATCTAAGCCTTTGATCTTGAGGGGATGGACCAAGACTTGTTCTCTTGTTCTCTTTTCTTCTCTTCTTCTTCTAAGTTCTCTTCTCTTTTCTTTTGGCAAGGTGGAGAGGCGTTTTTTTTGTCTTGGTGTGTGAGGTGAAGAGGGAGAGAGAGGAATGAGATCAAAAGTTCACCTCCTTTGGTTGACCCAACCATACTCCATCATCATCATTTCCCCCACCAACCCAAGTATGGCCTCCCTTGACCTTGGTGGTGGTGGTTGAGACCAACCACCACCAAGCCAACGATTTTGGTGTTTGCACATGGGTGGTTTGAGTCTTCCAACCTTGACCATTTGACCCACTCATGGCTAGGTATGGGTCACCATGTTTGGAGTGGTGGTGGTTGGGATAAAACCACCACCCTAAGTCCATGGTAATTTTGTGTTTTTTCTTAGGTGGTTTGTGTTTCTTAGAGTGGTTTTGGTCTAGATAAAACCATCATTTGACTTCTTCCATTGACCCAAAGTTGACCAATCTAATTAGTTTAATTAATTGGATCCTTTAGGTTTATTAATTCTTATCTAATTTAATTTCATTAATTTATTTCTCTAAGAAATCCACCCATGGTTGACCAAGTCAACCATGGTGGACGGCCCCCACCTATACCTACCCCACCCGCCACCTCACCTGATGAGGTGGAGGTGGGCCCCACTTGGCCATGTTATTGATTTTAACTTAAATCCTTTTCCAGTAATTTTAATCAATTTAATTCACCTTAGTCCACCTTAGTCCTCTCAATTTATCCATGGTTGACCAAGTCAACCATGATGGTTGGTCCCACTTTCTCCTTGGTCCACACGCCACCTCAATGGGTGAGGTGGAGGTGGGCCCCATTTGGCCATCTCACTTAATCTTGATACATCTTAACTTAGATAATTTTATAATTATCCAATCCATTTAATTTATCTTAATTGGATTACCATTGGGCCCATGGCCCAATTATATTTTGTCTTTCCATTTATTTTAGGGTTTATCTACTTTGGCCCATTGGGTCCCCTATGGCCTTTGACCCAAATTGACCAATTACATGCATCAATTTCAATTCAAGGTTTATTGGGTAACCATTGGGCCCATGGCCCAATTAGATTCCCTCATTTTCCACTTACCTTAGGATTTGAATTGATTTTGATCAATTGGGCCCCACATGGCTATCGGGCCCACTTTGACCATCGTTGACCCGATTAGTCCTCATTGACCCATTTAATGGATTTCATCCAACCCATGGCCCAATTGGGCCATCCTTGGGCCATTGTCCCAAAATTTGGTCCATTTGGCATTTTATTACATCAAACTTCAATTTAAAATGAATAAATGCCAATACATATATTTATCAAAAATTCGGGTTATTACAGAGGCACCGCTCACGCAACTAGACCCGGTTGACATGGGCCCGTGTGCTAGGGGTAGGGTACACGCTTGCATGGTCATACATGTAGACATCCTAGACATTGATGTGCACATATGATTATATGCAGTGTATACTTGATGACATGTGATGCATCTGTTACCCTCACTGGGCATGCAGAGCTCACCCCTTGCCTCACAGGTACTTCATAGAGGAAGTGTCGGCGAGACCCTCAATTGGACGTTGGGCGTAGAGCTACAGCTTTGTACTTTGTCATAGTTCCATTTTGTAATTGCGGACCTGCTAATGTATTTGAGATAAGTGTACTTTTCATTGAGTTGGATGAATGTAATAATGGACTGATGTTACTGTTTCCAATTATAATTGATACTTTATTGGTACTATTGTTTTAATGTTGACTTGCCCGTGGTTACTGTGAGTTACGGGGACGGTGCCTCTCAGTAAAAAAAAAAATGCCCCTGAAATAGTATTAGATCGGTGTTTTGAGACTTTGTATCAGCTTAACGTGCCTGTAACGGGATGGGTCGTTACAGTTGGTATCAGAGCACGGTTCAACTCTCGGACCGTGTATGTGGGAAATGGAGTGAGACTATGGACTAGGGATTAGGTGCATTCCTTTGTAATAGGGTAGATGGAACTGGGTTCCATGAATAGTGTATGGAATTCCCTAGGTTGTCGTTGTGAGCCTAATCGAGCCGCCCTTGATATTGAGTGTTAGAGATGTATGTTTGGTTTGAGTTCTCACCTGAGGTTGAGTTTGGCCAGATTTTCGGTTTGCGGCTTGCGCAATGGTGAGGATGAGCACTTGTTTGAGTAGGGGAAACCTTGCTAAGGATAGTATTGCAGATGCCTTGTAGATTCCCTGACCCATGGTAGGGGCCTTACAGAGGAGTATTGGCGAGTGGGTTGTTTATCCCCACGGTCAGAGTGTATATTCTCAAGACTCGAGGTATCTTGTTGCAGGAAGTTGGGGTATTTGACCACAGTATGACTTTAGTGCAGTAATCTGAGTGTGGCGGCAGCACCCCGTATGGGTTGATACATCCTACTGATGTGAGTGATATGATAGTGCTCTTGGGTTTTTGGTTCTGAGATTTGACCTGATTCAGATATGCCCCTTCCGTAGTGACTTTGCACTTCACCATTGTTTGAGTTTGGGTACAGAGGGGGTTGAGACGCCTTGGTTGTCACGACTCCGTTGGAGCAATTGATAAATATTGTACATGTTTACAGGTAGCATATTATGATTGATAACAGATCTCTTAACTGTTGGAGGTGTTTTGTTGAGGCGTGGATTTTCCTTCAGGCAGGGGTGTTGGACTTAGAGGCTTGATTTGTGGGCCAGAGTCGGTGGGACCCGTTCGTCCAAGTATTTCATCTGGGACGCACCGACTTTGTTGGCCAAGAAGAACGGTGACTTTTTGAGATTTTGTAGTAGTGGTCGACGATTGAGCAAAGTTACAAATAGCGTGAGGTTTTTCTCCTGGGATTTGATGACTTGTTGGGACCTTGTCAGATGCGGGTTTTGACCCAGAGGCGCAGCTGACCATGTGTTTTCAACAAGTAGTACAACAGGTTTGTCAAGATGAGGCTGAGGTCGTGTCTTGCGGTTTATTTAGATTACTCCATGTGGCCATGCTTGCAGTTAGGTTGGCCAAAAAGAGCGGTCAGTTCTTGGTACGATGGCAACGAGGCAGTTTTTCTTGAGTGGAGGCAAAACGACCACTGTATTGATGGTCGTACTAGAAGCAGAGAGAGGTTGTGGGTATGCTGTTTATAGTGATGTTCCTAAGGATGGTAAGGGCTGCATGCTGATAAAGGATGGATAATTGGTGGCTTCTGATTCGAGACGACTTGAGATTGATGAACAAGACTTTTCGCCAATAACCCGGGATGGACGACGATAAGATTGTGCTCGGGTCCATTTGTGTTGAGGGAGGTTCTGAGTGTTCCCCCATCATCGTGGTTTTGAGTGCTTGTCCGTTCAGGATGTTTGAGCATGAAATAGACGTGATTGTTAGAGTTTCATGGAGTGATTGTTGATCAGGTGCAAAGACTGCAGTGACTAGTTATACGGTTTGGTAGTTCAATCAGTATTGAGTGGCAGAGCCCCGGAGATTCAGTGTTCAGGTGTAGGGGCAGTCTGACTATGGAATCCTGCGATGTGTATTGGTGGGTTGGATAGCTAAACTGTGAGACCAGATGGTAGATTGACTCTCCAGAGCAAATTGTTGGCGACTCAGCTTCAGCGGTGCCGTGTGGAGGTACTTCGACTCCTTCACCATGGATTAGCAGTGTCAGATCGAGTTTAAGTCTTGCCCATCATATCAGACATTGTTACAGAGAGAGTTGAATGCTCCGCTGTATTTTAGCTCAGCGGACTACCTATGGACAGACAACTGATCGAGACAGACCATGCGAGTTTCAGAGGACATGCCTTATGTTTTGCACCCTGAATTATGAGGCGAGTTAGGAGGATTGCTAGTTCCTGATAGAGCTCGAGTACGACAGTAGCGGCAGATTGGCATTTTGGTAGTTCTGTACGAGGTACTTTGTAACTGACTGTATAGAATTCCCCCGTGTTGGGTGAAGAGCTTGATGCAATTCTGTGGGAACCAGGTATAGTCAGAAAGACTATTGAGCATATGGGATTGGTCAGGTGGAAGTCAGTTGGTTTCAATGGTGGTACAGACTATTGTCCAGGTTGTTCGGTTGTTCATTGTGATTAGTGGCAGGGTTGTTTCAATGGATCACGTGTGGTGGCATCATCTTGTGATGGGATGATCTGCCTGAGAGTGAGTTTCAGCAGTGCAGAGACAATTTTTCATTTGGGTTTCACTTGTGAGGTTTGAGTCTAGAGGGATTGAGTTCAATTTGAATTTCGGGGACGAAAATCCTTAAAAGTGGTAGTGTTGTAACAACCCGACCCGATTCTTAGAGATTGTAGGGCCTCAGTAACAGTGGAGAGAGTGTGGGCCCTATGGTGGACCCTAGTTGACCTGGTTTCGAGTTCGGAGACTTGGAGGTCGTTTGAGTAATTTTGGATTATTAAATATTTTGTCATTTAAAATGTTTAAAAATTTCACGATTTTTCTCTGTCGACGTTCGATGTTTGATTTTAACGGGTTTTAACTTATTTTCGAAAATTTAAGATTTTAAAATATTTTTATGAAAAAAAAGAGGAAAATACCCTAAAACCCTAATGCCTTAAAATAACCCTACCCCTCATCCGTTCCCCCATCAACGCCACGATTCCTCTCTCCCTTCTCTCTCTCTCTCTATCTCTCTTCTCTTCTCTCTTTCCCTTATTCTAACCCTAATCCTAAACTCCCCTCCCCCCAAGTGCCACCGCCACCCCCCCTTTCCCTTTTTCCTCTCTCAATCTCGATTTCTCCTTCTTTTTCCCTTTCTTTTCTTCTTTTAACTAACCCTAAGTGTTGCTGCTACCATCTCTTTGATCTCTCCTCTCCCGTCGTTGCTCCACCTTGACTCACCCCTTCTCGCAGCTCAGATTCGCTCCTCGCCGCCGTCCAGCATCGATCTAGCTGAGCCCAGGTACCCTCTCTTCTTCCCTTTCTTCTTTTTCCCCTCTTCTTCGATTTTACTACTTTTTTCCTCTGTTTTCCTTGTTTTCTTTTCCTTATTCTCTCTGGATTCCTCGGCTTTTACTGGAGTTTTTCTGTGATTTTTCCCGATTCTCTTTCTGGTTTCCCTCTTTCTCTCTTCTCCCCCTTCCCTTCGTTTTTCCCCTTTCTTCTTCCCTTCGGTTGGGTTGCTGAGTCAACTCAGCTGGGCAGCCGAGTTAACTCAGCTGAGTCCGAGTCTGGGCCCCGATGAACCAAGCTGGCCCAGCTCAGCCCAGCCTCAGCCTGGTCCATCCTTTGGGCCCAGCCCAGTTTCAGGTCCGACTCAATTCGGCCCCGCCTTTTCGACCCAGTTTCAGGCCCGACCCAATTTCAAACCCAGTTTCCAGTTTTGGGCTCAGTTTTGAGCCCGATCTAGTTTTCAGTTTCGGGCCCACTTCAGTTCGGTTTAGACCCGACTTGCTTTTGGGCCCATTTGTAGTCCAAGCTTAGTTTGGCCCGTTTACCTCGATTACTTATTCTTTTGTTCTTTTCAGCAGATGGAGCTTCCTTCAACCCCTCGAACCTGCTTTCCGCTTTAGATTTCAACGGCACACACAGGTGAGGGGACTCATCACACTTGTTTTAGCATACATGAAAACATATTATCCTATAACTGTTGGACACGAAGTACGAGGAATGGGGCCCTTATATGAACTGAGCCACTAGGCAAGGGAAACCGTTGTGATGATTGATGTGGAAAGGGACCTCTTCGGGCGTACTCATTTCAAATTACTTGTGATAGCATGTTGTTTGGGTAATATGATAATGTGATGATTTATATCTTGATAATCTGATGGTTGGACAAAATGTTGATGTGCGTTGTGCGATAACATGTTATTTGATTACGTAATAACCCGTTGAATTGCCAAATGTCATAACATGCTGGATGGATTGTGTAGTATCATGATGTGTATAACCTGTAGCAATAAATGATATGTTTTAGATAATAACATGTTACATGCTCGTTTGATAGCATGTGATAGATGATAGTATATACTTGATTATTATGTGATATGCTATATTGATAACATGCATAGAGATAACTTGGCATGCATGTAGCTACTGTATTTAGAATGCCGGTGTGCATGGATACTGGCCAAATCAAGATTTGGAGACTCCCCCTAGCTTGTCGGGTAGTTGGGGTTGAGAGATTATGAGAAACCATACTAGGAAACGTGGTTTGGTTAAGGATCATTAGATGATAGATGTGTTCCCTAGTAGGGGTTGGACTGTTAGGTCTACCGTTAGTGGTCTTCAGGCACGCTTGTGGGTGAGGCGTCATCTGAGTTAGAGGCGAGGTGCCCCGAAGTCTCGGTCAGGACAAGTGGTGAGGCAGTCATGGAATCTTCAGGGAAGCCATTGGGTTGGGTGTTGGTTGACCCTAGGCAGACTTGGAGGACCTCGCTGTTACGGTACCTGAGGTGACCTCTGAATGATCGAGTAGGCTGAGGAGGTGCTCGCCTGCTCGTCGCTCGAGGGATGGTGCGGTGAGGGACAACTCCCACTGATATGACTTGTGATCCCCGGCTGACCGAGTAGGCTGAGGAGGTGCTCACCCGCTCAGTGGTCGAGGGATGATGCGGAGAGGGACAACTCCCGCTGGTATGGTATGTGATTCCCCGGATGATTGAGTAGGCTGAGAAGGTGCTCTCTCACTCATTGGTCGAGGGATGATGCGGTAAGGGACAGCTCCCACTGGTATGGTTGGTGATTCTCCGGATGACCGAGTAGGCTGAAGATGTGCTCGCCCGCTCATTGGTTGAGGGATGGTGTGGTGTGATGTTCCAGACTATGACACCTGTAGGGTGGGGATAGCCTGCGATGTAATGTGATGAGATATTCTAGGCTAGGATATATATAGGGTGGGGACAACCTATGATGTGATGTGATGAGATATTTCAGGCTAGGACACCTGTAGGGTGGGGACAAGCCTGTGATGTAATGTGATGAGATATTCTAGGCTAGGACACCTGTAAGGTGGGGACAGTCTGTGATGTGATGTGATGAGATATTCTAGGCTAGGACACCTGTATGGTGGGGACAGCCTGTGGTGTGATGTGGTAGTGCTGTTTACCCACAGTTATGACTTTGAGGTTCATTGTTGAGACTTGTGTTGTGGGTGTTGACTCACTAAGAATTTATTGGCGCCTAACGAATGAGTTCGGCCTACTCACTTAGTAGAAGACCTATAGAATTCTGTGAGGGGTGGATATGCCAGTTGTGTGGAGACCAACAGATGGGGTCCAAGGTTATATGTTTGATTATCGAGACTCTGGTGTTTGGTTGAGGAGACCATAAATGAGTCTGGCTGGCAGCCTGTTGAGGACTGGTGAGGTGGTTACTCCTGTGTGGTGATCGGTTTGGAACTCTAGTGAGTCCGACTCTTGGGTTGGTCATGGTATGTGTGTTGGTTGTCATGAGAGAGTCATAGGTTTGGTCGAGGCGTATGGATCCTGATCCAATTGGAGATCAGTCTGTGTACCCGATGGTGGGTGGACCGCAGCAGATGGGCACATGAAGGAGTTGCCATAGAGTTGTATTGAGTTGGTTAGAGGATGTACTGGAGGCCCGATTGACGTGGGCCCGTGTGCTAGGGGTAGGGCACACGCTTGCATGGTCGTGCATGTAGACATCCTAAACATGGATGTGCCCATATGATTATATGCAGTGTATGCTTGATGACATGTAATGCATGTGTTACCCACACTGGGCATGTAGAGCTTACCCCTTGTCTCAAAGGTACTTCATAGAGGAAGGGTCGGCGAGACCCTCAATCGAACGTTGGGCGTAGAGCTACAGCTTTGTACTTTGTTAAAGTTCCATTTTGTAATTGAGGACTTGCTAATGTATTTGAGATAAGTGTACTTTTCATTGAGTTGGATGAATGTAATAATGGACTGATGTTACTGTTTACAATTATGATTGATACTTTATTGGTACTATTGGTTTAATGGTGACCTGTCCATGGTTACTGTGAGTTGCAGGAGCGGTGCCTCTCAGTAAAAAAAATGCACCTGAAATAGTATTAGATCGGTGTGTTGAGAATTTGTATCAGTTTAACGTGCCCGTAGTGGGATGGGTCATTACAATCTTATCTCTCGACACCTATCTCCTTCCCCTCCAGTATCACCTCCTCACGATGGCTCTGTTTAGGATAGTTTTAAATGCTTCAAGTTTTATATTTTGGAAAAAACATGTTGTTGATAGTTTATCTAAGCGACCAGATGTCCCCTCCAAAACCATATGTATTGAATGCACATTTTGTTTATCAATGAAATGATATTGTTTGATTTAGTGTGCGTGCTAATTTGATGGAATGCCTTCTATTTCATGTTTATTGTTAACATGGATTTTGTTAAATAGACTAACATGCAGGTTGTGATGAGCTGATTTTGTATTGGCATGTTAGGGAGATAAGGATTGTGCTAAGATAGTGCACACACCCTTGGAGTTTGGGGGAGTACAAAATATGTATTGTTTAGCACCTGTCATTGATCATGACAGTGTAAGGAGGAATGTTGATGCAAGGTTGTAATGAAGCTTGATGAAAAATGAACTTAGAGGCAGCTAAGTTTATGGGGGAGCTGGGTCGAAGTAGCTAGAAAAGATAGTTTGGAGAATGGGGCGAAGATTCTAGGGAAGCTAGGACATTAGCTTGACTCATGGAAGAAATTAGATAAGCTGGAACTTAGCTTGTGCAGGGGCAAATAAATTATGATACACGAGAAGTATGCATTAAACTGTAGGGGAGAACCATGAGTTGGAGTAAAACTTATCTAAGCACTAAATGCAAGAAGCATGGGGGAGTGCTTGAAATCCAATTCCTTCCAATAGAAGGGGAAATCGATGTTTGCCTACTAACTTCTGTCAATTGTATGACAAAATGGGGGAAAAATTAATAGAAGATATAAAACATCAAAACCAATTATGGGGGAGTAATTGGTACGAGATTGGAAGAACCCTGAGTGCTTGGGCCTCTAAAAAGAGAGAGCCATATAAGGGACGAATATTCAAAGGCCAATGGACATAGGAGAATGTCTATGTTTGGAGTTTCGGAGATCAAACTCAAAAAAGATTGGGGGAGAAAATCTTCTCAACACTGATAGCTTGGATATACTATGGGTAGTGTTGGTGGCTAGGAAATCATGGTGTTTGAGGGAGCATGAATACAAATCTAGTTTAGTCCATGGATACAGATTTATGTTTTGGACTAACTCCTCTAATGATTTTCTAGTGTTGTTTGCTTATGTGCTTGAACAGGAAAACATGAAAATGAAACAAGCTGAACAAGAATATGTGAAGATCATAGCCGTTGTTGTTTCCATTTGAATATGTACTTATAATCAATGTAATATTTTGTATTCAAATGTGATGTAATAAGGGTGGGCTTATAATTTAGTAAGCTTCTAGGTTTTGTCATGAAATTGACAAATGGAGAGATTGTTATGCCCCGGCTTGTCGAGTCCCTAAGTTTGTCAATTCCATGATTCGAGAAGAAGCACTTGCTAGAAGCTTGAAGACTCAAGGTGATCAAGATCGAAGATCATGATCCACCAGATTGAAGCTCATCGTTATGGCAATCACAAAACATGTATTTGTCCATAGATGACTTTAGGTGGTACCCACACCTTAGGAAAACCATTCCTAGGCTTAATTGAAGAAATGGTAAATCACAAAAAGCCTTGAGAGGAAAGCTTGACAGTGAATTGGAAGTGAACTTGGAAATATGAATTAAGTTCACTCTCAGCTAGACCAGTCGTTCTCACCGACACCTCAATGGAGACAGGATTGACCCATCGTGGTCAAAGATTGGTCGGCCAAATTGGCAGAGGTTCTAGATCATAAGAACTGTCATTCTGGGTGAGCCTCTGATCGAGAGTCTCATATGCGCCGACCCCTCGGGGATGAACTTAAGGACCCCTCGTGGTCAATGACTCGTAGATAAAAATCTTGTGAGTTCTAGTCTTTGAACTCAAGTGGGCTCTCGAGAAAATAGACGTCTCGGTAATTCAAGACCGAGCGAGAGTATCAAGACTGACCCCTCGGTAAAGGGCGACTGTTCGTTCTGGGCAAGACAAGTTTCGGGACATGAAACTCTGTGTGCATGGTGTTTCCCTAGATCGAGACCGCCATGTGGACCGACCTGTCGATGCCATGACTGTCAAGCCATCACGACACCGACCTGTCGACCGGGAAATAATTATACCATTGGGAGAGCATTTAATGTGCAACTGTTGGGTGGTTGAACGGTAATATTCTTGTCACCGACCCCTCGGTGCGCCCGACCTGTCGATACATGACCGTTACTGAAAACTGGTTGGCTTCTTTATAAATACTAATCTTTGTGCAACCAGTTGGACATTCTTTGGCAAATCTGTTGGACCCTCATCATTATCAGTGAGCTTCAACAAGGGTCAACGAAGGATCATTCTCTCTCTTGTGCTTACAGTTGGGAAATCTAATACAACCAATCATATGGATTGAGTTTGTGAGAGAGGGAGAGGGGAAAGGATAATCAACTAGGATAAATATTGGTAGAACCAATTTCCTAGTTATCCTGAGATTGTGATTGCTCTACGAAGGCTATAAGGCGGAGCGTCGGTACACATTGGGTGAATCTTAAAGAAGCATATATCAACGAGAAAGAGCTTCAAAGGCAAGTGCTTCTTGGTTTTAATTTTGTTTTAAAACTTTATCCTGTGAAAGTGGACTAAGGAGGCTTGGCTCCAGAACCACTATAAAAAATCTAGAGCGTCGTCTCTAGCACATGTGGTGGGTGGAATTTCCAACCAAATAAATAGGTGGAACTCCTATTTTACATGTGGTGGGTGAAATTCTCAACCGATTGAGTGATGTGGAATTCCTACTCTAATTATGAGGGTGTAAGTCCTCACTTAGTGGATTTAGGGATAGTTCAAGGTTGAGCTAGTCCTAACAGTGGATGTAGGTTGGCTAACTGAACCACTATAAATTTGGTCTTATGGTGTTTGATCAATGTGTGTTTGTGTTTTAGTTTTCAAGCACTCTTCTCAACACACATCACTTTGCATTTGATTATCTTTATTTATACATTGTGCACAAGCATAGATAATCAAGCAATATACAAAGGTTTCAAAACTTAGTGTGATCGTTTAAGAAATTATAAACAATTTAACACACTAAACAAATCTCTTGATTAATATTGTTATTCCGCTGCACTTAAACTTTAAACAATTAAGAAATTTGTGAACACCATGGAATCTGGGATTGTCCTATTCACCCTCCCGCCCCCTTCTCTAGGGTCAATCGTGTTCTAGCATCAAAGGGAGAACTTTCAAAGTTGATGTTTTCGTTTTTTTTATTTCATTTTCAAGATTAACTTTTTCATTTATTTCCATTTTTAAGCACTCTTTAAGTTTTAAGCATTCTTCTTTAGTTGCACTTGGATTTTCTTGATTTTTATCTCCAAGTTTTAACAATTTATCTTTAGTTAGTTCAAGTTCTTTTAAATTATTTTCATGTGTAACGACTCGACTCGAACACAAGGCTTTGGGTCCAATTCAGTATGATATTGTCCGCTCTGGGTGCGACGGTTTTGCCTTTGGGCCCGGGGCCACATGGCTGACCCAAAACGCGTCACACAAGAGTTAAGGGGGTGGCCTCAAATAAACCCCCATTCCTTAACCTCCACTACCGATGTGGGACTGCCCACATCGGTGGTGTGTTCACAAAGGGGCAGGGTATCACATCCATGTGTCAACTTTTCATAGTTTAATTTATTTGTTAATTTTAAATTTTCTTTACTTGTTTTCTTAAGCTTTTTATACATTTCATCCAATGCTTCAACTAACTTTTCCATGCTAGGTGTATTATCATTTATTTCTTCTAGGGGTTGAAGTGTTTGAATGGGTACTAGATAATAGACCATTTCTATGGCATCTTTATTATTCTTAGGTTTTTCATGGGTTTTCTCCAAAATATCCCATGCCTCCTCCGCGGTTTCACAAGATATGACATCTTCCAAAATATTTGGTGAAACGGCACAAATTATAGCATTGAGGGCATTGGCATTAGCCGAATACATACTCCTTTCTATTTCATTATATGTAAAATAGTTCTTGGATGGTTTGGTCCAACCACATAAGATAATTTCTCATAAACCTCTATCCATCGTCATTAAATGCATTTTCATTTTGGTTTTCCAAACACTATAGTTGGAGCTATCAAGGATTAGAGTACACATTACGGCCATGCAATCACCCATAGACATTTCTAGCTTGAAAGATCTACTCTTAGACGATTAAATCAAATAGCAAGAGTCCTTGCTCTGATACCACTTGTTAGTCAAGCTAGCCAAATGTCTAGAATAGTAGGAGAGAGGGGGGGGGTGAATAGGACTATTGGGGAATTTAATTTCTTTTCAAATATTGGGTACTTTAATGATTTGTCACTATAAATTTGCCCAATTAATCTTCTAAGTATGATTTACATGAAAGATTTAAGTTCACACAAACTATGTGTGTAATAAGATATGTGATGATGCAAGTACACTAAGTAAGGTGAAGAAGATGAGAAGAAATGGAAAAATGTAACACAAATATTTTTACGTGGTTTGGCAACCTTCACTACATCCACTCCTCAAGTACACCACTTGAGGATTTTACTAACCTTCTCCTTCACGGGTGAAGAAGAAACCTATTACAACCTTAATTTATTTCAAGGGTAGAGATTGAACCGATGACTTACAAACACCAACAAAACACATTTCTTAGATTCCACTAGGGTTACACCAACCCTTTACAATTATCTAAACGTATGATAGAAAGTTGTAGAACTTAAGTCTTACCAAGAACACTAGCCTCTAGTTACTTGAAGTAGCATTGACTTATCCCTAGATGTCTTTATCCACTTAGCTCCTTGGTGATGAGAGAGTACTCCAATGGATGTCACACTAAAGATTAGGAGAAGGTCTAGGGATGATTAAAGGTTTGCCTATAGGAGTAATCAATCCCTAATGGTTTTCTCAATAACACATTCAATGTTGAGCCTTAGATGCTCAATGTTTTACCTATGATTGCTTTGAATGTATTTGAGATTTTTTTAGAACAATGAGGGTCTAACTATGGAGATTTGATGCTCTAAGAATGGTTGGGATGCTTAGGGAAGAGTTGGAGAAAATTTAGCTCAAAGGAATCAACATTTGCCTCTCAAATGACTTTGGTTTATATAGCCAACCATCTCTCAACAGATCTTTGCTTCGGATCTTGCTTGACTAGCCTCGGAACTTCCGAAGTGCCAACGGTTGGAATCACAATGGTCACATTTCAACACATAGTTTGACCGTGCAATGGCTAGTTGGAGTGCCTTTGGAATATGATAGGTTCTATATTCAGAACTTCTGAAGTCAGGTTTGGAAGACGGAAACAGACTCAAGCCTATACATGGGAGGGGTCTCCGAACCTGCAGTATGCATCCCTCGGAACTTCTGAGGAAGGTTTCGAGGCAGGTTCCAAACTTAAGAACAACCTTAGGAACTTCCGAAGCTGAACAGTGTAACGCCCCGCCCTCTCCGAGAAATCAGAGTCTAATTTTTTTTTTTATAACAACAATATCACCGGAAGAGAGCGGGCGGCGTCACGACGCGAGCTAAGTTCGGACTTCCCAAGTCCGATCCTTAACTGGCCACCCATGTGTGCGTGGACTAAACCCACGATAACAAACCACACATGGAACTAAACAATACATGCGGAATAAACTAGACTAACTGCGGAATTAGATTGTACAGATAGCAAGTACAAGTCATTATTTTCAGATTACTTAAACCAAATTAAGATTCATCAAGGCATACTCAAACCATAGCAAATAATTACATTATTACATGTCCATAATAAAGTATTCAAATGACAGCAATTATAAATCCAGTCCAGCACTCAAGCATTTACGCTTGGCTTCCCTCCTGGTCATCAACCTTCTCTTTCCCCTTCCTTGTTCCTTTATTCTCCTCTGTGGATAGAATTAGGGCGTTAGATCAACACGCCTAGTAGGATTTCCTATTAAGGCTACCACATGGTTAGATTATAAATCATGCATATATCAAATGTCTGATTATCAAAAACATATAAAATCATGCTATGTATGTATGCAAATGTAATGAGCCCACCCCATCACACATACATATAGCCATCACTTGTCGTGTCTTTTATCGACATATTAATTCTCCTAGGCGGGACTTTCACCGCCAAAGGAGGCCCCACAGTTGTATCACGGGCATTCCGACGAAGTGTGGGCTCCGGTGTTTCATAATCATCAGATAATTCTCCTGGCGGGACTTTCACCGCCTAAGGAGGCCCCACAGTTGTATCACGGGCATACCGACGGAGTGTGGGCTCCGGTTTCCACAATCATCATCCCATGTCCATGCATGAGATGCCAATGTATATATATAAAACCTGTAAATAATATCCATCATTCAAAACCAATAAAATAAAACATGAGTCTCATAAAAACCAAGATAAAACTGTGGTTTCAAGTAGGTAGGAAACCTACTGAAGATTCACTTCAGTGTTCGATCTTTCTTAATTGTCACCCGTTTACAACTCTTACGCCGTTCTCGCAAGTCTCGATACCTTATTTTCATACCAGCAAATCAAACATTCATTATGTAATTCCAACTTGGTCTAAGTCCCAAGAATGCACTATGTGGGGTTCGGCCATACCCCATGGCCGAACCTCACCTATTTACCATTTGGTCTCTCTTAATTTGGATTAACACCATCCAAATTGTTTATTAACAACCTCAATCCATAAAATATCACTTGGTGGGGTTCGGCCATACTACATGGCCGAACCACACCATATTGTTTTGGGTCCATACATCCAACCCCATGATCATACCATCTTTGATCATTTCATCAATAATTACCTTTATGCCATTGCTACCAATAAATAATTTTATCATGCACTAACTTTAAAAACCAGCGATTCTTTCCATGAAATAGATTCATAAAGCCCATGGTCATGGTCCATGAGGTTCGGCCATACATATGGCCGAACCCTATGGCTTTATCATTTGCATCTTTTCGTCATAACTTAGCCATAGAAACCCTACGGTTCGGCCATGAAATGGCCAACCCATATCTTGTCCAATTGTTCACTTAGAACCCTTTTTAAATACCTCATATTGTTCCATAATCTCCAAACTTGGAACCTTTTGATTCAACCAAAACAGTCCATATAACATGGTCCATGGGGTTCGGCCATAAACATGGCCGAACCCAAATCATCTAACCATGATTTAAATCAGCAACTTAATCATAATATTAACATGGTTCAGCCATATATTGGCCGACCAAAAAAAGTAAATTATCTTCATGTAAATCACATAAAAACCCCATGGTAATGTATGGTTTTTATCTCTCAAAACCATCATCATTAACCATAAAATTATCACACCATTTCATGGGGTTCGGCCATGCTCATTGGCCGAACCCTATGGCCTTTGGTTTGAACCTTTTAAACATTCATCTTATGTCTAATCTAATCATCCAAAACAGTACCTTATATGCATGGTTTTAACTTACAAAAACCATCAAAATTCCAACATCATTTCATGGGGTTCGGCCATCCAAGGTGGCCGAACACAATGAACCCTTTCATCATTTAATACCCAAGGTTTAGCCCCATGATACATTCAGCCATTCATGACATCCGAATCCATGTTTTAAACCTTTTTTAAAACATGCATTTTAAGTCTAATAAAAACATCTAAAACAGTCCCACAATTGCATGGTTTCATGTTTCAAAAACCATCAAAACCAACCAATTATTTCCATGGGGTTCGGCCCTCCAAGGTGGCCGAACCCAATGATCCCTTTTATAATTTTTAAACCTCCATTACCCAAGGTTTAAATCTTGATGCATTCGGCCATACCCATGGCCCAAAACATGTTCCATTGTTCCATCTTATTAAACAAAATACCCATGGGAATACTTACCAAATTCCAAGCTTTTCTTCTTGCCTTTGCTCTTTACTTCCTATCTTTCTTAGCCTCCCTTCCTTTGCTGGTTTATGCTTGATCAATTGGTGCAAACACCACTGCTGGATCAGCCAAGAGAAAGAGTTTGGAGAGAGGGAGAGAGACGGGGATTCTTAAGATTTTCTATGTGAAAATCGGCCAAATCTCTTTTGTAATTCAGCCACTTAATCCATTCATTTCCCTCATAAACTCTTGCTCATTTCAACGAGACACCTGCTGCCAGCCAAAGCACCCATTGGCACTAATCAATGTAACTATTCACTCCCCATGTAACTCATCCAATTCCCATCCATTTACATTAAAAACCTAGCATGGAAACCACCATAACAAGTCCCCAACGTGTGGGACTTGTTTTGGTTTGTTTGAGACAAAGAAACCTCCTCATATTCCCTTCAACTCTCTAATTTTACAGACCCTTTGATTTCCATTTTGACTCACCTAACTCAATGGCTTAACTCACCACATTAAATATTATACATTAATTACACTCGAGTCAACTCATTTCTTAATTCAAAACCAACTCAATTCAGTCCCACTCAACCTGATTTGACTCACCATTGAGCTCATTTGAGGGCCCACACGGTCATCCGTGGTCAAACTTGGTCAACCCGACCCATTGGGTCCCCATTTAGCTCCTGGACCCGTTTTGACAACATGACCCATTCATGGGCTGTTTTAGCCATTTATATTTGGTTTTCAGATGTGCATCAAGCCTACCCATTTATGCTCCACTTAATTTCCAATCAATTTAGCTTAACCCCATTAAATTTGGGCTCACCCAATGGTCTAATAAGTCCACTATGACCCATTGGGTCCAAGTGGGTCCTTTGACCCAATTAACCATATTGACCCAAATTGATGTATATTACCCATCCAATCAAATTTGACATTTATAATGTGCTCATAGGGTCTTGATTTGAGCAATGGGCCCCACTATTTTCTCATTTAACATCATAATTAATAAATTTACCAATCTAGGGCATTTTCGTAATTATCCATCTCATTGAGAAATTGGGGTGTTACAATATAACCCTCTTTTTAAAATTTTCGTCCCGAAAATCGAGCGAAGTAGGGTTCCCAAAATAAATTATATAAATAATTCGGGGTGAGCTGTTCTCATCTCCTATTGAAGTTCCCACGTGGCCTCTTCAACACCATGTCGGTCCCATACCACTTTTACGAACTGAATCGCTCTATTTCGCAACACCCTTTGCTCAGTCTCCAGTATCCTAACTGGTTTCTCGACGTATGTCACGTCGCTTTGTACTTCTATGTCTTGAACATTCAATACATGGGACGGATCGGGATTATACTTTCTCAGCATCGACACGTTAAACACATCGTGTAAAGCTGCCAATTGTGAAGGAAGTGCTATCTGATAAGCCACATCCCCTACTCTTCTCATGATGGGAAACGGTCCCACAAGGTCTTGGTGACAGTTTCCCCTTTTTCCCAAACCTCATGTGTCCTTTCCGTGGCGAGACCTTTAAAAATACCATGTCCCCCACTTCAAATTCCAGAAACCTTCTTCTTTTGTCAGCATAGCTCTTTTGTCGACTCTGTGCAGTCAATAAGCGCTGACGTATCAACTAAATTTATGCTGTAGTCTCCACGACTAGCTCAGGTCCTATCAATGCAGGCTCACCAGCCTCTGTCCAGCATACTGGTGATCTACAAGGCCTACCATATAAAGCCTCGAATGGAGCCATCTGAAGGCTTGCCTGATAACTATTGTTATACGAGAACTCCACCAGTGGTAGGTGGTCCTCCCATCCACCCTTGAAATCTAACATGCACGCTCTCAGCATGTCTTCCAAGGTTTGAATCGTCCTTTCTTACTGTCCAGCAGTTTGTGGGTGGAAAGCGGTGCTAGTCAGTAGATCTGTTCCCATAGCTGACTGCATACTTTGCCACACTCTGCCGGTAAACCGGCCATCTCTGTCAGAAACTATAGTTCGGGGGATGGCCATGCAGCCGAATAATTTCCCTGATATATTGCCGACCCAACATCTCAGATGAATCTGTCATCTTAATAGGAATGAAATGCGCAGACTTGGTCAGTCGATCTACCACAACCCATATGGCATCATTGCCCTTCGAAGATCTGGCAACCCCGTCACAAAGTCCATGGAAATATGCTCCCATTTCCATTCTGGCACTGCTGAGGGTTTGAGTAACCCTGGTGGCTTTTGATGTTCAGTCTTAACTTGCTGACAAGTTAGACAATGTGCCACGAATTCCGCCACATCCCTCTTTAATCCATGCCATCAATAATACCTCTTTAGATCATGATACATTTTAGTGATGCCCGGATGGATGGAGAGCTTGGACTGATGTGCCTCAATCAGTAGCTCTTTCCTACAACTCTTTGGCACATATGTTCTTCCCCGGAATAAAAGACCCTGTCCCGGTCGTAATTCCCATTCTAGTAAGACTACACCAGTGGACATCTTGGCCCATATCTCTTCTACCTCTGGATCCATACGTTGTTCTTGTTCAATTTTGGTGACTATATTGGACTGTATGATTAAATTATACATACTCCCACAGTTGTTGATATAAAATTAAACTCTCGAATGGTGTGCAGCATCTTCCATTCTGTTATGATCAAGCATGCTACCGATGCATGTGATTGGCGGCTGAGGGCATCCGCCACCTTGTTTGCCTTGCCTGGATGGTATCGAAGCGTAAACTCATAATCCGCCAGATACTCCATCCATCTACGCTGCCTCAGGTTGAGCTCCTTCTGATCAAATAAATATTTTAAACTCTTATGATCAGAAAATACCTCAAACTTCTCGCCGTAGAGGTAGTGTCTCCAACTTTTGAGAGCGAAGACCACTGCAGCTAGCTCCAGATCATGTGTGGGATAAAGACGTTCATGAATCTTTAACTGTCTTGACCCATATGCCACCACACGTTGACCTTGCATGAGTAAACATCCTAGTCCCTCTCCTGAAGCATCGCATTGTACTTCATATCCTTTGCCCCTTTCCGGCAAAATTAAGATAGGAGCTCTTGTAAGTTTCTCTTTTAGTGTTTCAAATCTCCTGTTGCAATGATCTGACCACTCATACTTGACTCCTTTCTGAGTGAGTCGAGTTAATGGAGCCGCTATTTTGGAAAAATCCATGATAAATTTCCGATAATAACCTGCCAATCCTAAGAAACTGCGGATTTCGGTTACATTCTTTGGCGCTTTCCAGTCTTTCATTGCCGCCACCTTAGCCGGATCCAAGGCTATTCCTTCCTCGGATATAACATGTCCCAAGAAATTTACTTGAGATAGCCAGAACTCACAATTACTAGCTTTGGTATACAGTTCATTCTGTCTCAAAGTATTCAAAACTATCCGTAGGTGCTTTGCATGTTTTTCCTGACACTTGGAATAGATCAGGATATCGTCAATGAATACAATTACAAACTGGTCCAGATACGGACGGAAGATTCTATTCATTAAGTCCATGAACACCGCCGGCGCATTTGTGAGTCCAAATGGCATGACTACAAACTCGTATAATCCATACCGCGTCCGGAAGGCTGTCTTCTCTATATCTTCCTCCCTAACCCGTATTTGATAATAACCAGACATTAAATCAATCTTTGAAAAATGGCTGGAACCCCTCAGTTGATCGAATAAATCATCGATCCTGGGTAAAGGGTACTTGTTCCGGACTGTTAACTGATTCAACTTCCGATAATCAACACACATCTGTAGTGAACCGTCCTTCTTCTTTACGAACAATACTGGAGCTCCCCATGACAATGTGCTGTGTCGGATGCATCCCAGCCTAAGCATTTCATCGATCTGCTTCTTTAGCTCCGACATCTCTGCTGGTGCCATCCGATAGTGTGGTAGAGATACTGGTGAAGTACCAGGGTATAACTTGATTTCGAAGTTGATCTCCCTCATAGGCGGTAAACCAAGGAGTTCCTTCGGAAAAACATCCGCAAATTCCTTTACAATTGCCGGAAGTTCCGTGATTGGCACCTTGTTTATGGTGATATTATTCAATACCACGTGGTTCAATCCTTCTTGCAGTCCACTTTGCTTGTCTGCACGAACCACATACTATTTTCCTTCGGGTGACCAGAATGTCACTCTTCGACGATAACAGTCAATGTTGGCCTGGAACTTAGCCAACCAATCCATGTTGAATATTATATCATACTCAGGTATGTCAAGCACCAGATAATTGAACTCAAATCTGAGTCCAGCTAGTTCAGTGTTAACTGTCGTGCATATAAGTCCCAATGTCGAGTCTCCGACAGGGGACACAATTGTAAGTGATGTAGCTAATCTTTGAACTAGGGTACCGGTAGCAGTTATAAATGATGCAGCTATAAAAGAGTGTGAAGCTCCAGAATCAAATAGTGCATATGCATAAGAACTACTCACTACCGCCATACCTTGTATCACTGAATGATCCTCATTTTCTGGAGAAGTTAAAGTAAATATTCGTCCAGCTCCAGTAGGGTTGGGCGCCTGTCTCGCTCGATTATATGTCCTGCCTCCTCTGGAGTTGACCGGTCTGACTGGTGGACGAGCTGATCCTCTGGAGGGTGAAAGCATGTTAAGTTTTGGACAATCTTTCTTAAAGTGACCTGACTGATCACAGTGAAAGCAGTTGCTCACTCCTCTAGATGCCTAAATGACTAATATAGACTGAGTGGGCTGGTTGGGGCGAAAGCCCCCAGTAGATCCAACAGATGGCGAGGGTCTGCTAAAGTTCGGTCGGAACTTCTTGTTGGGTTGATAAGTACCCCTCCCACTCGGTGCTCGACGGTTGTCAACTAGTGCAAACTCCGCCAATTCTTGTTCCACAATGGTAGCTTTACTGACCACTTCCGCCAGCGTAGCCGCTTTGAACACGGTCACTCTGGCCCTAATATTTGGCCGCAACCCACGGTCGAACTTGCGAGCCTTCCGATACTCCGTGTCCACAACGTAGAACGCATAACTTGATAAGCTCAAGAACTCCCGATGATACTCAACTACTGTCATGGAACCCTGCACCAATGACAGAAATGCTTGAGTCTGTCGTTCTCTTTCCTCCTCCGGGAAATAGTTTTCCAGGAACATCGCTGAGAATTGATCCCAGGTCATTTCCGTTCTCTCCCTTTCTGGCACAAGCGCCCGTTGTTTCTCCACTACTTCCCACCACTTACCAGCATCATCTATCAGCTGTGATGTGGCCAATAGAATCTTGTGGGCATGACTCTTGATGCTAAGCAGAGTCAATATATGGGAGATTTTCTTCAGCTAGTTCTCCGCTCCAACAGGCCCTTCTCTTCCTTTGAAATAAGGTGGCCGCTGTTGTTGGAAGTCCCTGACCATATTCCGGTCATTAGCCTCATCCGTGCTTCCACCTCCATTCATATGTTGTTAGAGGACAGACGTAACTACAACTTGCACCAAGCTTTGTAATTCAGGTGGTACGTAGGGTACAGTCACGTTGTTGTTGCTGTTCCTCTCTTCCTTCCGTCAATACGAAGAGTTACTATTCTCCTCTTCGTCCCGAGAATGATGCGATTCTTCCTCATTGAGTGATCTTTCATGGACTGATCTCTCCTCATCATGAACTGATTGCTCCCTGTCATGTACTGATTGTACCTTCTCATGTACAACTTTCTCATGTGGAGGCACCACCTTCCCTTGTTGAGTGATTATTAACATTTTCTCCTTCCCTTTACCGTCTTGTCGCGTCCTTCTTTTTGAAGCCCCTTCGCCTACTCCAATTTGTAATACTTTTTCTTTTCCCTTTGGATTCTTTAAGATCTTTTTCTGTGGTGCCATTTTTCCCTAATTCATGAAAACATTATAGGCTTAGTTTTCTTCACAACATTCATTTAATACTAGCAATCCTCATAGAATCATAAAATGGCAAACTTTATATATATATATTCATAATTCATATTTGTACAAGGGTTGATAGGGTAAAACAAACCTTTAGAATAACAAAATGCACCCTTACAAAATATTCCCCTTTCTCTGTCTCTTAACCTAATCTTCCGTGGAAGATTCTGCATCATCAGCGAACCTAAAGTGATTATCAGGACATGTCATCGCCACATGTCCTAGTACCCCACATGTCACACATGGTTATTACCCCTAGTCCTCCAATATAAGGACAATTAGTCCTAGCCTCTCCGTGCCCATGCAGTCCACAGACCAGGCAGACAATGCCTAGAGGGTGAGGACAATACATACAGTTGTGCCCGTCTTGGTTGCACAACTCACACGTATCGTAGGGATCTATCTCCCCAAGCGATTCTAATATTATAGGAACATCTTCCATAGGATCCTCCGGAAAAGGTGCTAGATCCTCTTCATCTTCCTCGGGAGGTTCCATTATCCAAGGAATGTCTTCCATAAGATCCTCCGAAAAAGGTGCTATATCCTCTTCAATTTCCTCGGGTGGTCCCTCCTGAAGGTCCATGTTGACTTCCATGCTGGTATTGTTGGAAGCCGCCAAATCTATTGGACAACTAGGTGTCCCTTTATCCCATAACTCTGTATATTCCTCGTTGCTTGATATATCTGTGCCACAACATATAAAACATATAAATCAACAACAACCATTCCAATAAAGAACCAATCTTGATTTTGGGGGGATTTTTCATGTATAATCACATGTGCTTTGTTTGGGGAGATTGCCAAATCTTCACACTTTGTTTTCTTTTGTTCCTGGGGAAATCTCTAAATTTCTGTTGTTTGTTTCTCAGTATGGGGATATCAAGGGAGTGCATCTTACTTTGCTATGTTTGATATGACCAATTATGTTGACTATACTTTATTTGCTATCTTTCATTATCGTTCTCAGATTGATTGTTCAGTCTGAGTCACTCAAAGTAAATTAATCCGGCCCCCAGTCAACGGACTCCGAAGAGTCGGTCAGTTGGGATTCTTATCAGTCAGTGAGACATGAAACCAGTCTTAATCTTACTTCGATGATTCAACTTCCCGTTTCGCTCTGATACCAACTGTAATGCCCCGCCCGCTCTCTTCCGGTGTTTTTATATTGTTGTTATAAAATAAAAAATTAGACTCTGATTTCTCGGAGAGGGCGGGGCGTTACAAACAGTGTCAGGTTCTGAGGTACCTGATAAGCCTCAAATTTCACTAAGTGTTAATAAATTTAGAGTTGGTGAAATCCAGACAAGATGGAGAGCCCTTTTTGTGTTCATTTGCAATCATTAGATTTAACTATAACGAACATTTGTTAGATTGCAAATGCACAAGAATATATAATGATATTTGGTAGATAGTAAGAGCTCTCCACAGGGAAAAGGTACTTAGAATTCCTATATTAATTAAACCAACTCTTAATCGAAGGATTCTAAGTCTTCTAGGTCCGTCCTAGGGTCTATATACCTGTGTTGGTTAGCATTCAAAAAATTCTTCGATTTTGGTTCGACGCTTTCCAAAAACGTATTTTTTGGAGATCCAAGTTTGATTTGACTGTGCATGTCTTCCAGATATATGGTCTTGGACACGTAGATGGTCACGACTCCGTCAAAGAAATTGACAACTCGGAACTCAGACGAACACAGTCACGAAATTAACAACTCAGTTTGACTTAGGGGAGGAAGATTTAACTTTTAGGCCAACATCTTTCAAGCCTACCCACGACTAAAAATCAAACTATAACTAAAGAGAATTATAACTAACCTCACTGTCTCACACCCATGGCAAAAATAACATAGTCTCAAACCATATCTAATACTTATTACAAATCCTCAAATGACACTCTAAGTGTCTCAAAAACAAAACTAAATTAAACTAAATCCAATAGTCTCTATACTGGAAATTAAAATAGTCTAAGACTTTGCTCCTAACAGCTTCAAGAAATCTAAGCTTGGTTCTAAGCAGCTCCTTGGTCTAACTCCAAAGGTATTCCTGAAATGTAAGGGGAATGAGCTCCAAGCCCAGTGAAAGAAAGAAACACAATCATGATATATAGTCGAACATGAATTCCTCAATGGTCAAGGTAAATAAAAACATATGTAGTTATCTGACAAATAATTCATGTAATGCAAGATGCAAAATGCAAAGATGATGCATGAATGTCAATCCCATGCCATCATCCAAACCGCCAAACACCAATGTGCACATAAACATCGTCCACAAACCTGACCCGTCAACCATAAGTGTAATACCTCGACCCTTAATTAGGCTTAATAGAGTAATTTTATATCGTTAAATGTGCTTTGTGTTCAGTTAATCGTGAAGATTGTTGTGTAGACTTTCTAAAAAGTCCAAATTTGGCCAAATCCGAGCTAGATAGCTCATCGATCCGACAAAATTGTTGAAGTTGGAAGGACAAAATTGTACATAGTTATATCTAATTTATTATTTTTGAAAAATGGTCATAAAACCATTTCTCTGTGAAAATCACTTATTCGGGACTATTTGGTTTTCAAACTTATACATACACTCAGTGTTTTCAACTAACGAATTCAACGGAATTCAGTGCTAGTTTTATCAATTACTCGATTTTCAAATATTGTAACCCCTCTAAAAGACTCACTTTGTAAAACATTCATTTTAAAATATTTCCAAGAGTAAAAGAATTAAAAGAAAATATTGTGTGTTTAATATGTGTTTTGATCGAGCATTTTGTGTTTCCAGATTTTTGTTTTGAGTTTTCAGTCACTCAATCCAAGCGTCGAGGTATGAACCATTGATTTTATTAAATTGACGTTTTACCTCCGATCGATTGGTTTTTGTCACCTTCTTATTCCAAAAACAATGTGGACTAGCCTATATCTAATACTCCGGACTCATTTGTGAAGTCAAATTTACCTGAAGATATTATGATTTTCTCATATTTTAACCAAATTCAATTTTATCACAAACTATAGGCACCTAATATTTAACAAAACTAATTCATTATTCAAACATTGTTCACCAGCCGTAGCTAGCCTGGGCAGCAATCCTACGATCAATCCTTATATATACGATTGTCGTTGGATGAATCCTCCCGCCACATTGCACTCTCAGTTGTTGTCTCTCAATTCTCTCAGCTCTCTTCTTTACTCCCAGCTCATATGATTGTTCTTCCTGCAACCTTTTGTCCTTCTTCTTCCACCGGCTTTCTTTAGAACTAAAGAATTCTAAAAGAGAAGCTTCCAGAGACTCTAAATTCAATCTCCAAGATACCTAATCATTCCATTTAACTTAATAAGAAGTTTAGGAAATGTTAGAATAAAATTGGTTAAGAAAAATTAGGTTTTGGAAAACTCAAAAAAAAAAAAAAAAAACAAAACCATGCTTTAACTTCTATACCCATAAAACCAATGTGTTTTCTCAGTCAAATTGTGACTATTGATTTTCAAAAATAAGATAAACAACATATAATATTCATCCAACCAGTTAACTTTTGAAATTGGCTTAAAAACCACTCCCTTTTTAAATTTAAAATTTTGAATTTCTACCTTCACTGTGTTTTCTGCTATTGATCAATTGAAGAAGGTGATCTTTAGAAGTTTCGAGACTAGTTCGGAAGTTCCGAAGCCAACTTCCAGATTTCAGAAGTTTCTAACCACAGTTCGGACATTCTGAAGCCTTATAAGGCTTTCTGATAAATTTGCCCGTACTACAAGTCATCTTCAGACGTTCCGAAGCCTACATGGTTTTTTGTTGTTTTTACTGGAAGTTTCCTTCAAACGTTTCGAATCAGAGACTTCGGAAGTTTCGAATATGAAGGACACAATAGTCATTTGCAAATTTGTTTTCTTGATGTGTTTATTTTATGCATTTACAACTTTCATTCTCGCTCTCGGCATTCTCAGTCCAGACATGACTAATTGACTAAATTCTATTTGGACTGGTTCGTAGGCTTTTACTTTAAATTCTTTCTTTTACTTTTATTGCCTTTTAAGTCCGGATAACTAACATTCTGATGTACTAACCCGTTAACTTACTAAGTCGCTAACACTCTAACTTTTGTTGGGACTGGTCCCAAGGCTCTTTATCTTTCTTTTGTTAGCCCTCTAAATAACGACCAGATTCTAGTGCCTAACGTTCTACCTAGAACTGGTCCGAGGCTATCCCTTTTTATGAGTTTTTCATACACGATTCAGTTTATTGGAGGCTCAGCCTTAGCTCAAACCTGAGAAATGCTCCAAACACTTGTCAAATGGAGAATGTTCATTTACGTTTTGCAATTTATTTACTTTACTGCTTTTTGTACCCTATTGACTAAACTCTCAGAATCCACCATGCGGGTATTGTCCAGGGATACTCGAGACCAGGCACTAAGTACTTTATTTACTTTTTGCTTTAAAACACCATATCTTATGTGTTATTTTCTTTCTTGTGTGTTTTGTAATGAATCACACTTTTCTTGTAATTATTCACCCGAACCATAATTAGCAGATTGATTTCACATACTTAAACTTCGATGATTATTACACATTTTTATTCTATACAGTTATTTCAAAAACCTTCTCGGAAGACGGTGAGGAGATTCAACCACACTCTTTTATTTCAAATGCATTGTATATTGCATTTTAATTCTAATGGAAAACTTTAACTCTATGACAATAATGGGACCCATGGACATAATACTGATGGAAAAGACTTGAACAGGACCAAAATGCAAGACCTGACATTGATTACATGTAAGGAATATAATTGAAGTTCTAACTGCTAGAACGTAAGCTTATACTAATGTTGGGGAGCCAAGCCTAGCAGTCTATAAACGCAGTATGAGACCCAGTTATATGCCTAGATACTAATAGGTTAAATGAATTTGATGAAACTGCGCCGATGTTAATGGTCAATTCAGACTATTGTCTAATATGTGGTATTGTATATTTTGCACTTGTTGTATATCTTCGTGCATGGTTTATGCAAAATTCACTTTTGCTCAGTCTTGAAACCGATATTGCCAAAAATGCAAATGTCTATGTGATCAGACTTGGATTTGGTTCTTCCTATTTGTAACCCTAAGCAAAGGGCATTCATAACGATATATGAATGATATAGGATCGAAACAAGTGTTGTTCTTTCACATGCTTTACTTTGAGTATAGATTTGATTAAACCCCGGGATGTGGGGAGATTATATGCCTTTATAATTTTAACTTACACTATTTTTGTTAATATTACTTGTCTGTGGTGATATTGGTGAATTATGAAAGTCCCAGAGTGCTAGAATGGATTGTCTAAAAGGAGGGTGAATAGGACAATCCCCAATTTTTTGGTCCTTTAACAAATGACTTGATTAACAAAAATAAATAAATGGAATGACAAAATTAATCTAGTTGTAAGCATACACAATCCACCAATCACATAGACACCTATGTATAGTGGTTCAGTTTAATCAAACATACATCCACCGTTGGACTCACCCAATCTTGGGCTATTCCAAATTCACTATGTAAGGACTTACACCCTCACGAATAGTGTAGGACTTTCACCTACACAATCCTAATTTTGAAAGGTTCGACCAACCCCAATCTACTTCTTTATCCTCTATTTTTTTTAGTGTTTCAAGAGTAAACCCTCTCTAATCCACTTTACAAGATGATAAGTGAAAAATGAAAAACTAAATGAAGCATTTGCCTTTGTAACTCTTTTGGTTGTAGATGTTCTTCAAAACTTCACCCATGCTTGACCTTATTTGATGTTGTTAGTGCCCCGGCTTTGTCGAGTCCCTGTTTGTTAATTCCATGACTCGGGAAGAAGCACTTGTTAAGAAGCTTGAAGACTCAAGATGATCAAGAGTGAAGATCATGCTCCACCAAGTTCAAAGCTCATCGTCATGCCAATCACAACAGTGGTATTTGGCCATAGATGACTTTAGGTGGTACCCACACCTTTGATAGGACCATTCTTACTCTTAGTTGAACAAATGGTAAATCCATAAAGAAGCCTAAGAGAGGAAGCCAGACAGTGAAGTAGAAGTGAACTTGGAAATATGAATTAAGTTCACTGTCAGCTCGACCAGTCGTTCTCACCCACCCCTCGGTGGAGACAAGATCGACCCATCGTGGTCATGGACTGGTCAACCAGATTGATAGATGTTCTTGACTGAGAGTCTTGCATGCACCGACTCCTCGGTGATGAACGACCCTTCATGGTCGACGACTCATCGGTAAAGGACTTATTAGTTCTGGACTGTGAACTCAAAAGGGCTCTTGAAGAAACAGACATATCGGTATATTAAGACCGATCGAGCCAGGACCGACCCCTCAGTAAAGGGCGACAGGTCGTTCTCGGTAAGACATGTTTCTGACTTGAAACTACTGTCAGCATGTTGTTGCCCAAGATCAAGACACTCGTATGGACCGACCTCTCGGTGCCATAACTGTCAACCCATCGGCGACACCGACCTGCCGACTGGGAAGTAATAAAGCCGTTGGGAGTGCATTTAATGCGCAGTGGTCGGATGGTTGAACGGTAATAAATATGAACACCGACCCATAGGTGCCACCGACCTGTCGGTACTAGACAATCAGAAAAACCATTAAGACTCCTCTATAAATATGAATGTTGTGTGATCATTTTATTATCTTCCTTGAGCTGAGAAGAGTGATACACTCTAAGGAACGATCAACACTTTTGTACTGAGAATCATAAACAATCAATCTATTGATTGAGTTTGGAAGTGAGAAAAAGAGAAGGAAAGAAAAATCATGAGCAACTAATCTATTGATTGAGTTTGAAAGTGAGAAAGAGATGAGGAAAGAAAAGACATAAACTAGGAAACCTGTGGTAAAAACAGTTTCCTTGTCACCCTGAGATTGGGATTGCTCTACGACGGCTACAAAGAGGAGCGCGGGTACACATTGGGTGGGATCTTCAAGAAGCACACATTAGCGAGAAAGACCTTCAAAGGCAAATGCTTCTTGGTTTTAATTTTGTTTTTAAAACCTGTCCCGAAAGTGGAATAGAGAGGATTGGCTCCGGAACCACTATAAAAAACTCTAGAACGTCATCTCTGGTACAATGGTGGGTGGAATTCTTATCCAATTGTGTCCTTATGTTTGTGGTGTCAGAGCTATTTTCTTGTGTTGATTGTTTAATCACATTTGCTAACACACACTCATTTGATTGTTATATCCGCTGCGCTTAAACTAATCAATTAAGTAATCTTAAAAGGACCAACGATTTTAGATTGACCTATTCACCCCCCCCCCCTCTCTCTTCTCTCGGGTCAATTGTGTTGTTCTAGCTCCCAAGGGAACATTCAGATGTAGATGATATACCAATGTATGCACAATCACAATCTTGAGGGGTTCTAGGATCTAAAGTTTACCAATGCTATCCTAGAGGTGATTCTTCCTTTCTCTCTAATTTTATTCAAGAGTTGATGTTCCAAGATGAAGATTGATTAAAGAGAGTGAGAGTGGAGAGGGAAGAGGCTTCAAATAATTCTTCAGACGATCTTATTATCAATATGTCATTTTTGTTGACCCTCTCGTCCTGAAGCAAAACCATGCTAACAGAGTTTCGAGTCCAGAAACTAGTCAAACCCAGGACGACATGTCGGTACACCGATGAGTCAGTCTTGGTACTCTCGATGGGTCTATTTCATCTATGGGTCGGTTCTGAGAGTACCCAGAGGTCTAAGTTCCAAAACTGAAACATGATCTTGGTCGACTGGTCGTAGCCATCGATGGGTCGGTCTATCCATATCGATGTGTCGGTGGCACGAGACACTCTACCTGAGAGAAACCCCGAAAGGCAGTCTTTCTATTGATGAACCTTTGTTAGTTCAGTTGACTAGTCGATGACCACAATGTGTTTGCCCCGTCTCACCGAGGGGTTGGTGGACTCGACTGGTCGACGTGACAGTTTACTAGATTTCCAATGTTTTCTCCCCTCTGGTTCTGTGACTGTCCAGGGTTCGCTTAGGCTTGATATGTTATTACCAACATGTTCAACTAAACCTAGGCAAGGTCCACCTATGGGTGTGGGTTCCTCCTAAGTTCATCTATGCCCATTTTACCTGTGTGATTTGTCATACACCAATGAGCTTGGGAACTCCAATACTTGAGACTTGATTCATTGGCTTCAATCTTCCAAATGTAGTGCTTCACTGAGGTCACAAATTTGACAACAATGTGACTCGGCAAGCCAGGGCACTAACAAATTATATAAATATAATGTCATTCCATGAGGGTACATGCAGGAATGCATGATAGACTAAGTGAAATTGGATATTATGATGGGTTAAAAAGACAATTTAATCCATATGTGCATAAAATGCTAAGTCCCCTTCCATTTTTAGATGGACTGCCTTCAGGCACTGTGTGGAGCATTGGACTGTGTATAGCCGCAATGTAAAATGTGTATACGTACTAGGTGAAGCATTGGACCAGTGTCGAATCGCAATGTAGAACGTATTGCGGACTTTGTGAAGCACCAATTTGCACTGTAAAACTGGTGTAGACCGCATGTTGATTGGCAGAGGCAGAACTGTGTGTAAGAAAGACGCATGCATGTAAAATGGTAAAGATTAACCATGTTAGGGTTCTAACCCAAGTTTATAGAAGAGGCATAATCATTGTATGATAATATGTTTTGATGAAAATATATGTCTATATATTGTTGATTTCTCTTCACTAGGTTGTTAGCTCATATCCCTTACATTGCAAGAGTTATGCCCGAGGAGGGGACTGAGGAACCCCCACCGCTGCCATAGAGATGTACTCCATCGCATTTCTCGTTGATAAAGAATATGTTTATTTTCATGCTTGTGATGTAATCTTAATAATATTGTTGCATGGGGCATAAACTAAGCAAATAATAAAACCACTTCGTATTCCTTGTGCTACTTTGATGAATATATAAGTATTTATGTTATGTGTGTATCTTCATGTTGGGTATTATGGTACATATTTGAGTCCACTTCTAAAGAGCACGTGTGACATTTTCTAATTAGACTTTCAAATGAGACAATGATAAAAGCCCATAGACTATTCCTAAGTGTCATAAAAAAATTGAGGGCACGTTCTGGGCCCACATCGGGGCGTGATAATAAGCTACCATTCACAGCATACCATATGAATACTGGTTTGTCAAACGATATTAGTGCCTCTCAGTCATCAGCATAGGCATGTCTTGCAATACAACCCTACTCGGCCAATAGTTTAAGTCTATGGTCATAGAGGTCTCTCCTCTTGTCATCAACTAAATCCAAGGACATAGGTGATGCAATCTTAGAGAAATCTCTAATGAACCTCCAATAATATCCAGTCAAGCCTAAGAAATTGCGTATCTCAATGGCACTGCGAGATCTCTCCCACTTAAGCACAGCTTTGACTTTAGCAGGATCCACTGCTACACCTTCTAACGATACCACATAACCTAGGAATTACACTTTCGATAACCAGAACTCACACTTGCTAAACTTAGCATATAGTTGATGCTCTCTCAGCAATTGAAGCACAACCCTTAAATGTGGTTCATGGTCTTCTTCCATCGGTGAACAAATCAATATGTCATCGGTGAAGACTTCCACAAACTAATCTAAATGAGGTCTGAAATTCTATTCATCAAATCCAAAAATGCCACAGGAGCATTAGTCACTCCAAAGTCCAGACGGCATCACAAAAAACTCATAGTGCCCAAATCTAGTGCAAAAAGACGTCATCGTAATGTCACATTCTCTGACCCTCAATTGGTCATATCCAGACCACAAATAAGTTTTGGAGAAATACCGAGATCCTCTCAACTAATCAAACATATCATCAATTCTAGGAAGTGGATACTTGTTCTTAATTGTGACTTTGTCCAACTGTCGGTAATCAATACAAAGTCTCATCGAACCATCTTTTTTTCTTAACAGACAAGGCTGGCGCACCCCTAGGTGATGTAATAAGTCGAACAAATCCATCCTTAGTCAATTCGCTCAACTGACATTTCAATTCATCCAACTCTACAAGAGCCATTCTATACTCAGACATAGAAATAGGCGAAGTACCAGGAATTAAGTCGATTGCAAATTCAACCTCTATATGGGGTGGTAAACCAATCAACTTCTCAGGAAAAACATCTTGCAAGTCATATACCACTCTAGGCAATCTCATTTGTGAAGATTCTGAGTTCTGCCAACCAATACTAGCCACTTGGCCTATTGCTCTCTGATGAGGCACACAAGGTTCGAAAAGATGGGCTCAAGCTTTCGCTGAAAACTTTTCCATTAGGTGATCTACCAAATACATTTCTCTTAAAGCAGTCTAAGGTTATTTCAAAAGCAGATAACCAAGCCATTCAAAGGATAACATCAAAACTGAACATGTTTAAAACCATAAGATCACACCCTAACTGGCACCCACCAATGGCTATGATACAAGCCCTACCAATCTTATGCAGTCTAGTGGAACGTCCAAGAGGAGTTGTAATAAACATAGGTTCATCAATTTCTTCCATATCTAAGTCTAATTTATTCACAAGCACAGACGATATAAAAGAATGTGATGCACCAGAATCAAACAACACCTTAACCCAAACACCAAAAGGAAGAGGGATACCTTGCATCACTAACGGCTCTGCCATATTACCTTCAATACCAAAAGTCGGTCTAGAGTATTCTGATTTGGACGACCATGCTCCCCTACTCTGTTGAGTTTGAATATTACTCTAAGAATTTTCTCCATTCTGTCATTTCCCATCCGGACAGTTCCTGGAGATGCGTCCCATCTTACCACATGTATAACATTCAGGCCCTCTTGCCTCAGTACACTAGTTTGCATAATGACCAAACTTTCTACACTTGTGGCACTGCACTTAATGCTGACCATAACTATTTTCTTTCCCAGAAGGATTTTTTTTTTAGTAAACAGTTCTGAAATTGATAAGAGTTCGGCTTTCCAAATTTTCGTTTGCCATCTCAATACATTCTAGCGGCCATGCCCTCAGTCAATTATCCCTCTGAACCACTTCAGTAAAAATAGGAAGCCTCATAGGGATCATTAGTATGCTGAATCACTTTGTTTAAGCCTTGCTCAAGCTTTTTGGCTTTCAGCACTTCATTCTTGATGAGGTCAACACAATATCTAGCAAGTTCCACAAACTTGGTCTGATACTCAGCCATTGTATCACTTCCCTGTTTGAGATTCATGAACTCAACCATCTTTGATTCTCGAACTACCTGTGGAAAGTACTTCTCAAGCAATTCCTCGGTGAAACTCTTACAAGTTACAATCTCTGTTGCATGCCTAGCTTCTGACAACTCATCCCACCATTGACCAGCTTCTCCAGTCAACTGATAGGTTGTTAGAGTCACTCAAATATCACCAGAGAGAGCCAAAGTTTTAAAGATCTTTTCCATCTGCCTAATCCAATCTTAAACAACCATCGGATTTGGGTCACCCTTGAAATCTAGAGGTGACTGCCTCCGGAACTCCCTAAGAGAAATCATCTCTTGAGTTTCTCCAGTAGCCCTGGAAGATGAAGGATATTGCTTACCTTTATCTGCCCCTTTAGATACAACTTGCATATCCTCACAGGTCACTTGATATACTTCCTATTCTTAGGATTAATCAGATAACGAGGTTGCACGGGAGGGGGTGGCAGAGGATGGAGATTAACAGGCTCTCCTGAATTAGTGCTTTCAGCAAGACCTTCCCTAAACTCCCAAATAACTTCACGATTTTCCATGCTAGTAGCAGCTACTGCCTTGCCCTTACGGTTGCCTTTTCCTGCCATATTTGAGAAAACTAAATTTAATTGGTCTCATAAATATACAAGAATTCAAATAGCAATCAACTATAAGACAAACTAAGCTAAGACACCAAAAATCTAGCCTTCAACTTTAAGAAGGATTTCTACCCCACTCAACCTAAGGGGACAAAATAGGATTCAATTTCTAACATTGACCCTACTCACAGAAGAAGAGTTGAGCCTAAGTTTTGATTAGAATATTGTAAGGACCCACCCGTTCTACCACAACAAACGAGGCCTCACAAAGTTAAACAAAACAACTAACATGGGAATACTAGTACATGGCTCAAGATAGCTCAAAAATTTTCTATTTTCTTTTCAACATGAAACATTGAAATGTTCCATAACATTCATTCATAATGAATCGCATGGCTCATAAATAATCAGAGTTGCATAAATATTTTCATACAAGCCATATAACATAGAATAAATCCCATATTAGATTTTTGATTTAACAGGTATGATATGTCAAGCCTACCCACGACTAAAAATCAAACCATAGCTCAAGAGAATTATAACTAAATTCACTGTCTTACACCCATGGAAAAAATCACAAAGTCTCGAACCACATCTAATAAATCCAATAGTTTCTATGCTGGAAATTAATATAGTTTAAGACTTTGCACCTAACCGCTCCAAGAAATCTAATCTTGCCTCGGAGCTGCTCCTTGATCTAACTCCAAAGGTATTCCTGAAATGTAAAGGGAATGAGCTCCAAGCCCAGTGAAAAAAAGAAACACAACCATGTAATATAGTCGAACATGAACTCCTCAATGATCAAGGTAAATAAAAACATATGAGTTATATGACAAATAATGCATGTAATGCCAAATGCAAAGATGATGCATGAATCCCAATCCCATGCCATCATCCAAACCACCAAACACAATTGTGCACATAAACATGGTCCACAGACCTGGCCCGTTGGCCATAAGTTGCCCGTCACAGCGTACCATACGAATACTGGCTTGTCAAGCAATATGACTTCCTCTCAGTCACCAACATAGGCATGTCCTGCAACGCAACCTACTCGGCCAACAACTTAAATCGATGGTTGTAGAGGTCTCTCCTCTGGTCATCAACTAAATCCAAGGACATGACCTAACCGGTCCACAGTAGTCCAAAGAACTCGACCCAGCCGATCCTCTGTTGGTCTTTCACTCAAAAGTCACCAACAAATCACAAGGCTATCAGGCCAAAAGTCTCCAACACCCACCCAACCATGGATGCACATGCATGATAACAAAATATATAATCCATCATGAATGCCATGACCAAAATAATATAAATATGGAGATCTTCACATAAACATATGCCATAATGAACCATAATATTCTTAAATAATTTAGCATTTCCAAAAACACTAAATTAAATCCAAGCATAGATATTCTCAAATAAACATGTGCAAACATCAATTGTCCAAAATACAAGGCATATCAATAAATAACAAATCATCAAAATTCACCAATTTCCCAATTAAAGCATATATCAAATACAATGCAAATTTTGAATCCATATCATGGGTTTTTCAACAAAATAACAGGTAAAACTACAAGTTCAGGTTGACTGAGTCAGTCACTGGCTTAAACACTTAGCCATAAATTTTACCCCTTCCCATTATGTGAGATGCTTAGGACTTTACCCGTTAATTCACAACTTCTCAGCCATTTTTTGTCTAAACCCAATTTATGCATTCCAACACACCAAACAAATTTCTGGGAATTCACAAATCATTAAAGTACATGTAAGTGTATTGCTTCCTTCACCTGAAATTGCAAAGTAACACAAATGCCAAAAATCCAATCCTTTTTCCAACAAGCTCTCAATCCAAATTCTTAGCAATTAATTTTAAAGTTCCAAAACCATTTAGGATACTTTATTCTTAACCATTAAAAACAGATGAGTCCATCTCTTAAGATTACTAAGGTTATGTTCCAGCAATTAAAAACCGAAGTACCAAAGTTTCTAACAATTATTCAGATTTCCCAAGAAAATCAAAACAAAGTGAAAATTCATTCGTATTACAATTTTTTTGGGAACAACACTGTCATCAATAAATTCTCATAATTTTACAGTAAATAGGTCTCTGAATGCTGTTTCTTAAAATATCTTGTTTGGCCCAATTCTGTTTTCCTGCCCAAGTTATGACCAATTTACTCCATCAGTTGCACTGACCAATTAAGAGTTTATTACGGATTTTCAGTTTATAGAGACCTATCAAATCAGCTTCTTTCTTCCTCAAATTTTTACAGGAGATAGGTCTCCCTGTTCCCTTGAAATTAGACAAAATTTTCTACTGTTCTGTTTCCTTCATGCCAAGATAAAAATTATTTATAGAACTGCTGCAAAACTGCCTTCAAATTTAGGTTCTGAAATTACAACAAAATTGTCTCCCAGACCTGAACATAAATTTGGTCCGACTTGTAGACTTGATTTGGGGCATCAGTCCTTACTCTTTTGCTCTCAAATTTTAATAGAAACTAGATCTATCTTTCTAGTTTCTAGAAAATTAAACTTCGTCGAAAAAATCATTTGGGAGCCATGATTATGAATTTTGTCACTACAGCGCACAGAAAATGAGATTTCATATCTGAGAATCAATCTTACAACGTCTCATGAATTAAGACCTAATCTTAAAATTTCCAAATTATTTTCTAGAGATGTAGAATCAATCCATAAGGAGATTGGATGCTTTAGAAATCAGGAAATTGGTCTCACCATCCCCTTAAATCGAATTTTCAAAATTTTCAATCCATAGATATCAAATTTAGAACCCAGATCCCAAAATCAATGGTTGATTTCTACAAATCCAAAATCGTTTGGTGAAATTGAAATCCAACCTCTAAAATTTTATTAAAACCCCAATGAAATCAGTCCCTCTCTTCTTTTTTTTCTCTCTTTCTCTCTCTCCTCTCCTTCATTCGAACTTTACGAAATTCCTATATGGTTGCTCGAATTTTGAGAGAGAGACATGGAGATAGAAAATGGGAAAATCAAGAGAAGAAATCAAAGAAAACCTTAAAGAGGAAGGAAAATTGTACATACTTGTTGGAGAAGATGATATCCAAGAAAAAAAACCAAGAAAACGAATAGAAAATCCAATAGAATACCCGAGTTAAAGAGAGGAGATGTGCGTCCAAAGGAGCAGAAGAAATTTGGGAGTTTCGTGTATGGCATAGGCTATTCGAATTTGCCTCTTAGAAAAAGAGCATAATCAGCCATGGAGTATTCTAATTCAATTTGGATTTCCACCTTTTAACTCCTTCCAAAAATAATTCAAGCACCCAAAATTCTCCTAGCCTCCAACGAATTTTAATCCTTCGCTATCTCCAACGTGGAGTCGGATTTCTGCAATATTTTTTTTTGAAACTCTATTTTCAACCAAAAACGTGTGGGACCATGGCCCACTAATCTCCAACGTGAATTTACAATTACCCATCTCTTCCAAATTTCATTTGGATTTTACTAAAAATAGATTTAGAATCACCCAATAAATTCCTTTTTAAAATAATTTTTTTATCCAAAATTTAAAATTTTAAAACAATTGGGTCCCACTGGTGCTAATTTTTTAAGGTTTCCATATTTGGATCCAAAGTTAAAATTTTGAAAAGTAATAATAAAATATTTTTTCCATAACAGTTGTGGATTCCAAAAACACACTAAACTTAGAAAGTTTCCAAACTTAGAGAGTTTCCAAACTTAGACCCTTGTTATTTTTGGAGTCTTAGTTCAAAATTTTGCTTTTCAACTCAATATTAAATTTTAAACAGCTTCATACAATTATTCATGAAATTAAATAGAACACCCGATAATAGTCTACCCGAAAGATTCTAATTGGGTCAAGATTTGCTAATTTGGGTTGGGTCGCTACAACCCATAATCAAAGAGTAGTCCTCAAATTTTGATTTAATTAATTCAAGGATAATATGAATTTTTTAAATTTATTTGAGTCCATGTAACGACCAGACCCAAATTAGTAGGTCACGGTCAATTAGGTGGTTAATTGGGTAGAATTAATCGGGTAATTTTGAAATTAATGCAAATTTCTTGATTATTGCTTAATTAAATATTTGAGGTACATAACATTTTCAACAAAAAACTGACATTTGAGCTAAAATTAAAAACTTTCCAAATTTAGCACCTCGGTGGGACCCACATGTGTTAAATCAAATTGATTGAGAAATATATTTTTTAGAAACCGAACTTGTACAATTTTAAAAAATCAATTTTGGATTAGAAGCTAGACATTTATTCGAAGTTGAATATATTATATTAATTTCTTTTGAAATTGTGAAAAAAACTAAATTGCCCTTGTTTTTGCAAATTTTATAAAATTAAAATTTATTGGAAAGATTTTAAATTTGAAAAATGGAGACACAATTTATTAAATTAGGATAAGTAAAATTCTTTTATGAGACAATTTTCAAAATTGTGGCATTCCTAATTAATTTGGCAATTATATAATTAAATATTTGAAAACAGTGAAAATGTGGAGAGAAATTACCCATGGTCGACCAACCCCTAAATTTTCTCTCCCATTTTCGTTTGGAGTCGAGGAAAAGCAAAAACACGTTGTAGTGTTCAGTTTTTAGCACTGAAATCAAAACTGGGCTGGCCGCGGTCCAATCCATCAGTTCTACGGTCCGGATTAACAAAAAAACCATCTGATATGAAAAACCTCCAAAACAGTTTCGTTAATTAAACCGTGAAAACTGGCCCATGGGTCAACAGTTTTGGAAAAATATTACTATTATTTTTTCAAAAAGGGCTTTTTCGTTCAAAATATCCAAGAAATAGCATAATCTGTTTGATGGACCTGCAAAAAGTCTAATTGGGAAATAGTGCTTCGGAGTTGATTCGAACTTTTTTTGGACCAATGTACCCTCACTTTCAATAGCTATTGTTTTTTCAATGTCAGAAAATCTGCCACTTTCAACATTTTCTGCTTTTGCTAAAGTCACATTTTCGTGTCCACATTTTATTCCAACATCAGTTTTCTTCCTTTTCGCGTCCTCACTTTAAGTGACAAAGTATTTTTTATAACCAGTCACTCCTTATTAAAGCATTTTTTATAACATGTAGACATGCTAGATCGCGCTAAAATTTACACGCAGATGCGTTAAATTTCTATCGTAACGGAACGTTTTCACGTGAAATTTCTTTTATTTTTTCTCTACAGCATCAATCTCATGCAACATGAAAAAAATGTTTTAATATAAAAATAAGCACTTTAACATAAAGGAAACGTTTTAACATGAAAATAATTTTAACATGAAAAGAGCGCTTTAGTATGAAAAAAACACTTTAACATGAAAATAAAAGCTTCAACATAAAACTTTGCTTTAACATGAAAAAAGTGTTTTAGTATAAAAAAAATGCTTTAACATGAAAATAAGTGTTTTAATATGAAATTCAGCGCTTTAACATAAAAAACTCCGCTTTAACATGAAAAAAGCGCTATAGTATGAAAAAAGTGCTTTAACATGAAAATAAGCGCTTTAACATAAAAAAAATCACTTTAAAATGAAAAAAATATTTTAACATTAAAAAAGTGTTGCATGAGATTAAAGTTGTAGAGAGAAAAATAAAAGAAAATTTCACGTGAAAACATTCCACTACGATAGAAATTTAGCGCGTCCGCGCTTACATTTAGAGCGCTCTAGCATATCCACTCGTTATAAAAAAAAAACCTTTAGTAAGGATTGAGCGGTTATAAAAAACGCTCTATCAAGTAAAATGAGGACACGAAAAACAAGAAAACTGTAGTTTGAATAAAAGTGGACAAGTAGGGAACTAGGGAAAACAATGGGGAAATGGTGAATTCAACAAAATTGGAATTTTTTGTCCATCAAAAGAGAAAGTGGCAGATTTTCTGACATTGAAAAAGTAGCAGCAGTTGAAAGTGAGGGTACATTGGTCCAAAAAATGTACGAACCAACTCCGAAGCATTATTTCCCAATTAAACTTTTTGCAGGTTCAATGAACGAATTATGCCATTTCTTGGGTATTTTGAACGAAAAAGCCCTAAAAAGAACCATTAGGTCTCGAAAATTATGAAAAATGAGAGAGGAAACTGAAAAGAGAGAAGAGAAAGAAGAAAAATGCTTTAAAATTAAACACATATTGCTTATTGTCACTAATCATTCGGGAGATCACTTTCCACTAGAATATGACATTAATATTTATTTATAGGAATATCACAAGCATATTCTAAGGGGGAGCCGCCATGAGCCTTCAAGTCTTCAATACCTAACGCAGTATTGTCCATGTATATTGAGATTATTGTAATATTGTATTTGTTATATATGGCATGTATTGAATTTGTCAAAATCTGTATTTTGTATTTGGGTCTGTGTAGGGCATTATCTATGTTTTGTCGCGAAATTGACAAAGGGGGAGATTGTTGGCCTAAAAGTTAAATCTACTTTCCTTAAATCAGACTGAGCTGTCAATTCTATTATTGAGTCCTACATTGCAAATTTCGTGACCAAGTTGTGACTTAGTTGGTATGTGTCTAAGACCACATCTTTGAAAGACATGCACAGTCAAATTAAGCTTGAAGCTCGAGAAGAGACGAAGTTTGGAAGGCATCGCACCAAAACCGGAATAACTTCTTGAATGCTAACCAACACAGATATATGGACCCTAAGACTGACCTATAAACCTTACAATCCCTCGGCTAACAACTGGCTTAATTAAAATAGGAATTCTAAGTACCATTGCCCTCTAGAGAGCTCTTGTTATCTACCAAATATCTACATGTATCTATACTATCGAAATCTAAAAAGGTCATACAGGCATATCCCATTGATTGCATTATACACTTAAAATAGCTCTTCATCTTTTCCACGTCCAAGGTCAACTTAAAAGAACACTTGTCAAACTTGGAAAACAAAGAATCTGGTTGTCACGTCCTGACCCCAGTTGTGGGCCCAGAACGCGATATTTAAAAAAAAAAAAAAACAAAAAACAAAATCCCTAACCAAAGTTCCTTGGGCCTCTAAGCAAGCTCACATAAGCCCATAGAAAATGTCACACATGCTCATGCGGACATCGGGTGTGGTCTATGGCACCAAAGAATAAATCGAACTCCAAATACTCAAAAATATACTGACACCTAGTCGACGCCCTTGACAGTGGTCGAGCCCCTCGCCAACTGGCGAGGTCCTCGTACGAGTCCTTCGGGGTTCGTTAGAATCATCCAACTCCATAATTTTGCTCTGCTCTTAGGTCGAGCCCCTCGACCTGGGACTCAACAAGCCAACAGGTTTTTCCCAGCTTGAGGCCCTCGGAACTCTTCAAGGCCCTCGACACCATAGAGGTCCTGTAATACCCTGACCCAAATTAGGCGTAGTTTAGCTTAATAGATCTTGCTTAGACCGGTTAATCTCGAAGATTTCGGCTAGGGCTTTGAGAAAAGCCTAGGTGTGGCCCAATCGGAGCTCGAAAGCTCAGTGATCCAGCTCGTCCAGCTGGAGGGGCAAATTGGTAATTTACTGCTTATTGTTATTATTTTATTTATTGTGTTATTATGTGATTATTATTGGATGATATTATTCTCTTTACTCAAGGATTTCTATTTCTGATTTTAAATAATTTTATTTTCAGAAAATAGTATTTAAAACCTGCCTGTCAAAACCCCGAAAGGGAGAAATAAATATTTTTAAATGATTTTTGAAATGAGATAAATTTTGAAACAAGTTTAGTATGTTAGACCATTTTAGTATGGTCTAATTTATTCTTTCAAACTCCAAAAATGAGGATTTTAAATTGTTTTATTTAACATTAGTTAAATTAAGTAAATAGTGTTAAATTATGGTTTTTAGTTAAATCAATGGTTTTTAGTGAGTTTTAAATCTCCAAATTTTTATGGTAACTAGAGTTTTTGAAACCCAACCTATCTACCAGATTGGATTAAAATTCTTGAACTTTTAAAATCATGCTTTAAGTTGAAAATCGGATTTTATCAAATTTGGAGGCCTTTTTGCAAAATCAGATTTTGTAGAGGACTTATCTGTAACCAAACCAACTGAACAGTGGTTTACTGTTTCGGACGTTGCATGCAGTGGCCATCCGGACACCTTCGATTGATCAATCCTCTCTATAAAATCACCCTGCATCTGCTAGTTTAAACTCTCAAAACTTTCATCTCTTCTCTCTTAGACTCAGCTGAAACCAAACCAGCCGATCCCTTACCTCTATTTTCCCAGTTTTATCAACCGTAGCTTAGGAAGGAAGTTTTTCAAAAGACCGGATTTCTCAGCCCAGGAACTCAAGTGGAGGTAACCACTGTGTTCCTCTTTCAATTTCAGTCAGGTTTAGAATTAAGAAAAACCAAATTTGGCCATGTTTTTGAGTGTGTAAAACCAGTTTGAAGTTTAAGGAAAAACTCAATTTTTATTGTATCAGTGAATTTTTGGTACTAAAATCTAATGGCCTGTTAAGTTTCAAAGTTTAAAATAACTCCCTATGGAAAGAGGACTCACTGAGGAGTCCATCTGACCGGTTGGATGTGAAAACCTGAATCCGGGAAACCCACTGTTTCCGGATTCGTATTTCACATAGTGTCTGCCTGTCATTGTCTGCTATTGCAGACAGTGGAGGAAGACGACTCTCGGTCCGAGGGTCACCCTTCAGACGTCTGAGAGGAGCCCTTCGGACATTCCGAGCTTCACCCGAAGCCCAAAGCATCCGAGGCAGGTTTAACTTGCTCGGATGCTCCGAGTCGTGTTCGGAAGGACCGAACCCCTCTCGGACCATCTGAGCCTCACTCGGCATGTTCCGAGACACACAGACCCACCGAGACTTTTTTCGGATTTTTTGGTTCGGAAGGACCTTCGATTGATCCGATACCCTATCTTCGGACGATCTGAAGGCAGACCCAAGGTCCGAAGTCAGTGACTAACTTAAGTAGTGGTTCAGATGATCCGAAGCCACAGTACCTGGTTCCGAAGCTTATTCCGAGGGACCCAGTTTTTGAAATGTAAAATATTGTTTGATTATTGATGCATGTGATGTTATCCCCCTTTAATAAATTAAAAGTGGTACTAACCCTCTTCTCTTACTACTATAGTGTATATATTATTATATTCACTTCCAGGCCGACCCTATTGGCCGGGCACTAAGTGACTTCACTTCTAGGCCGATGCTATATTTGTCGGGCACTGAGTGACCTCGAGACCTTACTCAACATGTCAGATCTGGTCCTATCCAGAAGGCAACGGAGAAGTGACCTGAGTATCTAGACCTAACTCAATAAGTCAATCTGGTTATGCCCAGAAGACAATATGAGTTTTGGACTGAGCACTTTATTATTATGTACTGTGGTTTATTGTAACTTAAAATGGTTAGAAACCAACAAGGAGACTCAATTCCATTTACCTTGGAGATTTTTGGGAAAACAAGTATGATTTCGAAATACTACTTGTATGCATACATTTGATGCTATGTATGTTGACTTATGATTGATTGTGCACTTGTTTGTTGTTGAACAGAGACCGCGATACCACACATTTACGGTGAGGGAACTTAACTTTGCAGTAGGTGTAATCAAGTTCTTATGAGATAAGTCTTGAGCAACGAGTGGTTTCAGATTTGATGAACCCACTCATGCCTAGATATGATACACTATTCTAAAAAGTGCTTATGTTAATTGTGAAATGCTTATGATGTTGATCATACGAGAAATGTAATACTGCTTCCATGTGCCCTTGACTATTGAACCAATATCGGCCATGTGTGTGAGATGGTTTACGTCTACTGGACCATGGGTGTCGACAGTTACTGACTTGAGAATTGCCAGTATCGGCCATGTGAGGGCCGGAGATGTACTTGCAAGAATGTATTTTGACTGTTCGGGACTTAATATGATGGTCTCAGCGTAGTATGTAGGCGTTACGTTGGATGACAACAGTAAAAGATGATGAATTGTGGAATGATGATGAGATTATACTTAAATTTATTGTCAAGCATAAGATATTATATTACAACTGTTGATTATTTGCTAACCTGATGTTTACTTAAACTGCACTGTTATATTTCCTTCACTAGGCTAGTTAGCTCATGTGATGACCCGTTCTGAGTTTTCCCGATTTTTTGAGAGATTTCCGACCTCTAAGTTGTTTTCGGGACCGTAGTAGCAGTGAGGAGAGTGTGGGCTCCGTGGAGTGGCCCCAGTTATCTGATTTCGAGTTTGAAAACTCTAAGGGCATTTTAGTAATTTCATAATTTTTATGCATAGTCATGAAAAATTTGTTGCAAATCGCACATTTTTCCCGCTAGACTTTCAACATTCGAGAAAATTTTTGGGTTTTCGATTTCGTCGGAAAGAAAACCTAGCACCCTTTTTTTCCTTGAGGCCTTTCCCGCAACACTGTAGCATTCCAGCTACAATGCCACAACCCTTTTTCCTCGTCTCTCTTCTCTCCCCCTTTGCTATAACAAAAAAAAAACCCTAGCCAAACCTGCTGCTATCGCCGCTGCCGCCTTGCTTCTCTCACTCTCTCGGCTTCCCCTTCTTCTTCTTCTTCTCATTATTCCCTCAACCTCTGCAACACTTGGCCGCTACTTCAGTCAATCCCCGTCAGCCCTTGCCGCCCCGACCGTCAGATTCCCACTCATTCTAGCCGTTCTTTCGTCGATTCTAGATACCCTTTTTCTTCCTTCTTTCCCCCTTTCTCTTCTCTCGAGTTTTCCCATGATTTTTCCAGTTTTCCTCGATTTTCCTCAGATTTTCATGGTTTTTCCTTATCTTTTCCCCCCTTTCTGACTCAGTCGAGTGACTGAGTCAACTCGCCTAGTTTCGAGTTGTTTCGGTTGGGCTTTGGGTTGACCCAGGCCCGACCCAGTCAAGCCCAGAGTTGGTTCGGCCCAGCCAGCTCTGGTCTGGCCCAATTCTAGCGGGCCCAGCTTATCAGCCTGACCTAGTTCGGCCCGTTTCGGACCTAGCCCATTTTTCAACTCATTCTCGTTTTAACATGTTTTACTTTATTTACTGATTCACCCTTTCTTGTTTGAACAGTTTGACCTCCTTTCAACCCATCAAGCCGCTTGTTCGCTTTGGATTTTTGACTCCGCACACACGGTGAGGGGACTTATCACTGTTTTTAGCATGTACTTGCATATATTAAACTATTATCTCTTGACATGGAGTGACCAGGGGTGACCCTCTATTTATTTAGCCACTCGGTAAGAGAAAACTATCGTAATAAATATGTGGAAGAGGGTCTTCACGGGGGTACTCCAGTCAACTATATGTTTTGTAGAGAACTTCAATTGGATAATTGGAATTGAATATGATACTTGGAAAATTGTTGGTGATACTTTGAATGTTTATTCGTTAGATGTTATTGGAATTGCGTGGAACATAGACACATGTGACTAAATAACCCATTATAAGCTCTTGACTCGCACGATGAAATATATTGCTGATTCTGAGTTAGTTGCATTAGAATGTAGTCTTGTCGTTGTATATGATCATGGCATCACGTATATGTCTTGGGGGGGTTGTTTGCATGAGTATATGTTTATGATGATGATGATGGTTTGGGTTTTGGGAGGACTTCCCTGTTACGCTCCGGCGGTCGAGACCCCCATAGGAGATACTGGTTTCCCCGTTGCGTTCCTGCAGTTGAGGTGCCTGTCCCCCTTGAGATTGGCTTCCCCGTTATGCTCCGGCTGTCGAACCCCCATAGGGGACGCAGGTTTCCTTGTTGCATTCTTGCGGTCGAGGCAGTTGTGTATCATACGGTCTCCCGTTTATTTTGGTAGGGAGATCGGGGTTGTTCGAGGACAGCTGTTAGCTATGGAGATTATGTCTCTGATTGGTCGGTGGGACCATTGGTTAATTGTGTAGTTGAGTACTCTCGTACGTTGACATTCTTTCTATTATGATGTTTATTATTTTTCTATATATATATATATATATATATATATATATATGTCGTTGATGTGTGATATGGTTATTCCCTTTGCTGGACTAGTTAGTTCACCTCGTACTCTCCAGGAGTTTGTTGGAAGATCCAATGTGGGCCACCAAGACGATGTTGCAGACTAATCGATAATTATTGGTTGGTGGTGCAGTTAGATCTCATATATATGAGCACCCCTTTTATTACGATATTTTTGCATTCATGCATATGATAACTACTTATATTGTTGACATATGATATGCATCATCTCTTCACTGGGCTGGTTAGCTCACCCTTACCTTTCAGGTACCCGATTGCAAAAGGACTGGGCAAGGCCCCTTGAGCAGGCGCCCTTAGAGGAGCAGTGGTTAGACATTTTATAATTACGTTGTTCTTAGTTGAGAGACCTTGTTTTATGTGACCCTTCTTTGGATGTTGTTTGATTTCAGATGATGTATAACTGTGTTCGAATAGTCTATGATTGTTTCATGTTATCTTGGTATGTTGAACCTTATTGCCAGTTTTTGAGCGGGAGGTAGTTGGCCCATTTTATATATATATATATATATATATATATATATATATATATATATATATATATATATATATATATATATATATATATATATATATATATATATATATATATATATATATATATACCCGTTACCTATTCCTTTGTGATGTTTTGAGATATTTCGGAGATAACGTGCCCGTAGCAGGACGGGACATTACAGTTGGTATCAGAGCACGGTTCAACTCTCGGATTGTGCATGGGACAGAGTTGGATGTGATAATAACTAGAGATTAGGTTCACCCCCTGTGTGATAGGGTAGATTGAACCGGGTTATGGGGTGTTGCGTAGGCACCCTAGGTTTGTGTGGTGTGCTTAGGTGCGTTATCTTTCAGTTAGCATACTGGAGACGTGACTTGTAGCGAATTCTCGCTCTGTAAGACTCCAGTATTTGATTCGTGGGTGAGTCAATGGTGAAATAGATCACTCGTTTGGGTGGGTGGAGCACCATGGCGTGGTCACAGGAGTTGTGGGATACAGATCTCTAGGTTTGGAGTCACGTTGATCTTACTCCCTAGAGTAATTAGAGGCGTTCCTCGGTGGGACCCACACTAGGAAGCTCGTGTTTAGAGTGCGAGGCCACTGTATGTGGGCCTCGCTTGTGACTATATAGTATGAAGATAGACTCATTGGAAATTTATGGGTGTCTACCGAGTGAGTCCGGTCGGCTAACTCTGTAGATGGCCGATGGAATTCCATGAGGGGTAGATGGGCTTGGTATATTTGAACTATTAGATAGACCCGTTTGGTGCTTTGGATTGAGGGGAGTGCCTGAAGACGGAGCCAGTGATTGTTTCTAGGACTCCCGCAAGTCCAGTGTTATAGTTAAAGGTGTTTATGGCTTTGTTAAGGCCTTTTTAGGTCAGACTGGTAGGGTTGACCATTGAGACTCAGGTGGGACTGGCGTACGGTCCAATTCCAATGTATGAGTGAGTTGGAAGCTCGGCGCCTGAAACATGGCAAGTGAGCATTTCTTAGTTCTTGACCGGCGTATTGAATGTTTCCAATGTTTCCCCTCTTTTTCTTTCTTGAGTTTTGCTAGTCATGGACCAGATCTATGGATCGTGTGTTTTGACCTTTGGAGTTAGCATTGGAGGTCAATTTACGAGTTGTGCAGATGTCAGAGTTCGACGTCATCTAGGGACGGATTGGTTGTTCTCCCATCAGGTTACCTTGGATTGTTACCGTAAGCGAGTGACAAGTCAGTTCCTCGTGGGGATGCTTTTGTCAAGCAGTTTACAGCTCATAGTCTGGACGTGGAGGAGTTGTACAGTTTGGTGACTAGCTTGGGTTGGAGGAGAGTTCGGAGTTAGTGGATGTTGAGATGCCCGTGTGGTCCGAGGGTTTCCAGATGTCCTTCCGGAGAAGCTCCTTGGATTGTCGTCACATCGTGAGGTGGGTTTTGTTGTGGATCTGCTCCCTTGATGCGGCACCTGTTTCGATTACTCATTATCGGGTGGTGCCAGTAGGAGTATTGGAGCTAAAGAGTTAGTTCGGGGAGTTGGAATCTCTTGGCTACGATTGACCCAGCACCCTCCTTGGAGCGCACCGGCCTTGTTGACCAAGAAAGAGACGACTTTATGAGTTTGTGCTTTGATTACTGGCAAGGGTTTTGGAGTTGAAGAAATAGCTCAGGGAGTTAGAAATCCTTAGCTTCATTCGGCCTAGCACTTCATCTCGGGGTGCACTGGTTGTTTGCTAAGAAGAAAGATGGCTCCATGAGACTGTGCTTTGACTATCGGCAGTTGAGCGGAGTTCAATGAAGAATAAGTATCCATTGCCAAGGATTAATGATCTGTTTGACCAATTGAGAGGATCTAAGTGCTTTTCCAAAATAGATCTTTATTCGGGTTACCATCAATGAGGGTGCGGGGATGTGATATTGAGAAGACTACCTTCCATACTCGTTTTGGACTCTTGAATTTGAGGTAATGCCTTTTGGGGTAACCAATGCCCCGACGACATTCATGGACCTAAAAAAAAAAAAGGAATATTCAGACCGTGCCTGGATCGGTTATAGTGGTGTTCATCGATGATATCTTGATATGTTCAGCATCAGAAGAGGATCATGAGCAGCATCTGAGAACCATACTTCATGTCTTGAGGGATCACAAGCTTTGTGCGAAGTATAACAAGTGTGAATTTTGGTTGCCAGAGGTTCAGTTTCTTGAGCACGTGATGTCAGCTAGCGGTGTGGTCGTGGATTCGGCTAAGGTTGAACTATTCTGAGTTGGGAGGAACCACAGAGTGTGCTTGAAATTCACAGCTTTGGGGTGTTGCGGTGTACTACCGGCAGTTTGTCCATGATTTCTCCACGATCGTCATACCCATGACAAGTTTGACCAACGAGAATGTGTTATTTGTTTGGGACGAAGCTTGTGAGACAGTCTTTTGGAGGTTAAAGGAGAGTCTGACTTTCGCTTCATTGTGGATTATGCCAAGAAGAGGCCACGACTATGCGGTTTCCTGCGATGCTTGGGTAATAGCTTGAGTTGTGTTCTGATGTAGGATAGAGAGGGATAATTTATGGTTCGAGACATTTTAAGACCTAAAGAGCCGGAATATCCTAATTATGACTTGGAGTTAGTGACTGTGGTATTGCACTCAAGAAGGAGCTGAACATGAGGCAGAGGCGGTGGATGGAGTACCTTGGTGATTATGACTTTGTGTTGTCTTACCACACCGGTAAGACGAATGAAGTTATAGACGCCTTGAATCACATGGCGAGAGGAGCTTTGTCGAGCCTGGTCTGAGGTTTGAGCATCTAGATTTTTTATAGCACGGTTGTCCGGCCAGAGTTTTATCATAGAGTTTCGAGAGTTCAGTAGATAGATGAGAGGTGCATTGCATTGAGGAGTGTTGTGCTCAGTGATAGTTGACCCCTTGGATGGATTGTGAGACAAGATAGTAGTTTGACCTTTCAAGGTAGGTTTTTTGTACCCATGGAAGGGCAGTGCCGCGAGGAGGTATTACGGCACTTCCATCACTCTAGTTTTGTTGTCGTCTGGGACGTGCAAGGATGTGTCTTGAATTGCGTCAGCAATTCTAGTGGAGGTGCATGAAGATGTCAGTGGCTAAGTCTATGACCCATTATTTTGACTTACCATCAGGTCAAGATAAAACACTTGGGAACCGGTGATAGATTGCAGTCTTTTCGATCCCAAGAGGAAGTAGGGTCATATTGTTATGGATTTCATGACTGGATTGCCGAAGTCACCTCGAAGACATGATGTAATATGGATCATAGTGGATTAATTGACTAAGTCGGCCCGATTTGTTGGCATGAAAATGACATATTCTCTTGAGACTTTGAGTCAGCTATTTTTGGCAGAGATTTGCAGACTGTATGGTATACTTATGTCAATTATTTCAGATCGGGACCCGAAACTTGTTTCTCAGATCCAACGAAGCTTACAGAAAGAGTTGGACAGTGTTCCATCCGTAGGTAGGCAGCCAGTAGGAGTGGACCGTTTAGATTTTAGAGGATATACTCCGAGTTTGTGTTTTTTATCGTGGCAATAGTTTGGAGAGTTGGTTACACTTGGTTGAGTTTGTCTACAACAACAGATACCAGGCTAGTATCAAGATGGCTCCGTATGGGCCTTGTAGGTCAGACCATGCAAATCACCCTTTTGTGGGCCGAGATCAGTGATATAGTGATGTCAGGACAAACATGATCAGTGAGACTTCTGAGCAGGTGAGTTTGATCAGACAAAAATTGTTGGTTGTCCAGAGACGGCAGAAGTGTTATGTTGACCGTCAGAGAAGTGCACTTGAGTTGCTGTTGGAGACCGTGTTTTCCTTCGGGTCTCGCCCTGTCATGAGATTCAGAGGTTTGGGCGTCGAAGGAAGTTGTCACCTTGTTATATTGGTCTGTTTGAGGTACTAGAGAGAATTGGGGAAGTGGCTTATAGATTTGCATTCCCTCCGCGTCTCGCCCGAGTACACAACGTCTTTCATGTTTCAATGCTTCGGAAGTATCATCAGGATCCGTCGCATGTGCTTAACTGGGAAGGCGTGGGACTCAACGAGGACGTTATTTATGAAGAAGGACCAATGTGGATCAAGGATTCTAGAGAGCAAATGCTTCGTGGTAAGACTATCTATCTAGTTTTAGTGGTTTGGCAGTGCAAGGGCAGAGAGACTTCTATTTGGGAGAATGAGGCAACGTTGCGGAAGCAGTTCTCAGCCTTATTTGAGATTAGAGGTATGAGTTCAATTTGAAATTCGAGGACGAATTTCCTTAAAGGGGGTAGTGTTGTGATGACCGGTTCCGAGTTTTCCCCATTTTTTAGAGAGATTTTCGAACTCCAAGTTGTTTTCGGGACCGCAGTAGTAGTGAGGAAAGTGTGGGCTCTGTAGAGTGCCCTAGTTATCTGATTTCGAGTTTGAAAACTCGAAGGGCATTTTAGTAATTTCATAATTTTTATATATAGTCATGAAAAATTTGTTGAAAATCACACATTTTCCCCGCTAGACTTTCAACATTCGAGAAAATTTTTGGGTTTTCGATTTCGTCGCCATTTGTCTCTTTTTTTAAAAAAAAAAAATAAAAGGAAAGAAACCCTAGCACCCCCTTTTTCCTTAAGGCCTTTCCCGCAACACTGTAGCATTCCAGTTATAGTGCCGCAACCCTTTTTCCTCGTCTCCCTTCTCTCCCCCTTCACTACAAAAAAAAAAAAACCCCTAGCCAAAACCCGCTGTTGTCGCCGCCGCCGCTTTGCTTCTCTCACTCTCTCGGCTTCCCCTTCTTCTTTTTCTTCTTCTCATTCTTCCCTCAACCTCTGCAACACTTGGTCGCTGCTTCAGCTGATCCCCGTCAGCCCTTGCTACCCCGACCATCAGATTCCCACTCATTCTCGTCGTTCTCTCGTCGATTCTAGGTACCCCTTTTCTTCTTTCTTTCCCCTTTTCTCCTCTCTTGAGTTTTCCCTTGATTTTTCCAGTTTTCCTCGATTTTCCTCGAATTTTCATGGTTTTTCCCTATTTTTTTCCCCCCTTTCTGACTCAATCGAGTGACTGAGTCGACTCGCCTAGTTTCGAGTCGTTTCGGTAAGCCCGACCCAGTCAGGCCCAGAGTTGCTTCGGCCCAGCCAGCTCTGGTCTGGCCCAATTCTGGTGGGCCCAGCTTATTGGCCCAGCCCTTTTCGGGCCCGTTTTCAGGCCAGACCCAGTTCGGCCCGTTTCGAACCCAGCCTAGTTTTAGGCCCATTTTTCAGCTCGTTCTCGTTTTAACATGTTTTACTTTATTTACTGATTCACCCTTCCTTGTTTGAATAGTTTGAGCTCCTTTCAACCCATCAAGTCGCTTGCTCGCTTTGGATTTTTTACTCCGCACACATTGTGAGGGGACTTATCACTGTTTTTAGCATGTACTTGCATATATTAAACTATTATATCTTGACATGGAGTGACCAAGGGTGACCCTCTATTTATTTAGCCACTCGGTAAGAGAAAACTATCGTAATAAATATGTGGAAGAGGGTCTGCACGGGGGTACTCCAGTCAACTATATGTTTTGTAGAGAACTTCACTTGGATAATTGGAATTGAATATGATACTTGGAAAATTGCTGGTGATACTTTGAATGTTTATTCGTTAGATGTTATTGGAATTGTGTGGAACATAGACACGCATGACTAAATAACCCATTATAAGCTCTTGACTCGCACGATGAAATATATTGCTGATTCTGAGTTAGTTGCATTATAATATAGTCTTGCCGTTGTATATGATCATGGCATCACGTATATGTCTTGGGGGGGTTGTTTGCATGAGTATATGTTTATGATGATGATGATGGTTTGGGTTTTGGGAGGACTTCCCCGTTACGCTCTGGCGGTCGAGACCCCCATAGGAGATGCTGGTTTCCCCGTTGCGTTCCAGCAGTTGAGGTGCCTGTCCCCCTTGAGATTGGCTTCCCTGTTATGCTCCGGCTGTCGAAACCCCCGTAGGGGACGCAGGTTTCCCCGTTGCATTCCGGCGGTCGAGGCGGTTGTGTATCATACGGTCTCCCGTTTATTTTGGTAGGGAGATCGGGGTTGTTCGAGGACAGTTGTTAGATATGGAGATTATGTCTCTGATTGGTCGGTGGGACCATTGGTTAATTGTGTAGTTGAGTACTCTCGTACGTAGACATTCATTCTATTATGATGTCCATTAATTTTCTATATGTGATATATATATATATATATATATATATATATATATATATATATATATATATATATATATATATATATATCGTTGATGTGTGATATGGTTATTCCCTTTGCTGGACTAGTTAGTTCACCTCGTACTCTCCAGGAGTTTGTTGGAGGACCCAAAGTGGGCCACCGAGACGATGTCATTGACTAATCGGTGATTATTGGTTGGTGGTGCAGTTGGATCTCAACATATGAGCACCCCTTTTATTATGATATTTTTGCATTCATGTATATGATAACTACTTATATTGTTGACATATGATATGCATCATCTCTTCACTGGGCTGGTTAGCTCACCCATTACCTTTCAGGTACCCGATTGCAAAGGGACTGGGTAGGGCCCCTTGAGCAGGCGCCCATAGAGGAGCAGTGGTTAGACATTTTATAACTACGTTGTTCTTAGTTGAGAGACCTTGTTTTATGTGACCCTTCTTTGGATGTTGTTTGATTTCGGATGATGTATAATTGTATTTGAATACTCTATGATTGTTTCATGTTATGTTGGTATGTTGAACCTTATTGCCAGTTTTTGAGCGGGAGGTAGTTGTCCCGTTTAAAAAATATATATATATATACCCGTTACCTATTCCTTTGTGATGTTTTGATATATTTCGGAGATAACGTGCCCGTAGCGGGACAAGACGTTACAGCTCACCTCACTCACCTTTCCGGAGATAAACCCGAGGAGGAGAACCCTCTGGTTGAAGCTTTGAGTGGATAAGCTGCGACGCTACCTTGGGATTCCCACTGAGGGGAATACCCTTGTCTTTGCTTTTTAGTTCTTGGAACCGTTTGTTTTTGTAAAGTACCAGGTGTGGTACTTGATTTGTGTTAATGTGATGTATTAAACTACCATGCGACCGTAGTTACTCTGATGATGTTTCTATAATAATCCAGTGTTGGAATTACGTGTTCATTTCATGTGTTAATGATTGTATTTATGTTGGGTAGACTTATGGTATATGTTTGAGTCCACATGTTGAGATCATGTGTTACCTTTGGGCCTAACCGTTGATCCGGCTCAGTTAGACTTTTGAGTGTCGTCTTAGCTTTCAAAAAAAAAAATCAGTCGCGTTCCGGGTCCACCTTTCGGGTCGGGGCTTGACAGGTCCTCTACAATGACAGCAGCTATTTTGTCAGATTTCCTCATCTTTGATCCAAATGTGATTTTTCCTGACTTTTACACTCGAATTCCATAATACACATCATATCACATGCAAATATACATCAAAGTATCATAACATGTTAATATAACTTACACACATGGCTCTTATGCCACATGTGGCATAATTATTTTCAAAATTTACAATTTTGCACAATAAACGAGATAAACAAGTCCCATGCTCGGGTAGCTTCTGGAATCCGAGGATTCCATCGCCTAAGGCATTGTGAGAGTTCCCTTGTGCTAGGATCCGATTATCCCAGGAGAAGAGGGGGGGGGGGGGGGGGGGGGGGGGGAATAGGATAATCTCTAAATTTGTGTTCTTTTCAAATTTTACTTGATAAACAATTTAAAGTGCAGAACTAATCAATATTAATCAAGTGTTTGTGTGTGAACAAGAGAATGCACAATTAAGCAAAATCATAAAAAATGCTCTAACACTATGGACACAAGATTTATACTGGTTCGGTTTAGACAAATCTGCATCCACTGTTGAGACTCAACCAACCTTAGGTTATCTCTAAATTCACTAAGTGGGAAATTACACCAATATTAATAGAATATGACTTCCACCTATCCAATTGATTGAGAACTTCACCTAATTCCTATCCCTCTATTTTTTATTGTGGCTCAAGAGTAAATCCCTCTTTAATCCACTTCACAAGATAGATGATTTAAAATAAATCAAACTAAGAAGCACTTGCCTTTGAAGCTTTGCAATGTGAAGATGTGCTTCTTGATTCTCTCCCAACGTGATGTCGTATGAAAACGTTGATGCGCCGTGTAGAGCAATCACTATCCTTGGGAGGGTCTCTAGGAAATTGGAAGTCCAATGTCTATCTTAGAAGATGATTTAATTATTCTCTCTTAATCTCAATCTAAACCGATTGGATACTTGAATGATTTTACAAATGATTTTCTAAAAGAGAATAAACCAATACTTTTGCATTTGGTGTTTGAGAGTTTACTCTAGTACATGTAGATCATAAATGCTCTCCAAGGGATTGCTCCTTAAACTCTCCAAACAACTTGGTATTTATAGAGGCAAAAAGAATTTTTGAAACACAGTTACCCACGATTGATCTTGCACTGACGATCAATCATCCATGTTCGAAAGTGACTTCTACCAACCCAACCATTGAGCACTAAATGCACAGTGACGGCACAAAAACTGTCACACACAATTTATCACCCACACAATTGGTCGTGAACATTTCTTGGCGATAGATAGTGGATTGGCGATAGTATCGGCCTAAGACTATCCTGTCTCAACAGTCCCGTGTAAAACACAAACCTCATACAAACCCAGAGCGATGGGTCGTGGACCAGATGTCTTGGTCCTGTCTCTAGCGATTGGTCGTGCGCCCGATACATCGTGGCAGGTTCCTTACGAATGTCTGCCGCTTGACGATTGTATTGTCCTGAGACCAAACAGTTTTCACAGGCCTTGTCCAACCAACACATTGTCAAGTCCATCGTGAGCCCAATTGATCGGCCCTGCCTCAGCGATAGATTCGCATTCACGATAGGTCGTCATAAGACCAGAGTTTGTTTGACAGCACATTTCAACCAAATTCTTTGATTTCCTGATGATGCATCGCTACACCACAAATGATCATCCTCTGTCACTGCGAAAAACAATTTCAATGGTTTGAGTATTCAGTCCATTGGTTCTGATTTAGTGTCAAACACTCTCTAGACTTTATTAATTAACCTGATGTGATATCTAAGGCTAGGCAAGGTCATCCTAAGGTGTGGGTTCCACCTAAGGTCTTCTATGGCCAATTATCTTTCATGATTGTCATACACATATTGATCCGTTGAGTCTTCAAACTTCAACTAACACTTGAGTCTTAATTCTTGAGCTTCTCTCTTTAAGGCAATGCTTCACCTAAGTCACGGAATTGACAAATAAATGATACGACAAGCAGGGGTACTAACACATGGCAAAGGGATTCTCCATTCCCTCCTCGAGCACATGTCCTACATTGTAAGGGACGTGAGCTACAGCCCAGAGAAGAGAGCTCAGTAATCCATAATTTCAAATAAAACCAATGTTAGTACACAATGCAGGGATAATATAACCAAATGCAACAGATTCATCTTTTGTTCTTTTCTTTCAACTTTCAAGGTTTATCAACCTTATTACACACTGGGGTATCACACTCAACCTCAACTGTAAAGGTCCAAGATATCTTACTCAACCTTGTAGAGGTATCTCATTCAACCTCGAATGCATTAGGTCCCGACACGGATAAAATGCAGCATCTTGCAAGAGCTTTCTGACCAACCATACAAGTGTGTGTACATTTAACACATATACCAATTATCAAACTTCGTACATGGAACATTTCACAATTCACTTACATTTTCTCCGTAGACCCTTTCCACCAGGGTTTTCACACTGGAGAACACTTACCATCTACTAGTTTTCGACCAGGTTTAACAACCCAAAACATTCACATTTTCACTGCCTACACAACCTTGTTAGCGCAAGAATAATCACATGTATATATAATCACATGCATATTCAAATTCAGCATATTTCACATGCACATATAACCAAAGCATGAACCACATGCACATTCTGCACTTATATTGCACACTTCATACTTTTATCCAACTTAATGAACATATTATCTTGTAGGCACCTAAATGGGTCCCATACTGCGTTGTAAACTACTAGGTCTCAACTCCTTTACACATTTTCACGCTTACGTTCTAACAGTTAGAACAGAAATAACGTCCCTTACATGTAAGCGATGTTAGGTCTCGCTTTCTAGTCCCAGTTAGTTTTCCTGTACGGACCTGCCCATTCTAACATCAAGGTTTTGCTTTGAGCCCGGCCCACCAGGCCAAGCCCAAAAGGCCTCTTATTGAGATTTGGCTCCCCCATTCTCTTTTAACCCCCTATCCCCTAACTACCTGGGCGATGTTGTTCTTGCATGCCCAGCAGCAGTTGGGTGGGTGTAGGCGTTACAATCCACCCCCTTAAAACTAGAGTTGTCCCGGCTCTGTCATGTCACACTGACATGAGGTTTACACGGGCAACACAACACAAAAGAGTAGAGAGCCCACACAGGCCGAGAGTAGAACCGTTCTCTGATTCAAATTGTCACGACCCAACCCAACTCAAAAAGATATTGTCCTCTTTGGGCCACACCCCTTAAGGTTTTGCTTTAGGCCCGGCCCAAAAAGCCTCTTATTGAGGTGTGGTTGCCCTATTCTCTTTTAAACAAACCAACCCCCCCCCCCCCCCCAAACTGCCTGGGTGAGTGTGGGTGTCACACCTTGAGTGATGTAATGTGCATATCAAATTACCTCACATGCTAGGTGCAAGCACTTGGATTGTGAAAAACGACAGTGTATGTACTAGGTGAAGCATCGAGCATGAATATTATTTTTTGGGAAAGAAAGAAAATGCATTTAGATAACTATACTAGACGTTGTTCTCATAGAGAAACTACATGATTTCTTAGTGCATGAAAATGTTGAGTAATAACACATTTAGATAATAAACTGTTATATTACTTGTTGTCCACTTTTCACTGGGTTGTATTAGCTCACATCCCTTACATTACAGGAAACCCATATGAAGGAAGGACTGGATGATCCTCAATTGCACTAGGGGTGGAGACCCTCTATTTTATTCCTCGTTGACGTGGCACACCACATGGAAAGGTGTGACCCAACACCACACAACTTATGATTTAGGGCAACCACTAGGGAGAAAAGTCACCACACCTTTATTTCCTTACAATTGCACGTCAAACCCTCTCCAATCCCATCTCTCACATGACACACTCTCTCCCATTCCACTACTCCATACGGCAAAGGGCTTCCATCCCCATCTCCACCACCGTGCAACCCCTCATTCCACCTCTTCACATGTTTTCTTCTCTTCTCTTCTCCTCCATTAGAGAAACTCAAGCAAGGAAGAAAACAAAAGAAGAATAGAAGAAAGGAAGAAGAAGGAAGGAAGAAAGAATCGTGGAAAAGCTTTGTAAGAGGTTAGTTTTTCTCTCCACACTTGGTATTAAAGCTTAATTTGAAGATTAGGATAGTTTAGAATCAACACAAGACAAATTTAGGTTAAGAAATTGGAAAATTTGGGGATTTTTTAGTTTCATCACTACTCATGGAATTTGGTTTAAGATCAATGAATTTGTTAACCAAATCATGAGTATTAAGCCTCTAAAATGTGACCAATTATATGAGAAATTTATCTAAGGGATTAGATGTAAGAATCAAGGTCAATAACCCAACCATATGTGATTTTCGAGTTCAAGAAACTCGGCCCGCACTGCAGTTTTCTGCAAGTGATTGTCTGAGGAAGATAGGTCTCGGCACTGTCTCGAAATCTCCTCAGATGTTCCGAGACAAGTGTCGAAGGCTCGGACATGTCTGAGAGAACATGTGATGTTCCAAAGACCATTGAAAGGTATGAGGTCTCGGAATCTGGCTCGGACGTTCCGAGACCAAGTTTTGAGTAGATCAATAAAACTCGGAAGGACCAAACAGTTAGAAAAAAATTTTAAGTCCAGAAGAGGACCTGAGGTCTCAGAACCTAACTCGGAAGTACTGAGACCAAGTTCTAAACAATCCAGTATATACTACATATCTCAGAAGTGCCGAGAGAAGACCCAAAAGTTCTGAAGTCTCGGAACTTGGTTCGGAGGTTCCGAAATCAAGTTCCGAGTAGAACCTATGTATTGTATACTTTGGACGATCCGAGGGATGATCCGGATGTTCTGAAGCTTCGGAACAAGCTTCGGAAGTGACGAACTCAGTGACTCAAGTTCTGAACTGACAGTGACCAGACTGTTTTGATCTTAACCCCATACCCTAGTTTTGATCGTTAACGTGGAATTAATAAGACAACAGTAATGTAACGATCCGACCAGACTAAAGAGCTTAGGGCTTAACTCAGTAAGATATTGTCTGCTTTGGACCTCGTACACAGCTCAAACCCGCACGGTTTTGCATTTGGGCCCAGGCCCACGTGGCCTGGCCCAAAAGGCCTCTTACATGAGTTCAAGGGGGTGGCCACACTTAAATCCCCTAATTTCTTCCCCTCCACCACCGATGTGGGACTTTTTTTCCCACATTGGTGGGTTGGGCTATCACAATCACCCCCCCTAAAGCCTCGAGCCGTCCCCGGCTCGACTCCGGTCCAACTTGATAACTCCAGGGAAGGATGATAGGCCCACACAGTCTGAGTGTTGAACTCGGCTATGATACCATATTTGTAACGACTCGACCCGACTACAGGGCTTAGGGCTTAACTCAGTAAAATATTGTCCGCTTTGGGCCTCGCACACAGCTCAAACCCGTACGGTTTTGCATTTGGGCCCAGGCCCATGTGGCCTAGCCCAAAAGGCCTCTTTCATGAGTTCAAGGGGGTGGCCACACTTAAATCCCCTAATTTCTTCCCCTCCACCACTGATGTGGGACTTTTTTTCCCACATTGGTGGGTTGGGGTATCACAAGTAATATTCTCCAAATCTGACCCACTCAATGGTAATTAATAAGTTGATTTGAATGCATGGTTTGATGAGAATTTGGTAAAGAGTAGTCTTGAATACAATGTGTCTTATATATTGTCAAACATATTTGATTTATCATTGCATAAACTTGAAACTCATGCATTTGCATGGGATAGGAAAACATGAGGCCAAGGTAAAGGGACGACGTACTTTACTCGAAAGCATTCCGCGTCCATGGGTTACAAAAAGTATGGCATACTAATTGGGTAGAAAACTCGAGGGTCAGAAGAAGTCCCGAACCCTGCGTAGGAGTATGGATGTGTAGCACTCCCCCAGTAATCCCGATTAAATGCTAGTATTGGGTAATAGCTCCCAGCTGGTGGCACAGGAAAGCTACGGACAAAATTAGCCAATGTTCATAACCAATGAATGAGAATGAAATACTGACCAATGCATGGGGAATGAGAAGGGCGTGCATCAATTCATGTTACTATGGCATAATACATTGTGATGATTTCTAAGTACTTTAAAGATATTTATGATTCTGATTTGTATGAGATGATTATGAAAGGAACTTGAATGATTTCTTAGAGATAATTTTGAAATGTGGGATAGTGTATGATTTTCAAATGAGAAGTATACTATTGCTTAACATATGTTTTGTTTTCTATATATGATATTTCATCACATGTTGGTACCCACTTGATGAGAATTCCTATTGAGTGTTGACTAAGCCCACAAATCTTTCTTCTTTTCAGAAATTGATGCAAGAAAAGAGAAAGGCAATGAAGCAGGGCCAAGTTATAGTGAGGCATGAGTAGAAAGAAAGTGGAAAGGAAGAGCTTGGGAAAATTACTCCCTTTTTTTTATATATATATATATTTTGGAATTGAAGAAGACTTAGTTTAATTGGTATTTTGTTCACATTTTGTGACAATGAAACTTTGTAGGAATTATGAGTATGGGAATGTAATCAATGATGTATAAACTCCTAAATGATGATGTTAGACTTGTTATTTGACATTTAACTTATATGGAATCCTTATACTTTGTTTTGGATTGAGAATGATTATCTTTCAAATATATCAAATGTTATGCATGTGCCTATGTAGATTTTATATTAGTGTGTTGTAAACATTAAAATGGACTCTGTTCGTGCGCACACACTAGTTAGGCCAATTGAGGGTCGGGTCTTCAGACTCGGACTTGACTCGCTTCGTGACGCTTTCCCCTCTCCCTACTCAAATATTCTTATCATATTACTCTGATCCTAGTGGGAGAGGGAGGGGCGTTACAAGATATGTAATAAAACTTCTGCGTTATTATGTGTGATTCTGATGGGTATGTGTTTTAATTTATGGTGAGTGTTATGTAGAGTATGTGTGACATTTTATAGTTGGACTTAAAAACAAAGGGATTGATGTAATAGACTGCCTGTTAACTATTAGTGTATCCTCATGCTGAGGTGTTAGGGGGGTTCTGTCAAGGATTTGGGGCTTAAGTAGGACCATCGTGACCCTTCTAGTTGTCTGAGATCTTAACCGGCTATGTGATGATTGGGTCTGAGGCTGTCAAATGTTATATCTGAACTTTTTATCAGACAAAAAATCGAGTCTATGTTGAGTTAAGATTTCCACAATTGTAAAAGGCTCAGTACTAGAAAGAAAATTCACGTAAGAAGAGCCCTGACAGGGTGGGGCGTGACAATTTCAATTGATATATAAATAATAGATTACTAGAAAAAATATGAGAAATATTAAAAGAAAAATAAAATAACATAAATAATTAAAATTTATAAAAATAATATAAATAATTGAATAAAATATAAAAAATATCGTAAATAAGAAAGAAAGACAGATCAGAGTTACAGTATTTAAAATCAGATTTTTCATACTGTCACCTAAATTGGGGTACAAGAATTTAGGCGAGTCTGAAAAATCTGATTTTAAATTACTTGGGTTCTAATCGGTGTTCTGTTGATTTTTAATGTGCACGAGATACTTCCATTTTGCAGTAGATGCAGAAGTGCAGGAGGAGAAGGAGAAAAATTGGAAATGGATACGAAAAAGAAGAATACCCAGCCGCTTCCATGGCTGAACTTGTTAGTATCGGAGCCATTTTATCTCTTCCACTTCATCGTCTTTTTCTCCTACTTGGTGGTTCGCACCTCTACTTCTCACATCCTCTCACCCGATCGATCTCTTAATATTCTTCGTCGTGTAAGTCTCCTTCCAATCTTTTCGATTCTTTCCTTTTTATCAATTGGATTAAATTTCAATATTTTTTGTCGATTCTAAAAACAGATTTTTTTTTTATCACTTCTATTTTGATTATTTTTTGTTTTGTAGGAAATTCAAGCGGTTCTAGCATTTCTTGTAGTGACTGTTGTGAAGGTACAATTTATGAAATCTACCTTGATTTGATTTATCATGTTTGACTTCCTGTTTGATTGTAGTTTCGGTGCATAACGTTATAATGTGTATAAAGTGCAAACCAATCTTTAGAATGAGAAAAAAACATAAAATCGGTTCAAATCCAACACACAGGCAGACACCAAACTTACGTAGTTACGTGGATGTCTATGCCCATGGGCAAAAGAGAAAATGATTGCACTATGTCAACAGAGAGAAGAAGAATCAGAATTATATTAAGTGTTGTGGAGAGAGTATAATCTAAACTTTGGAACCGGAAAAGATTAGAAAAATCAATCCAAATATATGGAACAAGATGAAATAAAATTTAACATGGTTCGACAATGATGCCTATGTTGACCCGTGAAAGGGAAGATGGCTTTCCATTCTCTAAGAGAGAAGAATGATACAATTAAAATATGCATATAATGAAATCTCAAAGGCAAAACCCTCTTTCATATTGTCATTTATAGAAGGTTGACAGAACCATTTTTGCAAAGTACAAGACCCATGAGGAGGCTTACAAACCCTTCTCTCCAACTCTTTACACCTTTATGCAAGGAACTTTGTTAACTCTAGTATACTATTGAATACTCTTTCAAAAATACACATAGTAGATCTTGAAATATGGGATCTAGATTTTTTTTTTTACAACTACATATCTGAAGAAGAACAGAGTCGGCAAGATGTCCTAAACGACAATGCCATAGCCACACATCTGAAGAAGAAGAGGTAGTACAGGCTTCGGAGCGGCTATGATGAGAGTCAAGAAGATAGAGACCAGCTGCTTCACGCCCACCACCCAAGACCTGCTTCGTGGTCAGATCCTGGAAAACAAAGTGAGGGAAAAAAGGTGACTGAATAATTCAAATGCTTAGTCAAGGCACTAACAGATAACAAATTGCGGGAGAGATGTGGGACATGCAAAACAGAGGGAAGATCCAAATTTGGAGAAACTGGAACCGTCCCTTTTCCAACAATATCAGTGTATGAACCATTGGCTAATTTGACTTGATATAAGAAATAGGAGAAATGGAAGAGAAGATGGTGGACATACCAACCATATGGTCAGTAGCACCAGAATCGACAATCTATGAATGATGAGAGACATGATGGGCAAATGATTCAGTACCTAGGGTATAGGATACAACATTGGAAACCTCAGAGGAGTGAAGGCGCTCCAGTCGTTGCAGTATGAAATTAAGGTCCTGTCGAGTCAAAGGGGTGTTATCACAAGCCACATCAGAGGAAGGAGGAGCAACAGGGGCAACAGAGAGATTTGCTTGCTTAGGTCGCCCATGTAGCTTGTAGCAGGAATCAATGGTGTGGTTATTCATCTTGCAATAGGTGCAGAACAGAGTCCCCTTCTTCCTTGAGCCTCTGGTGTCTTTGTGAGGATAAAAAAAAAGGATCCTTGCCATAGGAAGTTGGAGGCCCATGATTTGGAGAAGGAGCAGATGGATGGGTGGTGACCAGGGCAGAGCGTTCAGCCGGCATAGGAGTCATAACAAGACGACGCCGATCATCACGAAGTAAGGCAAAATAGAACTCATCTAGAGAAGGGAGAGGTCGTTGTCCAAGAAGTTGGGCCTGTGTAGGTTCAAACTTAGAGTTAAGAAGGCCAGCTAAGAACGCAAAGATCCATTGCTGTTGAACATGCTTGTGAAATTTCAGAGTATCTTCAGGATTTTTAAATGTAAGTGATTGAAGTTGATCCAACTCCAACCAACAGGACTGCATAGCCAAGTAGTACTGGATGAGGGACAACACCCCATGTCGGAGAGTGGCAGCGGTCTGAGATAATTCATACATACGGGCAAAGTTATCTCCATCACTGGTGGATACGTGGCAGAGTTTACTTCCTTTAAATAATAAATTATCCACCATGAGAAACTCTTTATTACTCATTTCTTGGTCACTCAAGAGTGAAGCATACAACTCCCCAAAATCCGGGCATGTGGGATATTCATCCTTCAATTGCTCAAACCCGGTCACCTCTACACTCATGGAGTGTATTAGTGCAACCCTACGACTCAATGCATCAGCTGGCTTGTTCTCAACCCCGGCCTTGTGTTTCAACACAAAAGTGTATTCCTGAAGACATTGAACCCAATTGGCATGTCTTGAGTTTAACTTTTTCTGTGAATTGAGATATCTCAAGGCCTCATGGTCAGAGTATAAAACGAATTCGTGTGGCAAAAGGTAGTGTCTCCAATGACGGAGTGCTTGCCTAACCACATAGAACTCTCTGTCATAGGTGGAATATCGATGTTTGGCTTCATTCAACTTCTCACTAAAGTAAGCGACAGGATGTCCTTCCTGACTTAGGACTCCACCTATACCAACACCAGATGCATCACACACAACTTCAAAGACTTTGGAGAAGTTAGGTAGTCGCATGACAGGAGCTTCGACCAAACGAGTCTTGATCACCCGGAAAGCTTTCGAGGCTGCTTGAGTCCATTGGAACTCCCATTTTTTTAGGCAATCCGTGATGGGGCTCGTGATGGAACTAAACCCTCGGATAAACCTCCTATAGAAGGTAGCTAAGCCGTGAAAGCTTCGTACCTCATGTATATTTCACGGTTCGGGCCAATTTACTATGGCCTTGATCTTTTCGGGGTCCGCTGACATACCTTCAGATGAAACTACAAACCCTAAGAAAATAACCCTATTCGACATGAATGTGCACTTCTTCAGGTTTGCGTATAATTTTTCAGTCCGAAGAGCCTCACAGACTAACCTCAGATGCTGCAAGTGTTGTTCCTGAGAGGTACTATAGATAAGGATGTCATCAAAATATACCACCAAGAACTTACCCATAAAAGGTCTCAACACTTGAGTCATTACCCATATAAATGTACTGGGAGCGTTGGTCAAACCAAAAGGCATAACCATCCACTCGTACAGACCATCTTTCGTCTTGAAGGCTGTCTTCCATTCATCTCCTGGTCTAATGCGGATTTGATGATATCCGCTCTTGAGGTCAATTTTTGAAAAGATAGTAGCACGGGCCATCATGTCAAGCATGTCATCGAGACGTGGGATTGGAAACCTATACTTGACAGTGATCTTATTAATAGCCCTGCTATCTATACACATGCGCCAGGTGCTGTCTTTCTTGGGTGTCAGGAGGGCTGGCAGCGCACGGGCTTAAACTCTCCTTGATGAATCCCTTTTGTAGAAGCTCATCCACTTGACGCTTCAACTCTTCATGCTCCTTAGGGTTCATCCTATAATGAGGCAGATTTGACAAAGTCGCCCCAGGGACAAGATCTATGGCATGTTGTATGTCCCTCATGGGAGGTAGTTCATTTGGCAAATCAGATGGGAATACATCTTGAAATTCTTTAAAGACTGGAACTACAACCTCTAGCAACTCAGTGCCAACCTTAGGAGAGGTCTCTCTCGACACTAGGGCATACACAACCGAAGTTTCACCAGTCTCTCTTTCAAATTCTTTAGCAGCAATGATATGTAGAGACTTGGACTGGGTCTTTGATAGGGTTTTCGGTTTGTCCCTCTTTGTGTCATCTTGTTTTGAGTGAGGGGGCCTAGGTTGCATAGGGAGGATTTTGATCTTCTTACCATTATGCTCAAAGCTACACGTGTTCGCTTTACCAAACAGTGTTACATCATGATCAAACAACCAAGGACGATCCAAAATAATGTGTCCTACGCCCATAGGGATTACATCACACCACACAGTGTCCTGATAGGTGAGGATCTGAATGGGCACGGGGCACCGTTGAGTGATCGGGATTGACGTATCATTGACCCACGCAACTCGATGTGGATTAGGATGAGGTTCAGTCTTCAAACCCAATCGAACAACCGCACTGGTGGATACAACATTTGCACAACTTCCACTATCCACAATCAATTTGCAAGATTTCCCACCGCACTTAATGTAAGTGTGGAAGATGGCTGTGCGCTTCCAATCTTCTGAAGGTTGAGATCGAGTAAAGGCACATCTAACTAGTGCAAGAAAATTTGCATCGATCTCCTCATCAAGTTCCTCATCACTCGAAGGATATTCACCCTGAAATTGACCTTCTATGTCATCTTCACGGGCAATCTCTTCAATGGGTGGTTCTCCCAACAAAAGGGCTCTTTCCTGGTTCCTAGTCTTAGTAGGACATTCACGAGCAAAATATCCGAATCCCTGACAGTAGTAACACTAAGGACCATTCCTAGAAGAGCTGGCACCAGAAGCTCCCTTAAAACTTGCATCCTTGTTCTTGGATGGAGTACTGGTGGCTTGTTTGGGTTGACTCACCGTATTCTGCCGAGATCCTTGCGGATTAGGCCTAGAATTGGCACCCGGGAGTCAAAATGCTTTGGAGGATTCGGCTTAAAGTAACCTTCTAAACCTTGGACTATTTGGTAAGTTTCCTCTAAAGTTTCCACCCCATGTAAGATAAGCTCACGCTGGAACTCAGGACGAAGACCTACTCTAAACCTAGAAAGGGTTTGGCTAGGGGTCCTCATCCAACTCGCATCTCATAAGAAACTCATCAAACTTCTCAATGTACTCATCAATGGTTTGGTTGCCCTGACGTAGAGAGTTCCATTGGTCAATGAGTTTTTGCTTTTATCTGAGAGGGATATACTTTTCTTTCAAATATTCTTTCATCTCATCCCAATGCAGATTGACGGGTTCAACTCCTTGCCTCCGGAGTTTATGTTCTACAGTGGTCCAGAAAAGCTGAGCTTGTCCCACCAACTTCAGTTTGGCAAAACGGACCCTACGAGGTTCCGACATATCATGCCACTCAAAGTAGAGATCCATGTCTGACAATCAATCTGAGAAAATCTTAGGGTCTGCTCGTCCCTTAAATTCAGGGGTTTCTAATCGCACATTCTTCAAGGCACGTTCCTCATGGTTGGTGGGTTCCTGATGCCTGTGTGGCTGTTGGAATCTACCATGACCAAATCTGCGGCCTCTATGGTCTCTATTCCTAAAATTCTCATTATCCTCATGAACTGACCCATTCTCATCATTCTTAGGGGTTTTAAAGACTTCAATCCGGTTTCTCAAGTCGGTCATGTCAGTACTTAAGGTATCTTGACCTCTCTTAAGGTCAGTGAGCTGGGCATCTAATTGGGCAAAGGCCTGAGTAAACCTAAACTGGGGGTTGATCTCCTGACATTTCGCTGGATGGTTCGGACTCTTTCTGATAGGTAACTCCACTCCTAGTGGTCATGCACGGGTACACGCACTAGTGTTCCTCTAGACTCACAAATATAGTGATGAATTCTGACTATATGCTATGGCCTAAGTTTATATGCAATAAATATTTAAAAAAAAAAAAAAAAATGATGCAACCTAAGACCGTGGGTGTTTAAGGAAACAACCCAACCTTGGCTCTGATATCAAATTTGACGCAGGACAAGACAAAAGGTGACTCTAAAGGTGACCCTAAATGCCTAAATGCGATTTATGCAGTAATAAGAAACTAAATGAGGCTGAAATTAAAATTAAAATTAATAATAACAATTAGAATAATAAAATCTACCACAAATAATTAATAAAATTCAGAAGATTCAATGTAAGTAATAAAATCACAATCCAAATTAAATTATAGCTCAAAATAGAAGGCCTTTCAGAACAAAGGGGCTTATTAGATCTTACGCGCACTTAGAACCACATCAAATTAGGACTGAAATCGAGTTTAAATGGGTTAAAGGGACTAATGGCAATTTTAAAGGGACTAATGGTAATTTGGTAATTAAAGAAAAGAAAAATTAAAAGCCACGTGAGTTTTAAGTGAAATGGGTTACTCCTGGGACTTAAGGCTTTTATTAAAATAAAAGGGTATGGGAATAGAAAGACTGGGATGGAGCGGAAGACATGAGAAGGAAGGGGTTTTGCTGTGGCGGCGAGATGGAAGGCTTGGGGAAGGGGCAACAAGGGCTGTTTGGGTTACGGCAGCAAAATCTGGGGACTTTGAAGGGAGACAGAAGCAATAGGGAAAGAAAGAAGAAAGAGATAGGAAGAGAAGAGGAAGAAGAAGAAGAGAGAAGAGGACGAGAATACCTTAAAGAAGAAGATGGCCTCTCGCCCAAAGTCCTTGGATTCGCTCCAGATTCACAATCGCACAAAAGGTAGCGAAATCAATTCTTTTTTTTATTCCATCGTGTCCTTGCCTAAAGGGCTACAAAGCTTTATATAAAGATATCTCTTACTTAAAATAAAAATAAAGCAAAATTACAAACTACCCTTGCTTAAAATAAAACTAACTAAAATAAAAAAAATAGCAAGTAAACAAAAAAAAACAGGGATGCATCGCATCAGAAGGCGGTTGCAAGTGAACCCTGCACGCTTTCAAAGGGGTGTTCCACTTAGGTCCATAATAACATTGGTTCCTTCCAGATTGATTGTAACAACAAAGAAGCAGGGCTCAGAGGTACATAGAGAATCTCAATCAGTGGTGGGTGGTGAAGTATCGAAGTGGGTGTCTGGTGGGACCAGAAAATGGGTGGAAGTGGTCAAGAATTCTCCTTCTGCACTGGGGATTCGAATAGAAGGGGAGAGGAAGAAAAACTATGAGAAACCCATTCAATTTGATCTAATGTTACACCGAGCTCAGGTTTCGTCCAAAGTACTTTTGTCCTCTCTCTCCTCTTTGCTCCTCTCAAACACCCCTTTCTTGAGAGAGAAAAGTCTTCCAAGAACACCCAATGGAGTCCTTGCACAATGACAACCAACCTACTAGACCCCACTTAGCCCTCTCAAAGACCTCCCAAGAAACTCCTATCTTACCTTTAAATATTCTACTGTTCCTCTCCTTCCTTACCGACTAGAGTATCTCAGCTAGAATCAACCTCCACGCTACCCCTCTCCTTTCTGAGAAAGGAGCTCCCCTCCACTCAGAAACAACACCAATCCCTCCCTCCTTTTGTTCATTTTATCGGTACTCTCATTTCTACCAAAAATCCAATCACAACCCATCAATCTCAAAAACTTATCCCAAATAATCCTAGAAAACTGACACCTACACATCAAGTGATCGACAATTTCCTCTGCCAATCCACACAGAACGCAAGCCTCTGATTTTCCATCTTCAATTTGCAAATTCCATCTGCAGAGTGGTGAGACCTGACCAATACTGAAGAAACAAACTCCCTAATGTGTATGCCTGTAGGCATTAAAGGGGTTAGAGGAGTTAAAGTAATAAGGATATTTAGTGAGTTATGAGATGATGTACCAGTAGCGAGAATTATTTGATGCTATAAGAATTTGAATTGAGTTTGACTTTTGATCTTACTTAAATAAAAAATCATATAATTGTGCTAATAATAAATTCTACGTGCGCATGTTTCGACACTAGTCTAGATTTCATTAGAATTTAAATTTATATTGTGTGATTGCATGGTGTCAATTACCCTGTGAGTTAAACCCAATGGGGTTGGAGTGATGGCCAAGAACCCACCTCTAAAAGTGGGAGGTGTTGAGTTCAATTCCCACTCCCTCAAAGGGTCTCTCACCGTAGTTTTACCCGGTGTGTGTGGATTGGGAAGTTTGCACATGTCCCAAGGATTATTCAGGTGCTCTAAGAGGCCTGGACACCTTAGCATTCAAAAAAACTACCCTGTAAGTTTTTAGACCTAAATTTTTGTTGTTTGGAGTGAGAATTTAAATTTAAATAACCTTTTAGAAAGTGGGATTTCCATGACAGAACCTTCTTTCTTTTGGCCTTATTGTGAGTTGAGAGCAATTTAATAATTCGTTGAAATTCTAGGTGAATTTTAGGTTAGGATTATCGAGTCAAATTTGAATTTTCCTAGGTTTGGTTTGCAAAAATGGAATCTAAAAGTACCATTGCAGACCTTGGTCAACTTTCATCAATTTTGACCTTAGGCTTTCATCAGAAAGTCCAAGTAAAGGTTTTTCCTAAAAGAAAGCCAATGAGCCATCTTTGGCACATGCAATGTATGAAGCTGAGCTGCACCTTAACAATATCGCACATAATGAGGCATGATGGATAACTTAAACCTAATATAATGCATGGATGTGCAACAAGAATGTTAAGTGCATGTAATTATGATATGTACGTAAGTGTCCATGATTCATGTGCTTAAATTCAAAAACATGGAATGGTTATCATGCATATGCTTTAAGGGACATTATGGCACAATATTTATAGCTATGTTCTTAGAGGGATAATTTGGTGCATCTAGGCTGCAAAATTAATTTTGCCTCATTCAAATGCTGCGACATCAAGGTGCAGAACATAGAATGCATAAAACATGAGACAGAGTACTACTACATCTGAAATTCAATCTGAAGGTAGTCCATCTTTTATGCATTCTGCATTGTTGCAGCGTTTGATTAGGTCCATGGAATCATTTTTGAAGCTTGCATGCACCAAATCTGAACTCTGTATTTTACCGTTTGAATATCTAATAGTGAGGGTGACCTGATGCAATTGGTATTTTGCATTTTGATGTGGTGGCATTTGATTGGGACCACAATCGATGTTTTAGCTTCAATATGCCATCTGACTGAATTTTAAGGCTGAAATATCTGATAATGAAGGATTATCACCGCCATTGATCATAGGGCTACGTGTGTGAAAGAGGGTTGTTTCTCCTCAGATGGTTGCCATGTTTAGCTTGCATGTGCAGCTAGTTTGGAAGTGTGACTGGTTGTATGAGAGCTGGTTGAACGTTTTCTTCTAGTCTGGTGAATCCAAACTTGTAAATCGACCTTCTTGTAAGTTTGTCAAGTCCAGACCCTAATCAGATTGATATTTGTAAAATGGGTATATAATTTAGATATTGTGCTCTACATTTCACCATATTAGCTAGAGATTAGGTTTTGCATGCCTAATTTCTCATGTATAAGTGCTTATAGGTTATTTAAGAGATAAGATTATTAGGATAATGTATTAGAACTGGGGATAGTAATAGACAATGAGGATATACAGCCGATCAAAGTTCCGTTGTCATTAACTTCAATATACATGCAAAATTCTTGAGAGGGGTTGTGAAAGTAAAAACGGCTCTTTTGAAAAAAACTTTATATGTTTTTTGTTCTCTTTCTTTTCTATCCTATTTTCTTATGAACAATATTACTTTAATTTTTTGGCAGTCAAATCTTTGGTCCTTTAACTGTTACAAAAACAGAAAACTTTTACCCTTTCAATTGATGATATAATCTTCCAAGAAGGGTGATTTTGTGTTTCTTTATCCATGATGTGAATTTTGTCACCCACTTCTAAGGCCAGTGACACATAACTTTGTCTCTTCTGTTCACTATCCAATGGAGCAATGTTTGGTTATTTATGTTTACGTTCCTCAGGCCATTTATTTATTACCATTTCAATATTAGTTCCTTTGACAGGACATAATTTATTTTTGGGATTTTTTTAAAGAAGCCCCTATTTTTTAGCTTAATATGAAACAAGACCATTATTTATTCCATGTTCTGAAATAAGTCCTTCCTGTAAGATGTTTGCAAAAGAAGGCCCCTTTTATCCCCATTCAGCATATTTATGTGGATATCATCATTTTTAAATTTGGAATGTGGCATGGTTGTGGGCCACATTCAAATAAAAGAATTAAATAGGGATTTGCAAATTAGCTAAAATACGAGACCTCAATGCAGATAAAATTCCTAGCCATCTAATAATCTAAGACTATAAATAAATGGTTAAGGTTGAAATATCAGATCATTAGAGATATTATATGCTGCTAAAATTTTCTATTTGGACAAATTTAAAGATCCCTTTTTCACGTATTGTTTGGTGGAGCTTAGAACAATGCTACACTTCAAGTTTAGAAATACCATATAGAAATCCATGTAATAATGGGGTAGAAGGTGCTTTTTTGAAACAACTTACAAAATGTTCAGGCCTAATTTCAAAAGATGAAAAAACAATGTGGCTTTTTTCAGGTTATACCAAAATACTGGGGCTTCTTCGTTGACATCCCTTTTTTTTAAGGTAGATAGTACCATTGACATACCATTCTTCCTATTTCACAACAGATGTCATCTTAGCTAGTTAGTATCTTATTAGCCATTGATTCTGTTCCACTTTATTCAACAGCTAGTCAAAGAAGAAACTTGGGAGGCATTCATTGCTGATACTCTGTTTTTTGCGAAGGTTTGGTTGCTTGAACTATCATTTTTATATGGTTTCTCAAGCTATGAATCTTGTGACTACAGTGGCTTTTGGTTTGGTGGCATTGTTGTGTAATTCATGAAAAATTCTGTTTGAGTTGCAAAGCATTATGGAACACAAATTTTATCAAGAGAAAATTCCATTAACTTTCTGTCTCTTTTTCTTCTTTTCCATCATTTAATTCTCAATTTATTAATGTAAAACTTATCATCCTTTTTTATAACCCCTTGAATTCTTTCTTAGGGATTCCTATTTGCAGTCGCTCTAGTGATGGACTATCACCTGGCTCTTTGTTACACGGCGGGATTCTTAGGTATGTTATTTTTTTTTACAGATTGTACTTCGATACAGGGTAGACATGATGTTTTTGACTCAATAAACAAGAGAAAAAAAAGGTGGGATAACTATGCTCTACATGTCACTTGGGGACAAGAACCACACTCCCCTCCCCTACCTTTTCTCTAAACTCACATTTATACTCACAGAGTCACAATAATCTATGAATTCGATTCATACCCAATTTGGACCTTCTGGGAATGGTTGTTCCTTTTGCCCAAGTGAGTCGTATAACAAATGGGGTTGTGGATTTCTTCGCTAAATTTGGAGTCAACGACTCAGACTTCAGAGTCTTTTTTCTTTGAGTTTATTTGGGACTTGATCAGGGTTTCAGGGTGTTGTATTGTTGGAATTTTCATTTATGTAATTTTTTCTCTTTATTTTTTTGTTGGGAGGTCTCTCTCTTTTAGACCTTCCCTTGTGTTGTTTTTTTTCTCTTGTATCATATTCTTTTTTTTAATGAATTCTTTTTTGTTACCACTCAAAAAAAAAATAAAAAATAAATCAAAAGATGTAAAGAGATCCATAGCATGCAAGGATATTAAAACCGAGAAGCAATCACAAGTCAAGATTAGGGCTTCCAAATATCCTAGGATCAGATTCAAGAGGCCTAGGATTCCAAAATACAAGTGAAGATTTTTTGCATTCTCTCTTGAGAGTACTGGTGGTGTGACTCCATCCCTCCTTTGGCGTAACTCCAAGGAATCAGGTGCTTTCTATCCTTTTCTTCTTCCTAGTCTCTTCTTTTTCTTTTCTTTTCTTCTTCTCCTCCTCCTTTCCTTTCTTCCCCAACTTTTCCCCAATTTCCCCACGTTTTTGGAGCCCTAAACCGAAAACCCAAATCTGACCCAACCAGGGCCAGATTCAACATTGCAAGCAGCTACGACCTGTACCTACCGGGCTGTACTGCTGTACAGACATCCATACGTACTGACTATTTTGGGTCCTGTTTTGCATTGTTTCGCGTCCTGACTTGGTTTCCTACCCTTCAGCCCATTTTTTTGTGCATAAGATTTCCTAAACAACTCCTTTCTTAGCCCTATTTTAAGTGTTTTTGGGTTTGGATTCAAATAGGACTTGATTCTTTAGTAAGATTCTGTACTTCTTTACTTGTCTGTGGGATTCTAGGCCTCTTGAATCTGATCCTAGGATATTTGGAAGATCTAATTTTGACTTGGGATTACTGCTAGGGTTTATTATGCTTGCATGCTATGGATCTCTTTAGATCTTTTTGATTTTTGTGATGTTATTTGCATAGAATCTTGTTTTAATCATAGAATATGGAATGCTATCTTATTAAATCAGTACTTTCATTGCATATTTTAAGCACATAGCAGTAGATAGCACTCGTATTTCTTATTTTCTTTCATTAATTTCCTAGATCTAGGGTTTTTGAATGTCAAAATCCCATTTTAGGGCACACTTCACTTCTGTCCTACATCAAGCACTCTAGTTACCAAGGAATATCCTTCTCAGGTTTGGTACTCATGAGTCATCCTCTCTCCAAGCAACTCAAGAATGGCAATGGTGATCTTACATTATGAAGATCATCAACTGTCCTTGATTTTCCTTGTTTCTTTTCTTGAATTTTATAAAAGGGTGAGTACAGGCCTCTCAGAGGGGCTCTTGTGATTTTGCTTAGATCCATTATCCACACTATATTTCATAAATATAATATATATTCCTTTTGCTCGTTTTGCAAACTTTTTGTTAGCAGCACATGTTGTTGCATAGTTCCTATTTGGTTTGTAAGGTGTCTTTTTGAAAGACCTTCTAGAATCCAGAAATGGTGGCTTGTTTAACTCTTTCAAATGTGTTTTACTATCATGTGTATGTCACTGTAGCTCTTAATTAGCAAATCCATGGGAGTAGCAAATGCTACAAATTTTTAATTATGAAGCTAACCATAAGCTGAAGACTGATGTATTCTATTTGATTGGCAACAGGAACTCCCCACCTAAAAGGAAAAATTCATCGAGCTAGATCAATAGGCTTTAAAAGTCAAATTGGGTACATGTGCAATTCACGTGGGGTAGGTGGGTGTAGGGGCCGTGGGGGTTGTGGACATCGATCCATTGGGTCCACTATGAGCCTCACATTCTGAAGTTTGCACCAAACTTCATGCAAACTCTTTTTTAGGTGATCCTTGTTATCCAAAAAAGTGATGCTAAGTTTTCTGTCACTTTTAGAATCGTGCAATTCCTGTCCATGCATTGTTGAAGGATCTGCACTCCCATTTACACTTCTGTTGACAGTTGACACAGAGAGTGATTGACAAGGGTCCAGCCAATGCTCAATCTGACTGAAAACATGCTGAAGCTAGCCCATTTGCTTTCTCAAGTACCCTTTAGTAAATGACCTGAAAAATGGATCTGTAGAGTTTCCTGTTATGCTAGAACCTCTTCCGTGCTCGATATCTTTTCTTCCTTCTGGCCTTGAAAAAGTCAACAGTATGTCAATATACACATTCTTTCAGTCTTTGCAAGCACTTGAAAATTGACTTCAACTATGCCTAGGAGGCTAAAATGATATGGCTGCATTTCTTAATACAATAAAGGTAATGGGCTAGCATCTACGGACTATTTGGCCTTTCAGAGGTCAGGGAGACTGATTAGGTTCATTTTGGCAATTCTAGAGCAGTCGTGCCTGTCTTATTGGCATTACATTGATTGCTGCGTCATTCATCATATATTGTAGTAGTGTATGCCAAGGCATGAAGTTGGGCAAGAAGTGGAGAGCTAAAACATCCTCAAAGAGGTTTATGGGTCCACTTGTTTGGGTTTGAACTTAGGGAGAGTTCACAAGGAAAGTCATCTCTCTCTCTCCCCCCCCCTCTCTCTTCCTCTCTTGGGTATAAAAGGATATTGGAGTAATATGTGGTTGTGGGCTTCTAGGAGAGACCAAAAAGGCAATGGATTGTCCAGCTGTTCAGCTTGCAATCTGAACAAATTCAGGGGCCTCATAAGGACTGACTGACTAAGTATGACACTCACATTTGGGCTGTGGGCTCAAGTGGCACCTTCTCTGTCAAATCCTTCTATATCTCTCTTTATGAGCATTCACAGTCTGCTTTGTTTCCCTGACTATTGAGAGATGTTCTGCCCCTCCATAGGTGTTAGATTTTTGTTGGACCACCATCCGTGAGAAACATTTCATTATAGTCATCTTGGAATCAGAAATCTTCCCTTCCTATGTTTGTCCTATGTGTAATTATATGTCATCCACTGCCTATTTGCTTCTCAGGCGTTTCAGCTTTTTGATCACTTCTAGGTTATACCTAGTGCTTTTGTTGATCTTGCCTGGTCCTGGTTTAGATGGTGGGGGTCTCCAAGTGTCATTTCCTTTGGGTTTGTTTTTGTAGCTGTTTTATGGACATTGTGGGAGGAGACGATCATTAGGACCTTGAATGATAGTGCTAGACCTATGGACCAGGTGTCATAATGAGCGGAATCAAAGGAGCTTCTTGGGCTGTGATTACAATCTCTCTGATATTTCTGCTGCTGGTCTTGTTATGATTGGAGAGCTCTGTTGGGCTTACTTCTGAGTGTGTTATGTATTGCCTTTTGCCTGGTTTCTCTTACTTATTTTTGTTTTGTAGGAAGCTAGTGCTTTTATAGTAGGAAGGGTTCAAGAAAAGGGATTTTTTTTTAAGATAAATTCATTAGAAGAAACAGTACAAACAAGACAAAGGATCACAGCATAAAACTAGCTATCCACATCCAATATGGACCAAAAGAGAGAAACTCCCTATTAACCATTGAATTGAAAAGGAACAAGAAAGTGGTGTGCGTCAGAGATCCAAGACAACTTTTTCTTTCATTAAAATGAGATCTAGTTATCTTATGCTAGTTGTGCTTCAGTGTATCTGAGGCTTGCTAGGGCCATAATGAATCACCGGGCATAAGGATGGGTACATGTTTAGATGTAAGCATCAATTTCCTTTCATTAATGATTCACCTTCTGATTCAAAAAACTTGAAAATATAATTCCATTTACAAGCAGTTAGAATGTGCTTTATGTTGTTATGTGTTGGGATGGTTGGGATGGTTCACAAGTCTGGCATCCTAAATGCCAATGCACAAGGGTGTTGATTTTAAGGTGCTTTCATGATTCTTGGATGTTTGCTATTGTCTTTTGCCTTTCTTCTTTGCTTCTTAAAGTATCTGAAACATATAAGTTGTCCCTTGTTTATTATCGTTGACATTCTAAAACATGAGGTAAATTTACCAACCACCAGTATATGGTTTTCTTTTTTAGTTGTAGATGATTTGTGGTTTTGATGCAGGACAAGGGATAGGGTAACCCTAAATGCCTAATGTGGTTCTCTAAAAATTAAAAGGGGATGAAAATAATGCACCTTAAATCTAATATGGGTTGAAATTAAATTTCAATTAATATTTGCAATTAATTAATATGCAATTTACCAAACATAATCATGCCACATATCCTTGAAAGTTAATGGATTAATTAATAGATGGATGGGGTTGATTAATGAACTAATAGAGTTAATGGGTTTAGTGGAATAAGTCAAAAGGGTTTGAGTTTCGACTAAAAGAAGAGGGGAATACGAATGGAACAAAACGATGGGTCACGGAACATGGACTGGTGGTAGTGGTGAACAGAGGAAAAGGAATATGGCTTTGCGGAAACAACGAAGGGTAAGCTTGGATGTGGCAGCAAGGAGGTTTGGATCTATGACAGGTATGGAGTTCTAGGAAGGTAGTGACAACTCCAATGGGGTTTTGGAAGGGTCACGGCGACAAGGAAAGGGTCTTTGGAAGGGAATGAAATCCAGGAAAGGCTAACGAATCAGGGTAGGGGATGTGGAGGGAGGACAGAAGGTCTGGGGACCCTTTTTTGGCAGCGGCAAAGCTTGGGGAGGATGTTTGGGTATTCACGCCAGTAGTGAAATGGGTTGGGTTTCAGTAAACCAAAGGAAAGAAAGGAGAAAAGAGAGGATGAAGAGAAGGCAAGAGAGAAGAAGAAGAAAGTACCTGATGAAGGAGATGGCTTCTCGCCCCTTTGGATTCTCACCAAAGTTCCATGGTTTCTCACCAATACATGCTCGGCAAAGGTATGCTCGAAAATTCAAATCTTATTCCATGAGAATCTAAGGCCTCAATGAGGCTTACAAAACTTATATAGAGTTCATTCTTTCTTAAAATAAAAATAGAAACAATAACAATGGCTAAACTACCCTTAATAAAAAAGAAAATAACTAAAAATAACTACATAATAATGAAGGAAAGCACGGAACCAAGACTCTGCGAATGGGACTGTATGTTGTATGCTCCGCATTAGGTTTCGATCTAATTCACTTATGCTTTTAAGTGTTGCTTTCTTCTTCTTCTAATAGTAACAAAAGCTTATATTAAGTAAGAGTATATTATAGGGTATACAAGTGACGAGAACTTGTACAGCTGGTAAGGGCTCATTGTTGCAGCCTAAAGATTGTGGATTCAAGTCTCATGGGCGTCAGATGGACAGTCAACTCATGGAGGAAACTTTACCAAATCCAAGTATAAATGCCAACCCTAGATGGGATAAATGGTTAAAGTTGCAGAAGATGATGAGGATTTATACTAGTGTGTCTACCCTTCTTTGAACTGTTCACTTATTTCAAAGTTATTCAATGCCAGTCGACATTTGGTTGGTGTAATGGCTTGGCCCTAAAAAAAAGGAAAATAAATAATAAATAGTGTATCGGACAGACTGACACTGTGTGTCGGTCGAACCGACGACGAAACTTAAGTTCCGTATTTAAGTGCGTATTTGCACGAAATTAGGTTATTTTCATCCATTTCTTCCCCATTCCGCAGTCCCTTCTTCTCTAGCAGCAAACCCTTGGCTCCTCTTCCACCCATCCATTGATTTTCACCCACCAAAGGCATTGGATTCGGATTTCCTATGCTTGGAGCGCCCCTTTGCACGGTTCCTTCTTTTCCATAGGTAAGATCTATGATCCTTCTCTTTCTCTTTCTTCTTATTTGATGGGATCTTAATGAGATGTGTTGAGAATGGAGTATGTGATGACTTTTAGGCTTTATTTGGAGAGGAATCCATGAAAGTAATTGCGGATTTTGATGTGAAACTTTAATTGGGTGTAGATCTGAATTGAAATTGGACTTAGAACCATAGGAAGGGAAGTAAAATTGGGAAAAAGGGCATATGCTTAATCTTGGAGATGATTCATGGGAGGTGATTTGGGGATTTCCCGTAGATTGAAGGGATTAAACCAGATTAGGGGTAAATCTTGGGTCTAAATTTAGGGATTTTGCTGCTAGCTGTACTTAGGCCTAATCTATGAACTAATAATGGTATATTATGTTCTTTTGGCATGATTAGAGCCTTCGAACCCCAAACCTGTCAAGGTACGACCCGAAGATCACCCCGGAACATCGTAACTTTCGAGGTGATGATTGCTACACACATATTGTATGAATGCATGGATACTATTTTATTGATATAGGGAATTTACTGTGTTATTGATGTATTTAATGCATGATAAATAGGATGGATGTGTCCTATGCTATTCATGAGATGTTATAAATTCCCTATTATGTGATTTGTGGTATGTCTATTATCTTGTTATGATGATAGAAAATTGTGATATTTGTTGGAGACCCTTGTGAAGGGCTGATATGATTATTGATGAATTTAATTGGGTTTATGTGGTGAAAAAGGGAGTGATTGGACTTAGGATGTAAAACCGCCATGAGATGGGTTGAACAAGTTGCAAGGACAAAGAATATGTGTAAATAAATCCGATGTGTGTATCTCAGAGTTGGTGTGTTGTCCATGTCCCTAAAATAACCCAATGTGATAATTATGTTGAATGTATGAAACGTAATGGAATGTGCTATGTTGCTATCATTGTGAAATTATGGTCATGATGTGATTTTGACGTATATGTTACCCATGTAATTGTGAATGTGATCCCTTTTGCATTACTCAGTGATGTGTGCCTAGGAGTTTATCTGGGAGGTGAGTATGGGATATTGTGTTAATGAGCATGATGATTTTGAGAAATACTAGTGTTGGGATGAGGCTTAAAGAGTTTGTAGGACTTGATGTTGTACCTTTCTCTTGTTTGGGCCCCACTAGTAGTAGTCTCCACTCCCATGAGGAGATTGGTGTGACAGGATGATGATGAGATCAAGGAACTATAGGAACGGTGGCGTCGGCTATGGGACTTGGTCCTGTAGGTTGCCGTCGAGGAGTATAGTCCCTCACATGCTTCGCGCTGTACATTGCTTTCACGGCTGTTGTGATTGTCTTTGAGGAGTATAGCCCCTCACATGCTTCGCGCTGTAGGTCGCTCTCATGACTATTTTGTACATTTGGTGTGTAGTATTACGCAGGGTTAGATACTTGTGAGCCCTACTTGAGTGGTAGTAACTTAGTAAGATGTATTGCACAAGGTTAGATACTTGTGAGCCCCACTAGGGCGGTACTAACTTGGTAAGTCATATATTGATCACCTTAGAGTTGACTTAATCACCAGAGTGGTGAAGGGACGCGGGGGAGGTAGATTATCTATGTTGTATGGAGATCTCCACTAGTAAGTCGTGGCCTATGTCCCTCAAGGGTCATAATGCTGACAGCCTGTTCTATAGAGGTGTCCTTGGGTGGACATTGTGTTCATGTTGATGAGATTGGTGTTCTTGGGTGGACATTGTGTTCACGTTGATGAAATTGGTGTCCTTGAGTGGACATTGTGTTCACGTTGATGAGATTGGTGTCCTTGGGTGGATATTATGTTCACATTGATGAGATAGAGGTGTCCTTGGGTGGACAGTGTGTCCACATTGATGAGATTGATAGAATGACATGATAGGATAACCTTATTTATATTCCATTTCATACATTATTATTATGTGGGTGCGTGAGTGTGTAGCATACATATTTCTTCACTGAGTATTGTTTGTACTCGCGTCCTTGCAATTTCAGGTAACGTTGCACTGGATGGGTCCGAGGCACCCCGAGGAAGAGCTTAGTTATTATGCTGATTTAGATGCACCACATATTGAGTTGTTTATTTCATATATTTGATTAGAGTTGGTGATGTTAATGTTACCGTTTTGTTCATTGAGAATTAGTATGTAATAATCTCTAGAAAACATGTTGACATTTATGTTGGAGAGTGATTAGCCTTTGAGATATTAATGGTATTTGAGTTCATTTATGATCTCGATGATTGAGTTGTGAGTACGTCATGTGTTTCCTACGTGTCTATGTTTTGGGTTAGGGCGTGACAGTTGAGTCAGTTAAAATCTTATTCTCTTTTAGTAATTATCTCATTTACTATATTTTGTTGGAGCTTGGACAATTTTTTTTTTTTTTTATGATCTTGGTTGATAGTAGTTGTACTTATAAACAAGTCAGAATGACTACTGATCTTGAGTAGCTTAAAACATATGGTGGGTTTGAGTGGGCAAACATCTAGATCTCTAAGTTGGTCAAATTCATATATTTTGGGATTTATCTGATTGAGTTCATCTCTTGCAGTCATATTTATTTTAACTCAACAACCAGCTTATGATGGACTAGGTATGTATTCAAATTATGCTTTTACATTTCTTTGTTTGTTCATTATTCAATTCATCCTTTTACCGTTTTACGTGACATTTATTTGATTTATATGCATTGATTTTCATGATACCAAGTTTCTGAAAAAGACCATAATTCAACAAATTGATATCAAGAATCGGATAAATACTTCTTTGCCTATTTGTATCCTTGTGAACTTTGAAACCCTGGTGAGATTCCTTTAGAAACTCCAGACCCCTGAACTAAGATTAGAGGAGTTTATTAGATTTCTTAATTCAAATTCTCATTTCCAGGAACTCTGTTGTGACAAAAAATATTTAGTTTGGAACTCTCAAACCTCAACTTTGCTAGTTTCCAGGATTCATCTGTAACTTGTGTTTATGGAACTTATTTTTTTCATTTGCATTTTTAGCTTTACAATGTAGCCTTTTGCTTTCTAGTGATTCAACCATTGTTGGAATATTTGTGTTGCTGCAAGGATATTTCTGATAACTGGTCCAACTGAGGTTGTAATTCTAATTTAAATATTTAATATTAGCAATGGCTTAAGACAGGTTTAATCTGAAGAGATAACATAATTTGCCCTTCTATCATCATCTCTTTTCCTCCTTGATCTCTGTATTAGAGTTTGTGTTGCAGAAGGTTGCAACGAACTGTGTCAAACCAGCATTGCAACTAACGCAACTCATGATCTTGCATTGCTCGGTTTGTTGGAACTAAGAAAAGAAAGGAACTGTTGGAATGCATCTTTTAGGGTAGATCTTATCTAGTTAGTGAGGCTTAGGGTGCATTTGGATTGGGGGAAAGCTTTTTAGGAGATTTTTCTAGGTACAATCTTATTTGATTACCGCAAGTGAAAATATACAAGGTGAAAATAATTTCTTTAGTAGAAGAAATCTTGTTTGGTAAAATAAGGAGAAGATGACCATTGGATAACAATGTTAGGGACATAGGGGAAAGGAGGAGAAGGAAATTTGTTCTAGTTTTTTTTTTCTTTCATTCCACTTATCCCATGAGTTATAGCTTTGGCAAAAACGAATCGTATTGTGAATCGGTGTAGGAGTGTGAACCGTGAATCGTAAATCGTAGAATTATAAGATTCATAACATTTTGTTGAATTCCTCATAATATATAAGTAAATATATAAACACATGAATATATGACAAAATTTACCAAATCAAAATTAAATCAAAATGCATTAGAAATCAAGTTTTTACATTCCAAAATCCAAAATTACAAATCATCATAATTCAGAAAACAATATACAATATTAAGTTATTGACAATATTAACAGTACACAGTACACAGTATTATCAGTAAACAGTATGCAATATATTGTATTAACAGTATACAGTATAACAGTGTACTGTAAGATGTATAACATTATACAATGCAATCAAACATAATTCTATTATTATTTCATGAAACTTATTACATACATATAGCATCATATAGAACAATCAAACAGAAATAGAAAAAACCAAAACAGTCAAACAGAACAGTGGAAGAAAAGATGTTACACGTCCTCGCTAGAGGACCTGCAACTTAACTACTTCACATTTATTTCATATACATAGGTTCTGCGAATCATAATAAGGAAAAACGAATAGAAAAAGAGAAGAAACGAACAGAGAAAGGGGAAGAACTATCGAGAGACGGAAGACAGAGAAGAATAGAGGAAGACGACGATGATAAGAAGAGAAGAAAAGAAGAAGAAGAAAAAAGAAAGCAGAGAAAAAAAGAGAAGAATATTTTCAAAAGAAGAGAAGAAGAAGAAGAAAAATGAAAGCAGAGAAAGAAAAGAGAAGTAGGTTTGCGAAAAATCCAGTTATGGCAGTGAAAAACGGTGAAAAAAAACCCATAACTGGAAGAGAAGAAACAAAGGCTTGCGGCTGCTTGGAGGACTTAACACTGAGTTGCAAGTGCTTGTACCAACTTGCAGAAGGCTTGTGAAGGGTAGGAGGCAGTTGCAGAGGCTTGCGAATGTTTGGAGGGAGTTGCAAAAGGCTAGCGACTGCTTGGAGGACTTATGACTGAGTTGCGAATGCTTGTATTGACTTGCGAATGGCTTGCGAAGGGTAGGAGGCACTTGCAAAGACTTGGAGGAAGTTGTAGAGGGTAACGAACGCAGAGGGGCTAATCGTTTGGAGTCTCAAGAGATTCTCTCGATAGTATAGGCCAATGAATGAGGTTTTTCTCGAGAATTTAGGCCAATAAAAGAGGTAACTTACTTAAATGGGCATGCAAAAGTCGTTTCAAAATCCCATGCGCAAGTCTTGCCAACCATAACAGGTATCGTGCGACTCTACGATTCAGTGAATCGACTCGTACGAGTTACGAGTCTATCACAAAATCGTGCGATAATCATCAAGGGTCGATATGGTGTCCGATTTAAACGGGTGAACACACGACTCGATTCGAATTGCACGAGTTGACTCGTGACTCAGTGCGATTTTGACAACCTTTCATAGAACCCTCCCATGAGTTGTAAAAATCCGTTATTTTGTGTCCTTTGACGTCCTTCCCAGATAACAACCAAACACAAAACCTCTACATAGCCTTGTAGAAGATCTCTGTTACCTCCGATGCCTTCAATTGGAAAATTCTTGCATTCCTCTCCTTCCAAATAGTCCATAAGATCGCTGTAGGAATTATATTCTAGGCAACCTTTGTCTTTGGACTGAGGCGAGGAAGGAACCAAGATCCCATTACTCCCTAGCAAGTCTCATCTAAAACGCATGGGATTCCCATTAGGTTAGCAAGATTGGTCCATAATTGACCTGGAACAGGGCAACACATGAAAATGTGATCTGCGTATTCCTCTGTAAGACCACAAAAAGTATTGAAGGTCATCCTTTGCGTTGATTAGACCCTTTATGCTTAATGCCACTCTTGTAAGTATCCTGCCTTTAAGGACACTCCACACAAAGGCTTGTACTCTTTGGGGGGCCAAACTCTTCTAGGCCAAGCAAAGTAAGGGAATCTTTGTTTTGTCATGGTTGACTTTATCGACAACCAATTTCACTGAGAAAGAACCTGATGAATCTCCTGTCTCAATTTGTTCATCTTCCTCTTCTCTGGACATCGGAAAAACTCCCAATAAGGTCAAAAGCTCCTCTAAAGTCTCTTGTTCGAAGTCCCTATGGTCTCTTTTGAAATCAAAATGCCAAAAAACTTGGTTTTTCTCAACCTTGCAACAATCCTTGACTAAAACCTCTTTGTTGTGTGCTACCTTGTACAATCTGGGATAAACTTCCTTTAGGGGTCTCTCCCCAAGCCACAAATCCATCTAAAATGGGGTTCTCTCTCTCTTTCCCACAAGTAGTCTAAAATTCTCTCAGAAAATGCAACCCATAGGCCGTACTCCCCTTCCTATTCTCCACTACGCCTTTACTACCTGTGAACCTATCCCCTCCACGTTTTCTCCTAACGCCTAGCCTCCTCTATCTCCTAAACCATATCTAGCGGTTAAGACTTTAACCCACAACGCTTCCTTTTCTTTCCCAAACCGCCAACACTATTGCATAAAAGTGCTTGATTCCTTGGGGAGGGACTATCCCTAACTGTCCGGATGCCTTGGGCTTGGTCACGTTGGACCAAGAGACCAAGTGAACCTTCTTCTTATTTTGTTTGTTGCCCCATAGGAACCTCCTAAAGCATTGCCCCAGTTTCCGTGAAATTCCTTTTCCCATTTGAAACATGGACATTAAGTAAATGGGGAGATTCATAAGGACGGATCCGATGAGAGTTAATCTTCTGCCTAAAGATAAATACCTTCTATCCCATCCCTTTAATATTTTCTCCACCTTTTCCACAACTGGGCCCAAAAAGATTTTTATCTTGGGTTCCCACCCACCGACAAAGTCGGTTGGAATTAGGGATTTGAATGAGGTGGAGTGTTAAGCATTAGAAAAGCTTTAGTTTTTTGGAGTGACTTTGGTAATGGCGAACTAGTAATTGAAGGAGATTCAGTGAATGCGATAAAATGGGCTAGTGGAGTGAAAAAACCTCCTTAGAGGTTGATTCCAATGGCTAGACAAATCTGGGAGTTGCAGTTCGGGTTAGTAGTGAGTTTTAGGCAGGTTAGGAGGTTGGCTAATAGAGTCGCCGATTTCTTAGAAAAATCAGGGGTGGATAGACAGGATAATCTTGTTATTTATTTTTTTGTAGTCTCTTTGGGCATTTTTTTTTTTTGGTTTTTTTCTATGAGAGGGTCTTCATGCATATTGGGGTTTTGGTACGAGTCTTTTTTACCTATTTGTAGAAGATAGAGAGAGAGCAGGTTAGAAGGTCGGTTAATAGAGTCGTCGATTTCTTGGAAAAGTTAGGGGTGGATAGAGTGGATAATCTTGTTATTTATTTGTACCCTTACTTTTTGTAGTCTCTTTGGGCCTTTTTTTTTTGGTTTTTTCGATGAGAGGGTCTTCATGCATTGGGGTTTTGGTACAAGTCTTTTTTACCTATTTGTAGAAGAGAGAGAGAGAGAGCATGTTAGGAGGTCGGCTAATAGAGTTGTCGATTTCTTGGAAAAATCAGGGGTTGATAGAGAGGATAATCTTGTTATTTATTTGTACTCTTGCTTTTTGTAGTCTCTTTGGGCCTTTTTTTTTCAGTTTTCTCGATGAGAGGGTCTTCATGCATTGGGGTTTTGGCACAAGTCTTTTTTACCAATTTGTAGAAGAGAGAGAGAGAGAGAGAGAGAGCAGGTCGGCTAATAGAATCGTCGATTTCTTGGAAACATCAGGGGTGGATATAGTGGATAATCTTGTTATATTTGTACTCTTGCTTTTTGTAGTCTCTTTCGGTGTTTTTTTTTTTTGGTTTTTTCGATGAGAGGGTCTTCATGCATTGGGGTTTTGGTACAAGTCTTTTTTACCTAATATGAGCTGAAGTCTTGTTGTAGTACGCTTGGCAGAGCATTCCTTCTTTTCTTCCTAATTTCTTTCCTGATGTTTGTAGTTTCCTATGTTGATACCTTTTGTTGTTTTGGGCCTTTGGCCTTGTTTTTTGAAGTTTCTCCTTTGTCCTGTACTTTATTGGCGCACCTTGTGCCCTTTAATGAAGTAACCTTTAAAAAAATTAAAAAAAAAGGAAAAAAAAACTGAAGCCCTATCATTCCTAGCTAACCTGAATCCACCTGACACAATCCTTGGATGGGAATGGCGTTACTTTTGGTGCTGTTTCTTGTAATCAACTCTGGTAGCTTTGAAATGGATGGCAGTAGTTGATTATTATTATGGTCAAGGCTGTATTATTGCAAACTCAGGTCAAAATGTGCGGCACAATAACAATACAAGTGCAGATTTATCTGGCAATAAAAGTTACTAGATAAATTATAAAATTCATCTGGTAGCCTCAAATAGATAGTCGAGAAATAAGCTGTATCAATGCAACCTCTCTATTAACAATCCCAGAGTCTAGTATATAGAAGCTCAAATTAGCATGACTAGTATTAGAAGGAAAGGAATTCAAAATTGCGCTTATTTTGGTGCATAAATCCATATGGGCCTTTACTTGGTCCCATGGCTTGGTATATACGAAGTGTATCCAAATTGTTCACATGCAGTTCCACTTATTGGGAATCCAAATTTTAAATTGATGTTTGAGCCTTAGGATGCATCTAGTGCAATTGTAACTCCCATCTATGATAGAGAAATGAGATCATAATCATCGTCATCATAAAAGGCACTAAATCTTGGGAAGTGATTGGTGCACCAACATCTTTATCTTTGGTGTACCAAAAATGAATGAAATACCTATTTTGTCCAAATTTGTTTCAATCCTTCCTCTTTCCATCTTCTCAAAACTTTTGGTGCACCAATCAATTCCCCTAAATCTTGTCTTTCTACTGTTAGTTTTGAGTTATGGCCTTCCATTCTATCCTATCACAAACCATATGCTTTGTTACCCCGCAATCTTTCATGTCTTTCCCTATCCCTTACATGTTTGCACAAAACTCCCTCTCTTCCTTGTTGGGCTACTTTCAAGGTCTAATGTGTTTATTCTGAATTCTATCTTTTAATGCTACTTCTCTTTTCCATCTTAGAATATTCATCTTCTCACAATTACCTTGTCTAGAGAAACTAGATCACCATAATTAACTAAATGGATTAATCATTAACCTATATGTTATACTTGGGTGATCCATTGTAGATTTATGTGATTGAGTATTGAATTTGCAACACTGTTCAGAAGTTGTCTTTTCAGTTTGAAATGATTTGCCTAGCATAATTGAATCCTGGGAGTTCCATTTTTTCTGTTATTCTGAAATAATATATTTTGCATGTTTTATGGCTGAGAAGAAAAACAAATTTCTGGAATAGAGTAATTTTCTTAGTCACTTTTTAATTGATTTGTCTAGGCAATGCATGTCAATTGACTCCACTGCAATTGGAAACCTTATTAACTGAAGGAAACACCTCAAGACTCTGGCTGGTATATTCTACAGGCTTGCTTGCAGACATTTCGTGTTTTATTAACTTATAGTGTAAAAGGAATCGTAACTTTGGTTGGTGTGTAGAAAATATGGTCACTTAATGACAACAGCTTGTAGCACATTTATTAGTTTTAACTGTACAACCTTAAAGGTGGTGGGCGTGAGTCACATTGCTGTTTTCAACAACAATTATAATAGTGATAATAATAGTCAATAGTAATAGCAGTAGTAGCAAGTGGTGGGCTTGAGTCACATTGCTGTTTTCAACAACAATTATAATAGTGATAATAATAGTCAATAGTAATAGCAGTAGTAGTACTTGCTATCCTATCATCTAATTCAACTAATAATGGGTAACAATCGGACAAAATTAGATGGGGCCATGGGGGTGTGTGCTAAATCTAGATAGGGTCATCCTTTGAATGGTATAGATTTGAGAATCATGAAAAATGGGCCTTTGAACCCTCAATTGTTGGCATCAGTGCTAGCACTACCAGTACTACTGGTGTTGTCATATTTTTCACATGTTTTAATTCAAGGGTTGACTCATTAGTTGTAATTGATTTGTAATTTAAGGAAACAACCTAACGTTGTTCTGATACTAAATTTGATGCAGGACAGGGGATAGGGTAATCCTAAATGCCTAATGTGGTTATGAAAAGATTAAAAGAGATTAAAATAATGCACCTTAAACCTAATATGGCTGAAATTAAGCAATCAATTAATATTAACAATTCAAGAATATAAATTTACCACAAATAATCATGCAAATACTAAGAATCTAATGTGTATAATGGGGATAAATGGGTCCAAAAAGATAATGTATTAAATGGGTTAAATGGGTCCATGGTCAAAAGAAGCATGAATTGAGTGGAACTTTGGGTAAACTAATGGGTCATAAAGAAAGAAAGGAAGAAGGGTAAAGGACGGTGGGCTAGATTACCGTCTGTAACATAGAGGAACTGAAAAGGTTTGCTGGGCGATGGAGATAGATGAAAGGGGTGAAACTTGGATGCAGGAATCCTATGGACAATTTGGAAGGAGAGGAATGCCAGAATCTTTCAATCAAAGGAGTTGGAGGTTGAGGAATTATTCCAAAAAGCCAAATGGAGACTATGCACTTGGCTCTAAACAGGGAAAGACTTCATAGGAACAAAGGTGATAGACTTCTACCAATCATGGGAGGGTACTATGATGGAATTCCCTAAAAAGACCAAGAAATCAGCTACCTAGTCGCCACTACAACAAGGGTGCTTTAAATTCAATGTAGACGGGGCAGTGACGGGAAAACCGGGCCCAATAGGAATTGGAGGTGTCTTGCGAGATCACACAGGGGTGCCTTTAGTTGTCTTCCTAGAGGTGATAGGCAGAAAAGAGTCGAATGAGGTAGAACTAGTTAGCATTAGGAAAGCCTTGACTATTTGGAACGCCTTAGGGTTAGGCAACTTGGTCATCGTAAGCGTCTCGGCAAATGCAATCAAATGGATAACCGGAGCGAAAAAACCACCGTGGAAATTAGTTACAGATTAGGGAGATCAAGACGCTTCTCAAGGGACGAGAAATCTTCTTCACTAGAATCAGCAGATCAACCAATGGAGTTGCAGATGTTTTCACAAAATTGGGAGTGGACTCAATAAGCCAAGGCGTATACCACCTGTAATCCATGAGAGTAAAGCTTTTTGGGATGGGTCACTTTCTATTCGGGATATTGTGGGGTGGGCAATTTTGTACTTTTTTGGATATTTTGGGATGGGTGATTTTATACTTCTTTCTCCTTGGGATCATCTCTCCTGAATCCAAGTTCTTCTTATAATTTTACTCTATGTACATCTTATTTTTATTTAATGAAATTTTTGGTTTTACTGCTAAATAAAAAGCTCTCCTAATACTAAGGATCTCTGCCTCGTTTGAATCCCTAATTCCCATCTACTCGTTAAACATTATTGATGTTTTCCTCTGTGGTTCCTATGCACACCGCCTATCTCAGCTGGCCCCGGTTTCCTCCTAGCTTCTCCATCCATGTTAAATTTCATTACGCCTTGTTCTGGTGGCACACAACTATCCTCCGATGTCACTTTTTCCTAAATCTTCTCATGCAACCTACCCAAGACAAGAGGAGGTCATTCATTTTAAGGCCCTTGAACTTGGTGTCAGACAGTAGCCAGACACAGAGTCTTCACTTAGCGACCTGGAAAAGCTCGTTCTCATCAGTTGTTTTGCCCTAAAAAATTCAAGAGTTTCTTTCCTTCCATAATGACTAGAGAATTACAGCCGGGATCGTGTTCCATGCAATTTTCAATATGGGGTTTAGCCTCAGAAGGAACCACGAGACCATTTTTCCACCGCAAGTCCTGTCAAAAACCCAAGAGAGACCAGGAGATTAGCGAATTTTGTCCAAAGGTTCCGTGCGACTAGGCGGGTTATGAAAAGATGGTCTAAGTTCTCATCCACTAACTCACAAAGTGTGCATATGAGGTCGTCCTCCATTCTAAGCAACCCTTTCCTCTTCAATTCCATCCTAGTGAGAACCCTTTCTTTTAAGACACACCATGTGAAAATTTGAACCCTCGGAGGAGCAACACCTTTCCAAACCAAACTAGCGTTGGCCTCATTGTTGTTTAATCACTAGATCCACCATTGATTTGACCGAGAAACTACCTGAGGAGTCGCCCGTCCAAATGAGTTCATCCTCATTGATGGGTGACATGGGAAATTCCCCCAACTGTGCTAAGAGTTCAGTTAGATGTCCTTCAAAGGATCTTAATTTTCTTCGGAAATCTAACTGCTAGGAGTTCTGACTGCCCTCAAGTTTGTAGTAGTCATAGACTAGTGCATCTGTATTCCTAGAAATCCTGAGCAGTGTTGGGAATATTTCCTTTAGGGGTCTCTCGCCTAACCACAAATCCTTCCAGAACAAGCTTCAGTCTCCCTTCTCGACCAAGAGTTTAGTTTTACCTCTAAACATGTTCCCTACCATGTTTTCCCCTTGACCTAACTTCAACCAAGCCTTCACCATTGTGGAGCCCAGTTTCTCCACATTCTCACATAGATACCACTCGTTCTTCGCCTCTAATCCGTATCTGGCTGTCAAAATTGTAACCCACAAAGCCTCATGCTCTCTTCCAAATTGCCAGACCCACTTACAAAGCAAGGCTTGATTCCTAAGCTGCAGTGGGATAAGACCTAGTCCTCCTTTGGATTTTGGTTTGAGTACCTCCGACCAAGCGACCAAATGGATTTTTTTCTTCAACTCCTTGTATCTCCATAATAATTTCCTAAAGAACAGTTCTATGTTCCTGCTACACCCTTTGGCATTTCAAACAGAGAGAGGTAATAGGTTGGAAGATCCATGAGTACTAACTTGGTGAGGGTAACCTACCTCCTAGGGAGAGATATTTCCTACCCCACTCAGTAAGTCTTCTCTCCACCTTCTCTACCATTGGGTCTAGAATATTTTATATCTTGGGTTCCCTCCCACTGATAATCCTAAATAGGTGAACGACAGTTTCACAGTGCCGCATCCTATCTCATCTGCGAGGTCCTCAAGGCGTTCCTCCTCCATATCAATCCCAATGATGGTACTCTTGCCCAGATTGATTCTAAGACCCGACACTAACTCAAAGCACCTAAGAATCACCTTGTATCCCCAGATTTCCTGATTGGTTGGTTCGTATAAAAACATTGTATCATCCGCAAACTGTAGGTGAACGACAATTGGCCCATTTGGTGCTGTCCTAAAACCTCTTAACGATTCCTAACTCTTGCTTTTCCACCAGTTTGTTCAAGCTTTCTCCTACAAGAGTAAAGATGAAGGGAGTTAGAGGATCTCCCTGTCTTAAACCCCTATTAGCTTGTATTGGTGGAGTTGGGAAGCCATTAACCAAGACCAATTATGTGGTATGCTCAATGCATGCTTTCATCCACCTCCGCCATAAACACCCAAAACCCATCCTAACGAAGAGATATCCTAAAAAGGAACCATGAATTGCTATGTAAATGGAGTTGGAGATTTACTTGGCAGAGGGGGGCCATGTGGAGGAAAATTCTAGTTGCATGTTACGGGGTGGAAGATGGATGGAGACTAAGGGATAAGGTTGGAAGGAAAGGTTTATCGTTAGTAAAGGCTTGTTGGAGAATTGAAAGGGGAAAAGGAAAGGTAGGTAGTCTATTCAAGGAGAAGTTGAGATTGCTAGTCGGGAAGGGTGATAGAAATCTTTTTTGTATTGACCTCTAGTTAGGGGAGAGACCTTTGAAAGGCGTATTCCCAAGACTTTATAGGATTGCTAGCAATAGGCATGGCAAGGTTTAGGACTACTATGTAGTTGAAAAGGGAATCACTAGGTGGGAGATTGGTTTTAGAAGGAACCTTATGGTTTTTTATTAGGAAATTTGGATGTGATGAGGGATTTGTTGGGTGATGTTTTGATATTTGGGGATGAGGATGATGAGCATATCTGAACTTGTGATTCGTTAGGCTTTGATTTAGTTAATGCAGGGGTTGATTTGGTTGTAATGGGTTCCATAATTGGTCTAGCCTGGGGCCCCTCAGTATGGTCCGGAGTGGCTCTCCCGAGGGTTCAATTTTTTGTGTGGTGTGGTTTAAAAAGGAAAATCTTATCTAGAGTGGAATTAAATTAGAGGGGCATTTTGAACTCTAGCAATGAACTATCCTACACTTTTTTTGGAAATCAGGAGGATGATGTAGACCACTTGCTTAGGAGATGTCTGGTAGTAAGATGCATTTGGTAGTAAGATAATTCTTGTGTAGGAATTGTGGGGAGTTGGATTATCTCAAGCCTAGGTCCAAAATGAAACCAGCTTGGAATACTATTCTGGTAAACTTAGAGAGGCAGGAATATTGTGGTTTTGGTCTCTTCCTCTTCCTGGTGTTTCCAAGTCCAATGCAGATGGGGCAACATGAAGTAAGTCAGGGCTAGTAGGGATCTAAGGAGTCTTGTCTGATTTCGCCGGTGTCTCTTCCCTAGCTTTTTCTGAGTCAGTGGGAGTTAGAGACTCAAACGAGGTAGAGCTTTTATGGATTTGGTGAGCATTGTCTCTAGGGAAGTGAATCCACCTGGTGATATGTGATGAAGTCATCAACCAAAAGGACGAGGGAGCTTAGGGCCATACAACATGAGGGTTGGGAATCATGCACTGTTGTGTAAATGGGTATGCAGGTTCGCCTTGGAGAAGACTCCCTTTGGAGGAAGGTGTTAATGACTAAATACGGATTAGAGGACATTGGAGGGTGGCAAGTAGGGTGTAGAGAGGCCAGAGAGGGATCAGCAGTGATCAAATCTATTGTATAGTTAGGAAATGGGGAGAGGAAGGTAGGTGCAACTTCCATAAGGGGACTTAGAATTTTGGTGGGTAGAGGAGATAGGGCGTTGTTCTGGAAAGATAAGTAGGTAGAGGAGAGCTCCTTGAGTCAAACCTTCCCTAGGCTATTTAGAGCTGCTTTCAATAAGAACACTTTTTCAAAGATTACTATAGCTAGCTTAACGGCAAACCACATTGGAATAGTGCTTTTAAAAGGGCTCTAAGGGATTTTGAGGCGGACCAACTTAGAACTCTGGAAGGTCTGCTAGTGGATTCTCTTCGAAGCACGGAGGACGACGATTGGGTATGGTCCATAAATCAATTTGGAGTCTTCTCAGTTAGACCTATCCTAAGATCTGTCTACTCCATTGGTCAAAATCCTCCCCTGCCACGCGTCTTGGCCTGGAACAACAAGGTTCCCCCAAGAATACAAGCATTCTTGTGGGCTGCAATAAGATGTAGAATCTGGTAAAATGCAACCTAAGGAATATAAAACTCTTACCAAAGGGAGCCTTAGAGTTGTGTTTACTTTGTGGTGAGGAGGAGTAATGGAGCATTTGTTTTGCATTCCCATTCTTGATAGGGCTTTGGCATTTATTCCTTAACCTGATGGAGTGTCCTTGGGTGGGACAATACGATAGGGAAAGTCGTAGTGGTTAGGGGCCTTTTGTAGGAAGAAGGGCTTGGAGACTAATCCCTACGACAATCATTTGGGCAATATGGAAGGAGAGAAATACTAGAATTTTTTAAGGTAAGGTGGGTGTGGGTCCACCTTAATGCTCGTAGAAATCCAAAGCAATGGCTAAGATTTCATCCTCATTTCCATCATCACTCTCCTTATCCATGATGTCCTCATCAGCTAGTTATGAGTTGTGTGACTACCACAATGGTTAATGGACTTACCTCTATATTTTCTATGGTGTCTCCTGGCCTATGACGAGGTGACTACTTGGCCACATACCTTTACATTGTGTATGTAGAAACCGTAACTCAAGCCGTCAATCTGGCCATCTCTCACAAAGAACTCACTCACTCTAGTGTTGTAAGGGTGAAAACCCAATATCTTTACTCCAATTTGCTGATGATATAATGATCTTTGCTTGAACATCCACAAAGTCAGCAAGACTTGCAAACATCATAATACTTCTCCTCCAAATCTAAACTCGTCTTCCCCTTGGTCAATTGGGCTTTCTGACGAATGATTGAACCTTGTCATTGCCCCATTTAAAAAATCAATGGGACTTCGATCACTTTTTTTTTTTTGACTGGTAACAAAGATGAATTAATGTAGCGGAAGCGGGGAGAAAACCAAATAACTTAATCAATCCCGACAAGTTATCGGGTCACACACGTGCGTTGACTCACACGTGCGAGATTTAATTAAAAGGGGTTGTTTGGTGTGGCACGTGTGAGGGGTTTTAGGGCTGACTTATGGTGAATCACGAATGAAACAAAGAAAAGGAAGTGGAAAAACATAGAAAGGGGCGGCGGCGGAAACGGCAGAAAGGGACAGGAGAAAAGGGAATCACAAGAGGGAAGAAAGAAGGAAGAAGGGTGGAAGAAGTAAAGGGGAATGAGATGAAGAGAAAATGGAAGAGGGTGTTAGCTGTACCCGATTTAAAGTGAAGGAGAGGAGGAGAATCTGCTGCGAGAAAGGAAGACTTCGAGTAGCAGAGGTGGAGAAGAAGATGGGGGCGATGGTGATAGCTTGGGATAAAGCCCAAGGCGACTTGTACTGGTGATTTCTCTTCGGATTAAGCCCAAGATCCGGCGAGATGAAAACTGGAACAAGCCAACGAGAATAACCTACAACAATGGCAAGGATTCGTCTGCAACTTGGGCAGAAACACTAGGATAAACAATAGATAACTCTCTTACATCTACAAGTATTTATAAGAATACTAGAAACTCAAAATAGAAAAGGACTCCTAAATCAAATAGGAAAGCTACCGACTTGGATTCCTTGTGACACAAGAATTTTAAATTAAAAATAATGTGAAAATAGTAAATCCTAAAATAGATGGGTCTCTCGTGTCCTACATCATTCCCCCGGTCTTAAAAAATACTCATCCTTGAGTTCGTCGGGATCGATCTCATCTGCATCAACTCTGGCATCAGGAACCGGGCTGGCAGGAGACGAATCACATAATGCAGTAGGTGGGGAGGAGGCAAGAACAAACGTCAAACCATCCTTCTTGAAGGTGTAGGTGTTGGAGTAGCCGGCATGCAAGGCATGAACATCAAATTGCCAGGGGTGTCCAAGTATCAAGTTGCACATATCCATGTCGATCACATGGAACAAAGCAAAATCCATATAGTTCCCAATGGAGAATTGGACTGCACAGTGGAAAGCAATCGACTTGTTATACGCATCATCTATCCAACGAGCAGGGTGCGGTGAAGGTAACTTCTGGACATGTAGCTACAACCTGTCGACCAAGGATTGTGAAACTAAATTGTCTTCACAACCGTTGTCAATGGCTAAGAGGCAAGGGAGGCCGTGAACTGTGCACGGAGTGCGAAACAGACAATGGCGCGAAGATGGCGGCTCCAGAGAAGTAGGAGAGAAGGTACGAATACACATGAGACGTGTAACCTCGTCAGTGGCATATGTAGGAGGAGGATCAACTTCAATATTCTCAATTGCATCATCATCCGCATCATGTTGAGTATTGGGTGTGACAAGCACCACATTGCTGCGACATTCATGGGAACGGTGCCTGGGACGGCTGCACTTAAAACACTTGGGGAGGTTAGGACGGATGTAGGGATTGGAAGAGGAAAAAGAAGAGGACGATGGATTGCGCTTAGTAGGAGGCGGGGGTTGTTGTATCGGGGAGGCCGATTCAGAGGTGGTGGTTGTGATGCAGGAGGCTGATAGGTTGCTTGGGAAGGGATTGGTTCTAGTTGGTATTGGGGAGGGTCATAGGTGTATGAGGGGCGGGATGAGGTGGGATGGCTAGGGGGTTGGGGTGGTGGGGAGGGGTCATCAGTAAATTCTTCGACGTTTAAAGTGGCAGTTAAGGCGTAGTGGCAATGAGAAGCAAGTGCTCGCCGAATATCCCATCTCAGACTACGTAGAAAGCGGACAATCTTTTGCTCTTCTGTCTCATGAAGATCATTGAGAGAGAGGAGGTGTTAGAAATTATTAACATATTCCTGAACAGAACGTGTACCTTAGTAGCAATCCTGAAATTTGTTGAATAAAACCTACGAGTAATGAGGATGCAGATACCGACTTTTCAAAAGCTGTTTCATGCGGAACCATGTACGAACAAGAGCCAAATTTTGTCGAGATCTGTCCTGTTGAGTTTGCTCCCACCAACAAGAAGCACGTCCAGTGAGTTTGAAGGCAACTAATGGAACTTGCTTGGCTTCAGGGACTCCCATGTACTCAAAGAAACGCTCGACCTTTGTGATCCATTCCATAAACTCTTCAATGTGGAGAAGACCGTTGAAGGACAAAAGGTCAACCTTGGGTCCATAATCCATGTTGTCAGAAGAGTGACAGAAATCACTAGTATTCTGTTGATTGGGATTGGGTGGGTGGGTGTTGAGAATAAGTTGCTCGACGTCCTCATCATCCCAATTTTCCCGATGTGATGGCTCTTCTTTTTGTTTCTTGCTGGTGTTTCTGTCAGCAAAATCTGCAATCATGATTGTGCGGAACTCGGTGAACCATTCTTTCATCTTTGCTTTAAATGTATCGAACTGAGCGGTGGTGACAAACTGATCGTTGATGGATGCCATCTATATATATATATATATATATAATTTTCTTTTTCTTCAGATCACCGATGAGAATCGGGGATCGTCTCTGGGTAGCAGAGAACTTGGTTCTGATCCACTTAATGTAGCGGAAGCGGGGAGAAAATCAAATAACTTAATCAATCCCGACAAGTTATCGGGTCACACGTGTGTGTTGACTCACACGTGTGAGACTTAACTTAAAGGGGCTGTTTGGTGTGGCACGTGTGAGGGGTTTTAGGGCTGACTTATGGTGACTCATGAATGAAACAAAGAAAAGGAAGTGGAAAAACATAGAAAGGGGCGGCGGCGGAAACGGCAGAAAGGGAAAGGAGAAAAGGGCATGCAAGAGGGAAGAAAGAAGGAAGAAGGGTGGAAGAAGAAGTAAAGGGGAAGGAGATGAAGAGAAAATGGAAGAGGGTGTTAGCTGTACCCGATTTAAAGTGAAGGAGAGGAAGCGAATCTGCTGCGAGAAAGGAAGACTTCGAGTAGCAGAGGAGGCAAAGAAGATGGGGGTGATGGTGATAGCTTGGGATAAAGCCCAAGCGACTTGTAATGGTGATTTCTCTTGGGTTTAAGCCCAAGATCTGTCGAGATGAATACTGGAATAAGCCAACGAGAATAACCTGCAACAATGGAAGGATTCGTCTGCAACTCGGGCAAAAACAAGGTAGGATAAACAATAGATAACTCTTAATCTCTTATTCAATTCATAATATCAAAAAGGGGTGAATCCCTCTCTTACATCTACAACTATTTATAAGAATACTAGAAACTCAAAATAGAAAAGGACTCCTAAATTAAATAGGAAAGCCACCGACCTGGCTTCATTGTGACACAAGAATTCTAAATTAAAAATAATGCGAAAAGAGTAAATCCTAAATAAATGGGTCTCTCGTGTCCTACATCATGAATTATATTAGTAGAGAATGTACAAGTACAAATCCGTTAAGGGGAAAAAGGGTCTAAAAGAGGTAGACCCAGAAAAATGCAAATGGAAAATAAATCTGATAAAAACAAAACAGAACAACCAAAATAAATGCAGTTAGATAAGCTTCAAATGCGCTCTAATTCTTCCTTTCTCAAAGGTGAAAGACGCTAGGAGACTGTATTGTTGACTCTGTTCTTTGAAAAGAAATCTGCCACACCATTAGTTGTGTGACTGACTTAGGCGAAGGATACATAGAATCCCAAAACAGGAGCCCTAATCTCTCTAACCATGGTAATCAATCTCCAGGGAGATCTCTTTATACTGTTTCCCCATTTGATTATATTTGCTGAAACCCCTTCAATCACTAGTTTTCCATTCCCACAATATGCCCAAATGGTCAAAGCTCTCCTAATGCCGAGGAGTTCTGCCTCATTTGAATCCCTAATCCCCACTGACTTTGTGAAAACCACAAATGTTTGGCCGTTATAATTCCTAAGAATACTATCTATCCTTGCTGGTCCTAATTTTCCTCTAGAAGTTCCGTCCACATTGAATTTTAGGATGCCCCTTTGAGGAGGTACCAATTGACTAAGGTATTTGGTTTCCTAGTGTGTCCGCTCATGCAACGTTGCCATGACGAAAAGAAATCGTTGGGTGTAAGACCCTTGAACTCTTTACTAGAAACTAGCCAAACACAAAGTCTCCATTTGGCTTTTAGAAAAAGCTCACTGACCTTGGTGGACTTTCCTTCAACGATTCTGGAATTTCTCTCTTTCCAAATGGCCCAAAAGACGACTTGTACTTTGATTGTTTTCTTACATGGCACCAAGAATGACTTGTTGGAAGCGCAATTCTTATCTACGGCCTGTAGGATTATTTTATTGAAGAGTGCATTGCCAATCTCACACTTTTGGATGTATACTTCAATCATGCCTCGTGCCACCTGTAGAAAAAGAAGATGAAGAGAAGAATTTCTCTGTGTATTGTATTGATTTCTTCCTCTTAGAGGATACAATGTTAAATAGAAAATATAGAGACAATATAGGAAACAAAAAAGGAAATACAATAAGTGTATCCTAATTACAATCTATTGTGTTGACCTTCAATATACATTGAATCTAGACATATAATTGGGGCCCATATTACTCGACGTGTGGGTCCCACAACACTCTCCCTCAAGCTGGTTCGAAGATGTCGAGTAGACCCAGCTTGCTAACGACGGAATCGAGCTGAGTTCGAGGTACTAACTTTGTGAAGATATCTGCCAGCTGATCCTTAGATTGCAGATGAGGAGTGAAAAGTCTCCCTTCTAAAATATGCTGACGAAGAAAGTGATAATCAACCTCAATGTGCTTAGTCCGCTCATGAAAGACTAGGTTGGAGGCAATATGGATGGCCGCTTGATTGTCACAGAATATGATGAGTGGATCAGCAGGAGCAAACCCCATTTCAGTAAGAAATTGACGAAACCACAGCCATTCAGAAGCAGTATTGGCTATGGCACGATTTTCAGCCTCAGTACTAGAACGAGCAACAATAGACTGTTTCTTGCTTCTCCAGCCAACTAAATGGAAGCCCAAGAAAACACAATAGCCAGACGTGGAGTGGCGATCATCTGGAGAACCCAGCCCAATCAACATCAGAATAACTGTGAAATGGGTAAGTAGGTTGGTGTGTATAGAACAAACCACGGCCAGGATGAGCCTTAATATATCGTAGGATGCGAAACATGGTATGAAGGTGAGTGTCCCGCGGTTCGTGCATGAACTGACTGACGACACCAACAACATAAAATAGGTCTGGTCTCGTGATGGTCAGATAGATGAGCTTGCCGACTAGTTTCTGATAGAAACTTGGAGTGTCAAGGAGAGTCCCATCAGAGGCAGATAACTTGGTGTTCACATCCAGCGGAGTATCTACAGGTTTACAACTAGAGTAGCCAGCTTCTTGGAGGAGATCCAAGGCATACTTTCGGTGAGAGAGATAAAGGCCACGACAGGATCGAGTAACTTTAATTCCAAGAAAGTATCGGAGAGGCCCCAAATCCTTAATATCAAAAGTCTGTTGAAGATACTGTTTGAAGGAAGAAATGGCTTCATCATTGTTACCGGTGAGTACAATATCATCGACATAGACCACTAAAATCATCACAATAGAGTGGAGACGGTAGATGAAGACTGAGTGATCTGATTGACATCAGGTAAAACCATAAGGTAGCAAGACACTGCTAAACTTTTCAAACCAGGCACGTGGAGACTACTTAAGACCATAGAGAGCCTTCTTTAATCTGCAGACAGACCGAGGCTCCCCCTGCTTGACAAATTGCGGAGGAGGAAGCTTATAAACTTCTTCCTGAAGATCACCATGAAGAAAAGCATTCTTCACATCTAATTGGTGCAAGGGCCAAGCATGAGTGGTTGCAAGAGAGAGCAAAATGCGCACAGAGTTAATATTGGCGATAGGTGAAAATGTGTCCTGGTAGTCAACTCCACAAGTCTGTGTGAAGCCTCTGACTACAAGGCATGCCTTATAGCGGGCAATATAGCCATCTGGATTATGCTTCAAAGTAAAGACCCATTTGCACCCAACTGGGGTCTTGCCTGGAGGTAGGGAAACCATCTCCCATGTATTGTTCTTCTCAAGGGCAGCTAACTCTTCATCTATGGCTACTTTCCAGGAGGGATTTTTCAAAGCTGTGTTGATCCTCTTTGGTATCTTAATTTTGTCCAATGCTGTGAGAAAACTATGATAGGAGACAAAACGATTAATGGGATGGATAGTAGTACAAGAGCGCTTACCTTTGCGAAGCGCAATAGGAAGATCAGACGAGTCAGAGACCGGTGGATCTGAAGCACGTGTAGATGGATGGGTGGAGTCAGCCGCAGATGGCACTCGAGACTGTCGGCGTTGGTACACCATAAGAGGCTTAGGTGGACTTGAAGAAGGAAGATTGTCAGGGATAAGAGGAAAAACAGGAGAAGGAGAAGATGTAGAGGAAGCTGAAAAATATGGGTCCCGCTCAATGAAAGTGACATCCATGGATATGTATGTCTTCCCAGTGATAGGATTGAGGCACTTGTAACCTTTGTGAAAAGGTGTGTACCCTAAATAAACACATCGCACAGCCCGGTGAGAAAATTTATGGCTAGAGAAGTTGTAAACAAAACAAACACACAAACACACCTAAAGACATGTAAATGAATGGTTTTATGTAAGGACAGATGATCTATGGGGGACTGATTTTCTAAAATGCGAGAAGGCATTCTGTTAATTAGATAACAAGCAGTTAATACGGCTTCTGGCCAATAGGACGAGGGAATATGCATAGTAAAAAGAAGAGATCTGGCCACCTCAAGAAGGTGACGGTTCTTTCGCTCAGCTATATCATTCTGTTGAGGTGTGGAAGGAGTGACAAATATTCTCCCTCATTATTACTCCGTAGAACCTGAATTTTACATCGAAATTGATTTTGAACCCACTGTTAAACTTTTTGGAAGTGATCAAAAACCTAGATTTCTGTTTCATCAAATATGTCCATGTCATGCGAGAGAAATCATCAATAAAGGTAACAAAATAAAGAAAACTAGTGCGAGAAATAGTTGGAGATCTCCAAACATCAGAATGGATGAGTGAAAATAAAGTGGATGAACTTTTATTCATAGATGGGCAAAAATGATTTCTAACATGCTTGCCATATTGGCAAGATTCATATTCAAAATGAGTAAAAGATAAACTAGGCACAAGTTGTTTGAGAACATAATCGGCGGGATGTCCTAAACAACAATGCCATAACCACGCATCTAAAGACGAAGAGGTCGAACAAGCCTCAGAGCTACTATGGCGAGAATCGAGAAGATAGAGACCACCTGCTTCATGACCACCACCCAACACTTGCTTCGTGTTCAGATCCTGGAAAACAAAATGAGAAGGAAAAAATGTGACGGAGCAATTCAATTTTTTAGTCAAGGCACTAACAAATAACAAATTGCGGGATAGATGTGGAACATGCAAAACATAGTGAAGGTCCAAATTATGAGAAATATGAACAATTCCTTTTCTAACAATATTAGTGAATGAGCCATTGGCTAATTTGACTTGACCACTAGAAATAGGAGAAAGGGATGAGAAGAGGGTGGACATACCAGCCATATGGTCGGTAGCATTAGAATCAACAATCCAGGAATAAGGAGAGGCATGATGGACAGATAATTCATTATCTGAAGGAGAGGAGACAACATTAGATACCTCAGAGGACTGAAGGCACTCAAGGCGTTGCAGGATGAAGTTCAAATCCTGACGAGTCATAGGAGCATTATCATTAACCACATCAGAGGAATGAGGAGCAGCGGAGATATTGGTTTGCTTAGGGCGTTCATGAAGCTTGTAGCATGAATCAATATTGTGGTTAGTCATCTTGCAGTAGGTGCAAAACCGAGGGCTCTTCTTCCGTGGTCCTTTGGTGTCCCTTCGAATCTGTGGGGAGTCGGGAGAGGCAACATCTGAACTGGAAGGACCAGAAGAAGATGTTGGCGTAGCAGTAGCCATAATCCTAACCCAAAGACCAAATCAAATAGTAGCAGTAGCGAATAGAAGGCAAAAAATCAGATCCAAGTCCAAGAACTGCGTCAAATCTGAGAAGAACCGGGAATGGCCCCACAAGGTACAAACCAGTCGTAAATCTGTATGCAGCAGAGACAGAGGGAGATGCGAATGTATAGGTGCAAGTCGTAGGGCCTGAAGATCAACAACTGGGTAGATCAAAGAGAAACAAGGCAAAATCTGATGGTACAGTCAACCCGAACAGCTGCAGGAAAAACCAGAAAAAATGGGGTCCACCGTAGATGAAAGATGGGACACCCCAGTCTGATGGAATCTAGAGGGATATGCGAAATTAGGGTGCAACAACAATAGAGGGAATAAGGACCCAACTTCCAAATCTGGGCAGAAGAAAACCCAGGAAAAAAAAACTGTGCAGTGTCGCGAGCAGCAGAGTGAAACAGACACAGGGGGGACCCACTGTTGACCGTGAAGGGAGGTCCACCTTAGGCAAGTGGAGGGGGTCCAGGGGCGACACCAGTGGAAGAGAGAAGAGGGTAATCGAAGCTCAGATTTGCTAGATCTAAGCAAAAAACTCAGATCTGGGTACAGTAGCTTCAAAAAATCGTTGAATGAGAGATCCAACAAAAACCCTAGAAGACCAGTCCAAAACAGAGATCCAATGGGATAGATGGATAGCTCTGTCAAAAACGGCAGGGCAGGAGGAGTCCCCTGCCGGCAGACCCTTTGCCGGAACAGTGATGCTCGCCGGAGAAGATTAAGGCTGCAGAAAGGGAAGGTTATTTGAAGGAAATCAAAAAAGAAAATCTTCTTTGGCTGATACCATGTTAAATAGAAAATATAGAGACAATCTAGGGAACAAAAAAGGAAATACAATAAGTGTATCCTAATTATAATCTATTGTGTTGACCTTCAATATACATTGAATCTAGACATATAACTGGGGCCCACATCACTTGACGTCTGAGTCCCACAACACCACCTTGGATAAACCTGGATGACAACAATGGCGATTTCCATGGAAGGATGGGCTGCACTCAATGTGCTAGGAAGCCATCCGTGAACCAAAATCTCAAGGGGTTTTGGGTTATGAAACACCATATTTTCATTGAGCTCACATAGTGATTCCTTAAATCCCCACATGAATGGTAGACCTGAGTTATAGCAGAGAAATATTTAAAAGCTTCAATTTTTTTCACTTCCCAACCACGTAGGTGTGCTTCCTTCACATGGTGAATGATGTTAAAGATTTAGGATTTCCTCAGTGAGCATCAAGCATGGGTACTCAGGGACAAGAAACAATTTTAAAGATACAACATAGGAGAGGACAAAAGCGTGTAGACCTTAGCACAATTGGATGGTGCTCATAGTTACAATGGAAAGGTTGTTGCTTGATTCAGCATACTCTCTCCAAAAAAATTAATAACGGAGAGATGGAAAGCTGCCACTATTATGCCTTTTTTTTGGCATGATGGACAATCATAATGACTTCTAGGCTGATTTTTTTTTTTTTTTTGAGCGGTAATAGAGAAAACTTTCATTAAAATAACAAGAGATACAAAAACTAGGAGCACAAGATCTAAGAGACATAGACCCAAAAAGACAAAACAAAAAAGAACATCAAAACAGCAACAAACCCAGAGGCTATAAAGAAAACACCACTGATACAAAATGAACTATCCTCCTGGTAATTGGAAAGTGCCACAATTATCTCCACCAACACCCTTCTTTGCAAAGAAATCCGCCATACCGTTGGCCGTGCGATTGATATGGACAAAAGATACCTCCAAGCCTGAGATTAAATCCTTAATCTCCCTAACCAAAGTAATTAACCTCCAAGGGGGCTGCTTTAGACCCCTTGCCTATTTTATGGCATTGGTTGAATCACTTTCCATCACTAATTTCTCCCCTCCTAAGCCGGCTCCTAAAGTCAGGGCTCTCCTATGCTGATATGCGACTTATTTTGGCATCTTCCTATTTCTTAGCTTTATTTTGAGGATAAGCAACTTACCTATAACTTCGATCTGTGAAATGGATTATCATCAAGTGGTATTTTTACTTTTACAAACCATAATTGTCCAATCACTTCTTTAATTTTGTGGATGATTAATTTGATTGTTGCAAAGTGGTATGAAAAACTAATATGTGATATCTTCCTAATATTGCTTCTTGGAAGCTGAGGGTGCCAGTCTCACTGTTTGGCAGGTGCAGTTCAGAGCTTTATGTTCATCCCCTTGCATACGGACCAGTCGTTGTTTCCCTGATCTCTCAATCACGTAAGGCCCATAATACATTCTATTAGGGTAGTGTGCATTTTTTAATTAAAAGCAGGATTTTCAATAAAAATGGGCATTTTTCACAAAAGCTGATGGAAAAAAAAAACAGTGGCTTACAAATCCACTTTTTATCTCCCCATGTTTGCTAGATGGCGAGCTTTTTAATGAAAATGTGCATTGCTGCATGTGCAAAATGTAGATTTTCTTACCTAAAGGATATTTTCAAGGATTTTTTTTTTTCTGGTGCGTGTGGGTGGGTTCAAACGGGACTCACATTTCTCTGTGTTAGTCCCACTTTCGATGCTTCTAATCCTCTTGTAGCGGTAATGATACTATCAAAGACTAGAATCACAGCTGTGATAGAACCCCACTGCTCTATGCAAAATATTCATAACATTATTGCCTGCACAAAATGAACCCTTTTCAGCAAAGCATCTGCTTGTCTCAATCTTTTTAATGTGGAACATATGAAATTCATATGACAACTCAATCTTCCATGGAAATTCAGTATGAGAAACCGATTTAGTCACACACATAGAATCACCTCCTGTCTCCACTTTCCACCTGAAGATCAAAATAATTTCTAACTCAAACAAAAGGTGTGAAGTTTTGCATCACCCCGTCTGATTTAGAACCACCAAATATACTTGTTCCACCTTCTTGCCTTGGATAGCCTTTGGACCTCCCATCGAAATTCAGTTTGTAGAACCCCCGAGGAGTTGGTTACCTCAATGGGGTAGATCACCATTGACCAAGGTTCTAATCACCTCTGTCTAGACCCTGTCAAGCAAGTCATGGGTTATTCTCATGGAACTGTTTACTGGCAGTCTACCAGATATTTTGTGGTATCTCATGACGAATTGATTTCCCTAATCCAATGGCCTTAGTCTGAAGGACTCATTTGTTCCTTTTTTCCCTGAAGCATGCAAATTACAAAAAATGGCTTTTGGGCATAAAATTGCTTAACCAAATGAAGAACTTCCATGATAACCTTGAAAACCTATGCATTATGTTTTTTTTTGAACGATAGGGTAAGTTTCATTCAAAAGAAAGGGAAAAAACATTCCTTCATATACAGAGGCTGCCCCCAACAAGGTGCAAAAAATGAAATGAAGCTCACAGCCCGGGCCAGGCAAACAAAAAAACAGGGAATATCCCATAGAACCAAACAAACGAAAGGAAATTACAGTTCAGAAGACACTCCGATACTAAAAAAAGACAGAATGGGAATGTCAACACCGTTTTATCTTTTGCTTGAAACTCCTCATTTGAATCGCATTCAGATTCTGATGTGTCATTGGATTTTCCCATAAAATCCTTTTCTTCTTCACATGACTTCGAAGGGATACACACTTCTGGATAGTGAAAAGAGGTACCTTCCATAGGGGCTAAGGAGGCAAGGCCTTCCATAGAATTGCATTTATCCAGATAATAGGTTGAACCATCCAAATATTTTGAAATATTTTCAATGAAATCAATTTGGATAGAGGTCCAATCAGCTTCATCAAGATGCCAAGATATTCTCTATTTTTGTTTTCAAATAAACTAAGATATGGTAAACAGTCAATAGAGATCTGTAGATGATTTTTCTGGCATCCATATCTGATGTTCTAGCACTTAGATCAACTCAGACGGTTAGATCCTTATGAAGAGTACGAGGCTCTGATACCAATTGAAAGTTCCCGGTGCTAGAACGCGATTGTCACTAGAGGGGAGGTGAATAGGACAATGTGCAATTTTTGTGGCCTTCACAAATTTCTTGATTAATTAAAATGATATGCATCGGAATTAACAAATTAATCAAGAAGATAGTGTTGTGTGATAACAAGAGTGCACAAATAAAAGAGCAATCACACAAGCAAAGCCAAACACCCGATTTATAGTGGTTTGGAGTAAATCCCTCCTACATCCACTGTTGGACTCACCCAACCTTGGGTTATCCCAAATATACTATGTGGGGAATTACGCTCTCATGAATAGAGTAGGAATTACACTTACACAATAGAATGAGAATTTCACCCACTCACTTAATGTTTTGAAAGGTTCGACCTTCCTCGGTCTACTTCCTTATCTCTCTATTTTTTATAGTGGTTCAAACACCTTGCTTTAATCCACTTCACAATGATGTTTAATTTGAACACAAGAAGAAGCACTTGCCTTTGTAGCTCGCTTGTAGATGGTGTGTTTCTTGTAGAGTTCTCCCAATGTGTTCTCGCTGATGACAAAGATGTGCCTTTGTATGAGCAATCACAATCTATGGGAGGAGGTTCTAAGATTATGGATTTGCAAGTTGAATCCTAGACTTGGGTTTTTCTCCCTCTTGATCTCAATCAAAGTATTGATTGGATTCTCAAATGAATCACCAAGTGTAGTGCTTAGAGAGAGGTTGTGATCTCTGAGAATATCTTAATGTTTTCCTATGTGAAGGGTTCTAAGGTGTCCAACTATTTCTCCAAAATCCGGAGTTTAAATAGGCAACTAGAAAAATTCCCGAACAGAAGTGACGATGGGTCGTGGCACTTTAAGTTGTTGTTGCAATATGACCGTTATGCATTAATGCAGTCCCAATGGATAGAAAACGGTCACCCATGATGGGTCGTCCAGCCCAGTGCCGATGTGTCGTGCACTGACGATAGAATCGTCCTGAGACCAATTGAGTTTGATAGTGTTTTTCAAACCAGAACTTTGAAAAACCTAGCTGACATGTCATCACCACGATAGGTCGTGCCCTGTCCTTCACGATAGATCGTGTTCCCACGATAGTATTGGCGTAAGAGTGAACTTGTTTGATAGTATTTTTCCAACCAGAATACTTGTCAATCCGGACGATGGATCGTTAGACCACAAAAGGTCGTCCCTGCCCTAGGTGATAGATTGCTTGACACGATGTGTCGTCCTGACAGCTTATCAGTTTTGCATGTTTGATTCCATCTGGTTCTGTTGGCTGTCAATGGTCTACTAGACTTAATTTAGATTTACCATTTTGTTCTCTAAGTCTAGTCCAGGGTCTTCCTAAGTGTGTTGGGTCCAGCCTAGAGTCATCTATGGCCAATTTACCTTTGTGTGATTGCCATATACTTGGTGATCTTGAATCTTGCACTTGATCTTCCAATGCTTGCACTTTGATTTAACCTTCACACCACTTGAGTCTTGTTTCATTGCTTCATTCTTCCAAGGCAATGCTTCTCTTGAGTCATGGAATTTATAAATAGGTGACTCTGCAAGCCGGGGCACTAACAAAGTTTTTACATATTTTGGTGGGATATGATCTCCCCCTCAATGTTAGCAATAAGTATCAAATTTTCAGTTTGCTGATGATACATTATTGTTCTGTGAAGCATCTAGTGAAGAGCTATTTGGGGTGAGAACTATCTTAAGGTGCTTTGAACTTGTATTGGGGCTGAGAAATCATCGGATCCTGTCGGTCGATCCGATCCTTCATTGGATGATCTGATGTCATCGTCCGATTAGCCTGTTTTGCATCCTTTCACTAAAATACTCATAACATGAGCTACAAATCTCCAATTTTGGTGTTCTTGGACTTGTTGGAAAGCTCTTTGAATGCTTTATCCAATCATAAATAAGTTACCAATTTTGGAATTCAATTGAAATATCAAATGAGTTCTCCAAGTCATAGCAATTTTCATCCAACCTAAAAATCCAATTACTATACCAATTTTAAATCATGGATTTTAAGGGCCTTTCTAGGTCAATCTACTGTCCATTTTACTTGAATTGAGTGGGATAATTGGAGTTAACTTCATGAAGAGCATCCTTCCAAATTCACAGCTTCTGGTCTTCAAAACTTGATATTCCTTCATCGATCTTCCAAAAGCAAGGTTCAGGACACAGTCACGGATTTAACGACAGAAGAGATATAGATTTAACTGTGAGTCTAACAAATATTTCATGGAAAACCAATTCGAATCCCATTTCTCATATCCGAAGTTTTCCTTCTGCTATATTGAATTTTGAAAAAGCTGCTTCTCCTCATCAACAGAGTAAGGGGAAAACGCCTCTTGGAGGATGGGACGACGAAGATGAGACTATGTCTCTCTCCTCCACCCACTTCAAGGATGCTTCTACTCGATCGTCATTGAGAAAATGAAAGGCCAGAGCTTTCCCAGTACGTAAAATTTCTTCACCTTCCTCTTTCGAGTATCCTCAATTCTGTAGGCTCTATAAACCCAATACCAATATCAGGTTCATCACCCTTTGATTTTTTTGGGATTTGATCCTCTTCTGGGCCAATAACTTTTTTTGCATGATCCGTTGGATAAGGATCTTGATGCGAGCATCCAACCTATTCAGTCTAGTGAGTCACAGTCAGACTCCTCTTCAGTTAGCCTTGATTCAGCAGAGCAGATTGCTACGGCTTATATGGAGCATTTTAATTGTGGACCGGACACCCAGTTGGACTCCGTCTAATAAATCCATTCATTTAGTTAGACGTAACCCAATTGTATAGAGTGGGCCCAGCCAGCCTGTTAAGGCCCAATCCAAGCTTAAACATGCCCAAGCCCAAATTCGTCCAAGCCTCTTTCAATTGCATCCATGGACACCAATCTTCACACAATTGGAATAAAATTTAAGTTATTTCCTGATAGAGGATTTCTCTTGTGACTGTGGAGTTGTTTGAAGATTGGTGTACTCCGATTTTCGCCTCTAGCAAGTATATATGAGTGATTTTAGAATTCAATTAGTTCCATGGCTTTTCTTTGATTAGGTAATGCAATAATCAAATTTATCATCTTCTTTTAATTTGCTTCCGCTATTCTTAATTTAATTTCAATTAGAAGATGCCTAATTTAAATAAACCCATAGACTAATTCGAATTCTTGGGAAACTTGTACAATCGGTTAGGATATTGTTTGAGCAATTCCTTGCCAAGGCAGAATCCTTTTATAAACTGTAATTGGTTGTGTTGGGTCTTTCAGAGACCATACTTTGAAATTGGCTAGCCTATTGGCGGATTTGCACAATTCGACCCTATGCCTGCATCAGTTGGTCATCAGAGCTTCGGATTGCTTCTAATTGCAATCAGAACAATATTCTTGGGAAAATTGACTTTGATTGTGGAGTTAAATTCATTCACACACTTCTTTTAATTTAAGATATTGCTGTATTGTGGTTCAAACTTTTTGTTTCGAGACTTCGAATTTCATCTGGACTTTACTTCTATGAGCCGGTATATTAAGTTGGAACAGAACAATCGTTTGAAATTTCGTTATCTTGCATAATTTTATGGGAACAGACGACAGAGAAAAAATCTGGAAAAAAAATCCAACAGATAGGTCTCTCTGTGAGTATTTCAGAAATATATTATTCGCCTCAAACGGAGTTTTCTAACTCGAAATATCGCCGTTTTAGTGGGACTGTTACAGAACTGCAGATAAACAACAAACTGAGTTTTTCTTTCGGATTGTAGACAGATTTTGATTGACTAAATCAGGTGCTAAAATTTTCAAATTTTTACAGTGGTTAGATCTTTTCGTGAGGATCATAGTGATATATTATTTTGCATTATTCCAATCTTTCTAGATTGAGATGTTGTAGTGGACTGCTATCAAAACTGCAGAACAGTTTGCAGAAATATTTGTCGTCTCTGTTATAGTCGTTATTTAGGTGATCAAATCAAACTTAAAAAATCTCAAATTTGGAGGGTGGCTAGATCCTCTTCTCTACTTTCCAGAAATTTAAAGATTTTTCTGAACCAAGTTCTGTAGTTCCAGTTATGAATTTTTTCGTCGCAGTGCGCAGAAAAGGACTAAGCAGAAACAAAGTTTCCAATTGCTGTTAATTCGATGACTTGCAGTATTTATTTGGGATATCATTCAGACTCAAATCAGTCTGAAAATTTTACAGCAGTTCTATATACCAGTTGGCTATCTTCAGTTAAAATTTCGTGATTTTTGCACGTCTGAAACTCCACTTCTGGAATTTATAGTTACAGCTGTGCAGAATATCCATACAACAAACTGATTTCTGGCCGACTTGGACTCTGGGTAACTGTATTCTTGAGGTTCTTTTTACAGCTACCTTATTTTAGTGATTACTGGTTATTTGTGTGATTATCATCGGATATTACTTGTGTTTGCAACACAAGTTTACCATGTTTCAAGCTCTCTTGCTCGTTTTGGATTTGTATGAAATACAGTTATAATACCAAGCATAACATGGTCAAGAATGGTGATGTCGCTCATGATAACAACTTTACATCGGGTCAGACTAGTAACCCTCAACAGGGCGACAGATAGGCGGAGATGGTTGAACTGCGAGAGATAGTTGCAGCTTTGGCACGTCTGATGGCTACCATGCCGGCCACCATGCAACATCAGGTGACTACTTTGCATGAGTCAGTGCAGCAGCTTGTTCATGATAGACGACGATCATCATCCTCCAGACGATCTCATGCCTCTCGTTGTAGAGCACACTCAGAAAATGGTGACATCAGTGATGAACACCAGAATCAATATTACAGGCAACACCCTCAGCGGCCAAGAGATGCTGAGCATGTACCCATCAGAGTAGAGATTCCAGAGTTCTTTGGACACTTATCTGGTGAGGTATCTCTTGATTGGCTATAGACTGTTGAAAATATGTTTGAATGTGGAGATGTGCTAGAAAATCAACAGGTTAAGCTTGCTGTAATGAAATTAAGAGGTAGTGCTTTGGCATGATATAAGTCAATTAAGCTTGAAAGAAAGAATCTAGGAAATGGCCCATACAATCCTGGAGTAAATTGAAGAAGCTTATGTGTAGTACTTATCTACCTCTTAATCATGCTCAGACCTTATTTTCAAAGTTGCGAAAACTCAGACAAGGCACCAGGACTATTGCAGACTACCCAGAGGAGTTTAACCTCTTGATCTCTCGCAACAATTTGAATGAATGTAGGTTGTGGTGCAGAGGTACATTGAAGGACTTCGCCCTTCAATCAGTGATCCCATGATTGGCTTAGAAATTACTCATATGTCTATTGCTTACCAAAAGGTTCTCAAGTTTGAATACATAGAAGGTTGCAAAAGCCGTACCGCCCCAGCATAGAGCAAGCCTATGGACACTAACCTATCAGCTGGGGGTTTTTCATCTAAGCCCGCTCAAATGTCAACTCCTCAAGTTCCACCTACGGAACGACCACAGAAATCACAAGTCAAATGCTTCAAATGCAACGGGTTAGGTCATATAGCAGTTGATTGTCCTAGTTGCCGTGTGGTCTTGATCCAAGGAGGACATGCAGAGGAAGTTGCACAAGTTGAAGATGTAGATGAAGAGTTCCAGTGACGTTAACGTCATATATGGTGACAAAACCCTTTGTCACTGCTAAGTTTGCTGTGGATGATGTTCACCTCATGGGAACGTCAGGTGAGCAATGTAACGACCCTGACCCGAACACAGGGCTTAGGGCTTGACTCAGTGTGATATTGTCCGCTTTGGGCCTCGCACACAGCTCAAACCTGCACGGTTTTGTTCCTGGGCCCAGGCCCACATGGCCCAGCCCAAAAGGCCTCACACTTGTTAAGAGGGGCTGGCCTCTTATAACCCTTCCTCCTTTTGCCTCCACTACCAATGTGGGACTCTTTCCACACCGGTGGGCAGGGGTTTCACAACCACCCCCCCTAAAGCCTCGAGCCTCCCCCGGTTCGACAACATCAGGGAAGGAGGAAGGCCCACACAGTCCGAGTGTAGAACCTCGGCTCTGATTTGTAACGACCCGACCTGAACACAGGACTTAGGGCTTGACTCAGTGTGATATTGTCCTCTTTGGGCCTCGCACACAGCTCGAACCCGCATGGTTTTGTTCCTGGGCCCAAGCCCACATGGCCCGGCCCAAAAGGCCTCACACTTGGTGAAGAGGGGCTGGCCTCTTATAACCCTTCCTCCTTTTGCCTCCACTACTGATGTGGGACTCTTCCCACATCGGTGGGTAGGGGTTTCACAAGCAACGACCATATGTGGATCTAATGTGGCACGAGTACTCGCATCAGTTGGCCACACCTAATATCTCTCTACACCTAGTAGATCGAGGATCTACAACAGAGGCTATCAGTGCAAGTACACCTTAGGGATGCCCTCGACAGATTGGTGTTGTACCAAACCATTCTGACCCTCCCTCGGAAGGATGATCAGCTCATGTATGATCTCCAGCTTCAAGAAGATCAAAATTCAGGGTCGAATTTTCTCCAGGAGGGGGAGAGTGAAGTAATTGCCTCTACCTTAAGTCCGGTAAAGACCATTGAAGATGCAACACTGAGTTCATCAATCATTCAACAAATATTCAAACCATATGTAGAATTTGTATGGGAATACTTTGTACATTTCTCTAACATCATGTTTGACATGAACATGCAGGATTCTACAAAGGTGGACCAGAAGTTCAGAGGTGGTCATCATAGCCACAAACCATCTCTATAGTTTCAATCAAAGCGGCAAAGAAGAATTTGGTGGCCAAAGGCACGACAAGGTATCTCCCTCGCCAATCGATTAAACTCGAGGAAGAGTTTTCTCCAACAAGGAGGGAATGATGCAAGCATCCAACCTATTCAATCCAGTGATCCACAGTTAGACTCCTCTTCAGTTAGCCTTGATCCAGCAGAGCAGATTGCTTTGGCTTATATGGAGCATTTTGATCGTGGACACCCCAGTTGGACTCCGTCTAATAAATCCATTCATTTAGTTAGATGTGTCCCAACTGTGCAGAGTGGGCCTAGCCAACCTGTTAAGGCCCAATCCAATCTTAAATAGGTCCAAGCCAAAATTCGTCCCAGCCTCTTCCAATTGCATCCATGGACACTTGTCAGCACCAAAGAAGACTCTCCCATTTAAGTGGCGTGTACATCAAGAGAGGAAAGGAGGTGGCAACGCTCCGAACTTAGAAAGGGAGGCGGGATTCCCATGTGGCTTTTCCACATGGCCACTTGCTTCTCACACTTGCCTTCTCACCTACTTAGTATTTTTATCTTTTAATCTTAGCCTTATGTTATTTTTAGATTAAATGTGTAGAGTTAGGATTGAATGGTCTAAAGAAGGCTAATTCTATCCTTGGGTTTAGTTTGCGTAGAGAGAAATTGCCTCCTATGGTGTGGTCGACCAAGGCAAGGGCAATTGTGTCTTTTGGTTTTTTTTTTTATATATATTCTCCATGTACTCCATTTGAGGCAAGGGCAATTGTGTCTTTTGGTTTTTTTTTTTTATATATATTCTCCATGTACTCCATTTGAATTACACACAATTGGAATATAATTGATGTTTTTTCTGAAGAAAGGGATTCTCTTGTGACTCTGTGGAGTAGTTTGAAAATTGGTGGACTCCAATTTTTGCCTCTAGCAAGTAAGTGCCAGTGATTTTCAAATTCATGGTTTTTTTCTTTGATTAGGTAATGCAATAATTGAATTCATCATCTTCTCTTTTAATTTGCTTCCGTTATTCTTAATATAATTTAAATAAAAAGAGGTCTAATATAAAGAAACCCATAGACTAATTCGAATTCCTAGGAAACTTGTGCAATTAGTTAGGTATTATTTGAGCAATTCATTGCCAATACAGAATCCTTTTAAGAATTGTAATCGGCTGCGTTGGGTCTTTCAGGGACCATACTCTGAAATTGGCTAGCCTACTGGTGAATTTGCACAATTCGACCCTAGGCCTGCATCGGATCTACCCTACAAGCTTCGTTTTGCTTCATCTGATCTGATAGACTCACCAGACTCAGATGTCAGCATGATGCCTTTGAGGTAGCGACGATTTGCTTCAAGTTGGATGAGTCAATGTCCTTTTCTGCTTCTACTACAAGATTGTCTTTCTCCCCTTGTTTCCCCAAAATATCTTCCCCGCTGTTGGTCTCTCCTTCTATAGGTTGATCGTCGTCGGTAGGAGAGACCAGATAAAAGAGAATCTCATCGCGAAACATAACCCTTTGCCTAAGCGACTGTTAGAAGACAATCCCTTAAAAAGAATCTTGTTGAGGAACTGGGCTGATCTGCTCATTGCCAAGGAAACCCTGCCCTGTCCAATATTTGAGTTCAGTCCATTATACTCGAGTCCATAAAGTTGATCCGGTCTTGGCCCATTATATCTAAGCCCAGAAAGAAGTTGATCCGGTCCAGACCCATTATATCCAAGCCTAGATAGAAGTTGATCCGGCTTTGGCCCATACTCGACATCATTTGACTCACCATTGAACCAACTTGAGATGTTAGCTTGGATGAGTCTCCTGACTCGGGCAAAGAAGACTGCTCGATCCCCTTTTCTTATTTGTTGCAAGGAAGGGCTTATCACCCTCCACCACGCCGGTCGTTACAACGCCATCCTCGGGAATGACAGGCTCTTCGACTTCATCACGTGTCTCGACCACCAACTGCTCTCCTCCAGCAACCAAAGGTGGTTTTTCCAAACAGCGGGCTCGAGATCTCTCTGATCAGAGCTAGGAAAATTCCCCCATCCAGATCCAACATCAATTTCGGTGGAATTGAATCGGTAATATGTATTTCCACAAGAATTTTTAGGGAGGAACAATCCTCCTTCAGCAAGTCGATTTCCACTATCGTCCCTAATTTACTTCCAAAGGCCCGTAACACACTCTCCAACCATCCTTAGAGCTGAAAGTCGAAGCATTGCAGCCAGGTTCTTCTCGAGTGCAAAAAAAAAAAAAAAGACTGGGATGCCATTTTTCGAGGACTTGGAGTTCACCGTTCACCCTAGCACTCTTTTCTGCCTTTAACAACTCTTCCTCTGATGGGAAAGAGACCAGAAAGAACTTGTCTCCGATAAGGCTTAATTGGGGAGAGAAGCCTTATTCTTCCATTATCTTAGAGACAATCCCAACGAGGAAGTCCCCCTCCGAGTTGACTACCAGAGATTGAGGTAGCTAGTTTTTTTATAACGCCATGTTCCTCATTTCCCAGCATCAACTCTATCTAGTTGTTGATTTGATGCCGCTGTGCAATTTCTTTCCCCCTAGATCTAGAGGATTCTTCGACCACAAAAGCCAGTTTCTTCCAGGTTCCACTTTCGCCCTACCTTTTGAGTTGGATTGTCCTTCCAAGACCTTACTCTTATCATCATTGTCTTTGCTCTTCTCCGGATGAACAGAGGTCTATTGGTTGATCCTCTTGCCCCTCCCAAAGTGAGTTGGTCCATCTGAAGATGTCTTCAATCCAGAGAAAGATCGTTGGCCTTCGAGATTGCTCTTTCGACTTGGAAGCCAGTCGCCATCTGGAACTCTTCCCTTTGCATCTTTTTTCCTTCGTACAAAAACATCCCTGACAGGACCCCATTGCTTGAAGAAGCTCTGCAGCCAGTTCCTGCTGGTGAGATCAGGAAGGTTAGCGATAAACAAGGTCACTGATTCTCTATCCTCTCTTCTTCGATTTTTTTGGCCTATAACTTGGTGCCAAATGCCGTCCCCAGCTGAGCTCCCACCCATGTGACAGTCTTGCCTACCGTCGCCATCACTGTTCAGGTAACCTCTCTCTTTCTCCTTCCTTGTCGCCATCTCTTCTTTGAACATATTCCTTATTTAATAGTATTTGATAATTGTGGACAAAATTTATAGATTCCAATAGAAAATGGAATCTGGAAGGAAACCAAATTCTGCTGAAAATAATTGCCCAGAGAGGTTGTAGTAAGTTGTTTATTTCCATTTTAAGTGTGTTCATTCGATATGTTAGATAGTTAAGATTTTTGGACTTAATTAGTACAATATCATAGAGATAATGTAGTGTAATATTCATTTGCTTGAGATTTGTATTTGGGATGTTGCATGTTGCATCTGGGCATGATTCCTTTAGTGAAATATCATCTCATTACTGGTGGTTATAGCCTCCAACAACCAAAATCTATCGGTCCATTTGTTAAGCAAAATGGAGAATGGGTCTTGATGTGGTTCTATTTCAAGAATGAGATCTGTTTGGTGAGATAGCATGGCTAATGTGGCAGAATGGTCATTTAGCCAATGTTCATTCTTCCATTCCTTCTTGGAGCATTTATTGTTGGAATAGTAGCATATGCCCATTCCCAATTATCTCTACCAAACAACCTTTTAACGAGGAGCTTCGAGTAATTTTGTGTGACTATTTTCATGCCAATACCATGTTAGCAATCCCATTCTTGAATGGAATTAGTTTCCAAAACGGACCCTATGTATTTCAGCAAGCTAGTCTCATTCCTGCTAACATGCTTTCATGTCTTATTTGTTTCCCTAAAATTTTTTTAGCTTTTATATTTTCTTTTACAAACATTAATTTTTTTCATCCTTCAATGCTGTATTGAACTAGGAACAGAAACAGGACTGCTTGTGCATGTACTGAGTTCAGTTTTTTTCCCCTTAGCAGATACTCAAACAAAAACCTATCTTTTGGGATATTGGATCTTGGGCACTTTCCAAATGTTGCTGATAAATTTGGAATATCATTGAGTGGTAATATCTTCAAGTGATCAAATCTGTTCCATGTATCTTATCTACCTTTCATTTAGTTAGCATCTCCTATTTTAATTGGTTAGACAAACCCACATTTACTGTTGATCTAGCCTATGTGTAGCTTGATGTGTGTATAACATCAAAGCAATCATCAGGTTGGCTTCATTTTAATGTATGTTACCTGGGACAGAAAAGAAGGCTGGTGCAGCACTTTTCTTAACAAGAAATGGGCTCTAAGATTGCCAATTATGAATTTACAGCACTCCTGCTTCGTTTGAACCACTTGATTTTTGAGCAAATCTATACATTGTGGTCTGCCTGATGCATGGGTTTTATGCAGTATATATCTTGAGCCTTATGCCGCTTTGATGAACTATTTCCCTAAGTCTTATCTTTGTAGTGAGCATGGGTGAGCTTCCAACGTACATACTATTCGACAATGCGGTGGAGATTGCTCGCTTTCCATATGTGGACGTGGAAGGAAAGTCATCTGCTCATAAAATTACTAAGGTTTCCCTCTCCTTGTCAAGTGGATCTTTTTTCTTATCAATTCAGTATCATATAATGTGGAGTGCATTTTAATCGATATTTAAATTGGATGGTCTCTGACAGGTTTCAGTTGGCTTCAAAATGAATTCTCTTTTAATTGTGATTTGGGATTATATGCTAGTTTACAAGATCTAAAAATAGAGCAGGGATGTCTTGTGTGTGCCAATGTGGTGAACTAGTATCCACTCCATGTTAAATTGAGATGTGGTCCATTTTGTCATAACCCTTGGCATTTTTATTTTTCATATTTGCTCCCCCTTTTTGTTGGATGGTGACAAAGGGTTTTGATTAATGCACATTGCGTAGCATTTCATCATTCATTTAACCATTTAACTGAAATTTCTAATGAATGAGGATAAGAAAGTGTATCTCTACCCAATTATACTAATTGCTACCACATGCTATTTAATATAACCTGTTGAACATGTTTAAGGGTACCAATTGTTATATGATATACCTATTAGCTTGGGGAAGGGGATAGGGAGGGGAGAGGAAAAAGAGAGTGAACAATGGCAATTTCAAGATAACTTCAAATGATACAACATTGTTATACAGATTTAACTTTGAGGCCCATTTTAATGATACCATTTGAATAACAAAAATATATACATATTGCCAAAACGAAAATGATATACCTATGAAGTACATTAGGGGCAATCTATCACAAGTGAACATGAATATTTAGCAAGGGCACAAATTTACACAAGTAACCGAATAACTAGCAAACCATCCATTCTTTCATGAACAAATAAAGATACACCAATCATTCAAGTATTCATGAAGACATATGTGAAGCCAACCATCCATTCTAATTTTCTATGAATACATTAATAGATTTGATCATGTTAAGAGTAAGGTATTCATGAAAAAAAAATTACTTAGCCCATTTTCATTCAAGCATGATGCATATAACAATAAACAATTCATACATTGAATGGATAATATTAAGTGCCAAGGAGTGGATACTAAATGCAAAAATATAATGTGTATACCTTGTATATGACTGCTATCCAAGACTGGATCATTCATGAACATAGATAGGAGAAAGGAAAGGTAGTCAATCTTCATCTATACTCAAAAAGGGTATTCAGTCATTATTCATGTACCTAGATACTCATGATTGATTCAACCCATGTTTCATGAATATATTGATTATTGAAGGAGTCAACCATATGATACACAAATATTCATAAAGATATGGGGATTTTGCAAGATTTCATTTAAGCACTTACGCATATAACACTAGTCATGTAATTTCTTGAAGCGTTTAGAGTCAGCTTCATGTCCAAAATTTTGATTGTAAGATAGAGAAGTCATCCATTCATTTACTCTGTTAATTAGCAATTAATGTCAAACAAGATCGTTTGGAAGAGACTTACTGCTTAACAGAGTCGTTAAGATCACAGTAATCATGCCCAGGAACGATCGTTGCCTGTAGACCAGGCACCCTCTCCCAAGGAGCAGCGGCCCGCTCTGTCAAAAGTGAATTGTAGGTCAAAGACCGGTCGCCCGCTTTGTGAAGAACAGTTGCCCATTTTTAACTGGGAGCAAACATATTACAGTCTGCGAAGGGCCAGTCAACCGCAGATAAGGATCGGTCACCCGTTCTACCCTGTTTTCTGAGATTTTCAACCTTACATTATTTTAGGGCTTGGGCTATATTCAATGGGTCATTGGGACTTAGCCACAACATTATGGACCTATCCAAGATATTATCTATGAAATCTTGAGGTCCGAGAATCATGCATCCAAAACATTTTAATGTAGACATTCAAATCAAGCATGATTCACACATACAGAGTTGTAAGAAACAAGTATGTCAACAAATTTGGCATAATCAAGCAACATAGATACAATCAATGACTACCATAGAATTATTTCCAACTTAAGATTAGGGTGGCATGATTGAGCTCACATTTCACAATCAATGTTTCGGATACTTGAGTAACTCAAGTCCACAAATTTGCGACTCTACAAGCATGATAAATATTATAGCCAGGAAGAATACTATCATATGCTTTTGGAATCAAATGTACCATAATATTTCTAGGTCTCTAAGAATATACCAATCATTTCCAAAGACCTTTACCTTGGGACTTAATGTACCGTGCCACAGCTCATAGGCTGCTTGAAATTTTCCTGCATTGAAACATGATCAATTCATGCAATGGCAGGTTGGGTTCACTGCTTTGGCTCTGAAAGGATTTTACTATGAGGCACAACTAAGGCCATTGCAGGACACGGATTAATCTCTCAGTAACTTTGTTTTGCTGAGGAGGATTGGGGGCTGGAAATCTATGTGAGTCTTCATAATTTTCATAAGATTCATCAAAGACATGATCTACTGATTATCCCTCAACACTGCTCCAAATAGGAACAATGGATGAGCTGCAATTTGAAGATTTTTCTAAAGAATCCCATTCATGAAAATCATCAACATAAGATGCAACTTATTCAGCCAAGCACAGATGATATAACATTCATGATGAAATCCAAACATCACAGATTCTTCTTTAAAGTAAACAACGGTGCAATTTATCAATGTTATCTAGTTCTTGCCAAGACTATGCAATTGAGTTTATATACTGGACAATGGCTCTTTCTCCCTTTGATGTAGACTTGCAGTTTCCTGACATAGTTGACACACGCTTACAGAATTAACAAGAACAAAATATAAAGTGCACAGGGTTCAGCGATGGGTAGAATTTTTCCAGTTTTGTCTTCCATTGAGTGCATAAAATAGGACTGAATCATATAATTGTTGGATTTCCATTATTTATATTTGGGATCAAATTAATACGGTTTTGGTGAAGTCCCGTCAATATATTCCAGTTTTTATCTAGTACCAATGAACACCCAGGTAGCTCGAGGCTAGGGTGATGCGGAGCATACCTTCCATGCTGCTATTTCTGTGTCTTGTTGCTGTTATTTTCGTTATGCCTTATTTTCATTCTTTTTTGTTAGTTTATTTTTAGATGAGGATAATTATGTAATTTTTAGCTTCCTTATTTGGGGTAAGGCAAGCTTATAAAAGCCCCTCTTGTAGCTTGATCGAAAATTAATGAATTCAATGAAAAAAAATTTGGTTGAATGCTACCTTGTGTACGCGTGACGGTGTGATTCTGATGGCGAGAGGCCCTGGTGCGATTCCAGTGTTGGCGTGCGTGAGGCTACCGATCTTCTCTAGGTTACATCTTCTTCTCCTTCCCCATTCTCTTGTTTTCTTTTGATTTCACAAACCCAAAGCCTCATAGATCTGCCCAGATACCCAGTTCAGATTTTCGTTACCCTCCCTTTCCCTTCTAATCATTTTCGCCACCCCTGTTTGGAGCCGAGACCTACCCAGATCTGTCACCCCTTGCCCAAATCCCTTCCTGCTGCCTCTGTTCCCCTCCAAAATCCTCTTTACTTCTATCCCACAGTGTTGCCATTCCCAGATCTCCTCTCCTAACAGTTGTCCCTACCTGTAACCTCCCTTTCCTTTGTCGCTGCAGCCATATACCCTTCCTATTGTTGTCGCAGCTTTATAAAACCTACCCTTGTGCCTTCATTTCTTCCTAACACCTACCCCTTGGCTGCCGTTCCCCTTCCCAAGCCTTTTCCATCATAAGTCTTCCACCGTCCTTCTTTCCCTTCAAAACCCTTTAGTCTATTAGTTTCCTGCAGCCCTTATTAGTCAAACAGTATCCCAACCATTCCTCTCTCTTTTCCTACGTGCCAAGTTGTGAACCTATTAATTCTGTCATACCTGTGGCCAGCCCTTGATTAAATGACCCGAGACTTTGTTAGGATTGATTAAATTCTTAGGATTTACACGATTAATTGTGGTAAACTTTTATATTCATTAGTTGCATTCATGAATTGAAGTTTAATTTCAGCCCATTTTAGATTTAGGGTGTATTATTTTGATCCCTTTTAATTTTTAGAGAATCACATTTAGACATTTAGGTTTATCCTATCCCTTGTCTTGCATCATAGGGTAAGTAGTTGGTCTCATTGAGAAGTCCTTTGGTGATGCAACCGTGATGATGCAAATAAAAAAGAGAATGTGATGATCCATTTAGAAAATTATTGGAATTACTAAATGAGGTAAGAACTGAGATAATGGATACCAAAAATGGCTGCAAAATGCGAGAAAACTAGAGAAGTACAAAAATTGTGCCAAAAATCTGTCTGCAAGTCTGTTGGTTGAAGAGAGATGTCCTTATGTTGGCCTCACAATCAAGTAATCCAAGAAAAAGACCCAAAAAAAAAAAAAAATGGCATAGAGCCAAGCGACTGCAAAGGTATATTACTTGGTCAAAACTTGCAAGAAATAGCAGTAGAAACCCTAATAAACGAGAAAATATCACTATTTAAGGAGAAAAAGTGAAATAGTCCAAGATCTAGTCCAAATAAGCCCTACATAAGTAAATTACTGGGTTGAGGGGGATGGTTCCACCAAATGGTGGGTGGCCAACCTAAAAATGGCTAGAGTTTATTGTGGTCCTGCAGTTAGAAGGTCCACCAATCAGCATATCTAAGAATTTGACAAGAACTATTCCTTGTTTTTATCTTTAAAATAATATCATGGTGACAATAAATCTTACCTCAGGATGCAGTAGCACAGATGAAAACAATATAATCCATGAGAAGAAGATATGGTTCGTCCTTCCAAATCAAATAAACAGCAATTATAAGAAAAAATATGAACCTAGGAGAAATTTGAGTAGTTGCTCTGTATAGCATGATAAGATGGAGAAAGAGAGAGAATTGGGAGGAAAATGATATTGATTTCTTGTATTTCCAGTAGAAGAGAATACATGTTTATACAAAATACAAGGAGCCAATCACCTTTCAAAAAGAAAAATACAAGGAGCCAATCATGGCAGCGCAAAAGGAAAGAAAAATAATTTGCAATCAGTTACAACTAGAAGTCAACTATTTTAAACAAATATAAATTGTGAAAAACACATTGTATCTTACTACGTGAGATAATCATGTTCATTCAACAAGGCAGTGGTGATCTTGCCTTTATGTACATGATGAAAGGGCACAATGTAAAGAATATCATCCTTGTCAAAAACAGTAAGCTATTGAAAGCAAGTCTACTCACAGCTAGATCTACCAAGAATTGAAATCTAGGGAAAACCAAATTTGTGGGCCTCAGGTGATTCAGTTGGTCTACGCTTCTAGGATAACACTAGAGGTATTGGGTGCGACTCCTCCTGGGTTACCTGATACATGAAGCTTTCAGGTGATTTCATGCATCCGTGGGATTACTCTCACCTCCAAAGTTGGGTGGGGATACTCATGTTATCCCAAAAGAAAAAAAAAAATTGCAGGCCTCTCTGGTCAACAGTCAAAATCTGCCAAAAAGAGACTCCACTGTTGACTGAAACCCTTGGTCAACTGTATAGATGTCAACTAGGGTTAGGGGCGATAGTGAGGATGGACTCAAGGGCAGAAGGTGTAAAAGGCTTGGTCTAGAGAGAGGAGGAGGGGGGGGGGGGGGGGGGGAAGGAACACCCCAAGAACAGGGTGTTGTGATGTCCCAGGGCAATGCTGAAAACAGCAAAGTATGAGCCCCACTAGTGACCAAACCCCGGATCCATCCTTACGGATGGAATCTAGGGCAAGTTGCGACAGGGGTATGGAGGGGAAAAAGAATCTAGGGATAAGGATCCAACCTGGCATTAGAAACCCAGTTTTTTAAAGCAGGGACTTTAAATAACTGGTTGACCTATTGTTGTATGAAAATGGGCTAGGAGAAATCCGAAAATGGCAGAGAAGAAGACCGCTAGATACAAGTAATCATATGCATAGGTGATCAAAGCTGCAACAGAAACTGAAAGGGGATTGATGCAGGACAGGGAATTAGGACAACTCTAAATGACTAATGCAATTATAATGCAACAAAATAAATGTTAGCTATCCTAACATGAGGCTGAAATTAAGATTAATTAACTAAGAAATTACTCAGTAAAATCTAGTTTCCTATGCCCAAGTAGTTCACAGAATCCAATATAAGTATATGATTGTCTAGGCCAATCTACAATCCGCAATGGGACCTTGCAAAATGTCGGGTTTATTGGGCTCTAAAATATCATAGGCCTATCACCAAAAAAATGCAGAATATGGGCTTACTTTACAAGGAAAGGGAAATTTAGGGACTTACGGCAAGTCTAAATGGGGAATTTTGGGACTGGCGACGCAACTGGTGGGAGTATGGGGTGCAGCGAGGCTGTATGGGCTAAGGAAAAAAAGGGCAGCAGCAAGATGGGTGGTAGCTGGGGTGATGACGATGGCAAGAAGAGGGTACTGGCGAGGGGCGGAGGTAGGGGAAGGGTAAGGAAGGGTCTGTATTCCTAGGAAAGGTACTTTAAGGAGGGAGAAGGCTAGGAGGGGAGAAGGAAGGGGGGTGGGGGGTGGGGGGGTGGTATTAGATAGGGACAGAGACAGAGGTAAGGGAAGAGGTAAGAAAGGATCTGAAGTGAGTACAGAGGCCTAGGAAGGAGGCGAATGCAATGGAGAGGGGTTGAGAGGGATTCGGTTGCATGATAAGTGGCTGAGGTGTGGCGGAACCCAGAAATGGGGCTAAGGGGTCACTGGCGAAGGCTGTAGGGGTTGTTTAGATGGTTCGGCTGGAAGGGTGGAGGGTTAGGGAAGGGATGGAAGCAAAGGAAAAGAAAAAGGGAGGGAGAAGAAGAGAAAAAGAAGTAAAAAGAGAGAGAATGAGAAGAGGAAGGAGAAATAGGAAGTAGAGTACCTGCAAAGGGGAGGGCTTCTCACCCTTCTCCTTCTTCTCGCAGTAGCTTCTCACCGAGTCGGCGGCTGCTTCGTGCTTCCCTTCTTCCTTCGCTTTCGTTCTTTCCTCTTTCTGTAACCGTCGATTGCCCCCTTTCCTTAGGGTTAAGACCCCTTTTAAAACAAAACTTAAGTTGTGCTGGCTGGGCTGGGCTAGGCTTGGCTGTGCCTGGCTCGAGACTGGCTGCTCTCCATCAGGGACATTTCCTAGCTGATACTATGTTGAATCAGAAAATGGAAAAAGGATGAAAATAAAGAATATTTTGAGAGGAAAAAGGAAATGAATACTAATATTGAGTGAAGAAACATGTTCACTTGTATTTCAAGGAGCATAGAGAATACAAATATAGAGACAGAAAACACAACAAAAAAATTGGAAGTCAACCCTAGAGCCTAAAATGATTTGTCAGACTATACTTTGGTACATAGCATTTCCATATATACACAATGCCCAAATCGTTACAATAATCCTTCAATAAATTTCACTTATGGGCATCCAATAATATTGCTACTATTATTAGATGTTGATTTGTTTCTGAAAGGCATTTTCATAAGTTTTTAGGACCATCTTATATGTCGTTTACATCAAATAACTTCTGTTAGTATAATCTAGAAAGTAACTGACATCAATTTCATTTGATTTTTGTTTTGGTCTTTTTTCCCTCTATTGGGATGGTATTAGAAAAAATGATAACCATCAGTTATGCATATAACTTTATTACTGTCATTGACTATACACATTCAACTGTATATCATTGTGATAATTATTATTATTATTGTTATCATTTTTTTGAGTGAGTTGAAGTGGCAGAAGCCTAACCACCTCTCTTTTGATTGTTCTGGCTGCAGAGCCTTCTATGCCGCCATTTTGATCTAGACCAGCGCTTGCTTGACTATGTCTCTGGAAAATAGATGATTTTATTCCAAGAGATGGTGTACGTAACATGCTTGCAGGCCTTCAAATTCTTGGTATGTGTTCTTTGGATTTTTCATCATCATAGCCATTTATGCCATCTATCTAGGGTTGGCACTCACAATTGGATTTGACAAATCTTTCACCAATTTGACAACCTTAAATTCTTTGGTTTTAGATTGTGATTGGGGGTCTGCATATGGCATTCTTATTTTACTGCAGAGAAGTCGTTATTCTTTTTTGGAGTCTTTTGAGTTGTGTGTAAAGGGGTGCAGTCTTTTAGGTTGGGTAAGTGATTGAGCTTATCCGATGCTGTCTGTATGAGCATGGTTATGTCTTAGGAGACACTGGATCATCCCAATCCTCTGAACATGGTTTGAATCAATTTTATGGCCCTGTTGGCACATGATATGATTGATGGGATAAAGGTCCTTGGACATTTCATCTTGTTACTTGGTTTTTATCATTTTTTGGCCACTGATGTAAAGAAATCTCGCACTATATAAATGCATGTGAATCATTCAGTTTTTAATGTTTTATCATTTGATGTCGTTGTCATGTGAACTGCCCAAAAACAAATCTTATTGGTCACTGCAGGAAAGAGAATGATGGAAGATGGAAGGAGAACAAGAGAATGGAGAAAGAAGAGAACAAAAATTGAATTCAACCATAATATTGAAAGTTTTGGCTGGTCAGATTTGCTTCATTCACTTTTTCGTATATGAGTGAAATTTATTGTCCAACAACTTTTTTGTACCATCCATTGCATCCACATGACCCTGAGTCTCCTCCATGTTACATAGAATTGCCATTACTTGATGCCATTGAGCTCTCATCCACTTGCAGATTTGCGTGAGAACCTCTTTCGAGAGACCAAAAGTGTGATTAACATGAATGGCATCCTGGGTGGGGTGGATTTTTGTCCGTAGTGTCATTTAAGTTGGGGTTGCATGTAGGTACAGTTTAGAATTTGCGCATTTTATCATCAAAACGATATCTATGTTGTCAGTCCCATGTATCTTGTTTCAGTACCTGAGGTGATAAATTGTCCTAGTAGTGATCAAGTACAATTAAGAATATAATGGATATATTCGACTGTTTTATTCTTGATTATGAAGTTCTTTGCCTACCACATTTTGGCTTTTTGAAAATTTTCTTTTCCATCTAAGGTCTCAAAATTCAAACATAGGCGACTATTCAAAATACTGGACCATATTAATCAGTTTTGGATCAGCGACAGGCGTGCAACTTGGTCCAGCCTCATGGAAAGCTATACGATACACCTGGAAAATGAAGTGTTAGAACTACACAGGCTTTGGATGCCCTCACTCTATGCTTGGAAAATTAAGCTTGTTTTCAATTTGGTTTGAGCTTCGTGCCCAAAAACTCAATTTTGAGCCTGATCCTTATCTCAAACCCGAAAGCTGGATGTGGGCACACAATATCATGCATTTGTTTTAATCTATATTCAAGTCAACCCAAAGGGGTTAGAACAATGGCCAGAATCCGTCTCTGGAAGTCAGAGTCCTAAGTTCACTTCACAATTCACCTCAAAGGTTACTCTCCTTAGAGTTATCTAGTATGTGAGGATTGGGACGCTTATACATGGGTGCTTTAAGACTCCTTTTGCAACTTGGTCATAAAGAAAAAAGGCATTGAGCATTACGGGTCGGATGTTCAATTTAGACATGAATAAATAAATATTGAACTAGCCTCAAGCATGACCAATATGGGGCCTAGATTTAGTCCTAGGAATCATACCTGAGCCTGGGTTGGGACAAAGTTCGTGACAGTCTTATTATTTTATAATTTTTGAAAGGCCTTTTTTATAGCCACAGTTCTCGGTTTTTTTAAAGGATAATAAGTATAATTATTAACAATAGTTTATATGATTTCCTATAAAAATAGTGTTGATATTAAGTCTTAACATAAAAATTAACAATGAAAGTTATATGATTTCATATGTTAACACATCGTATTTATCTGATAATAATACTAGGTATATTTATAATTTACAAATGACATTACGCATTATATAAATATTTATAAATATGATACTAGATATAAATAATGCATTAAGTTATTAAGTGTAAATAATACTCTGCTAGTCCCTTTTAACTAATCTAGAAATAATACTTTATGTTACTCAATATAAATAATACTTTACTAGCCCTTTAAAAATGAATTGAATTTTTTCATTTAACTAATCTAGATAACCATATTTTATTGGGTTGAATTTTCTACCTCTTACAAATTTTATTTATTTATATTTATAATCTAATAAATGAGATTATAAGAAAATAATTTTTAAGACTTAAAAACCTTAAAGAGGGTGCTCAAAAATCACTTAAAAAGGGTGTTTACGTTAGTATCTTTTAAGAAACCGTAAAAGTTTCTCATTTCTCATAGCCATCTCTTAGGAAGGTAAGAAACCCTAATCTTGTCTCCCTCCTTTCTCCTAACTCTCAAAATTGCCACTTTTTTTTTCCTTTTTCTTTTCGGCATGATCGAGTTCAGGGTTGTGAAGAGGAGCCACTCCGAGACTACCATCGTTGGCCGCACAGGTGGAAAAGGGAGTCACTTTCTCTCATCGTTCAATTGAGAAGTACTACATGAGAATGCTGAGATTTTTTTTTTTTCTTTTAATTTCTTTCGTTTTTTATTCCCTGATTTTTGACTGTGTTTGGTGAGTCATGGTTTGATTTAAATAAACAGATCGAACCGCTAGTCAAAACGGGTTTTTAGGGGTTTTTCTTTCTGACGGTTTTATAACTCAGCTGAACCGTGTCTCACGATCACGATTAGACCGGCCAGTTCAATCGCGGTGCGGTCTAGTTTTTATAACACTGGTCTTCTCTGTTTCACACCTATTACTGATAAAGCTAGCTAGATATGGATCGTATACATTGTGTGATGTATCAATATTTAACCGGCTGTTGGCCTTTGTTTTGCAATTTATTGACCGAAAAATAACCAGCTGGAAATTTGATATATGATTTATTGAACACTTTCTTCCTGTATACAAAGCCAATTCCCAGATTAATTCTCCAATTATTTCCCCAAAAACTCATACGCTACGCCTGCCCACTCTATACTAAGTCATTCCTTTCAGTTATTTCAACCTGATAGTTTCAGAGTCCCCTAACACATTTTACCTTTTTTTGAGAGACGCGATTGGAAAGTTTCGTTTCATATCTTCAATTATTTCGCTAACATGTGAAAATACGAAAAATAAGCAGAAATTCCAATTTTGTTGAAATTATAGTGATTTTTAAGTGCTCTTTACTTTTATGAGTGCACCCAATAGATTCTGATATTTTAGATTCAGATATAATGAAATATTGAGATCCAATGCTTTGAAATCATGATAAAATTATTGATATTACTTATCATTTCACTTGTTGCACATCTCTTTTACTGCATGAACCCAAGTCACTATGACTAATTTGTTGGATCCAGTCAAAAGGGGCATTATTGGCATTGAGGCTGCTATGGTATCAATCCAAATATGTTGGTTATTTAAATCCAAAAGAAAAATAGAACAATGAAAAACTAATGGAAAACCCATTTTCCCCTAATTCTATTTTGAAATCTCAAACATTAGATGGAGTATCAAATTGTAGAAGACAAAACATTTGATACGAGTAAAGGATGAAAAATGTGAGAATGCCCGAAAATACTAGGAACTGTTGATCATTTTTACTGTCCATGACGACCTTCAGGAACTGTTTAAACTTGATTCATTAATATGTCTAAAAACATTTTAAAAATGTAGATAATAAAAAAATGGCTCCCCATTTAGACACCGACGATTTCTGCCAGCAGACACCGAATTTCGATTTTTCGCTGGAAATTACGATTCTGCCCTTTCCGCGAGAAATTGATCGCACGACTCTGCAACGCCATTTCGCGCCGATCGATCGATCTGAGGCGTATACGATCGATCGATCGATCCGACAGTTCATTTTTGAATCGATCGATTGATCATAACACGAGATTCAATCGATCGTACGGTTCTATAGGATCGTGCGATCGATTTTAACTGAGAGGTTAACATTTTGACAGTCGACCTTTCCTCTTAAGATCGATCGCACGATCCCAGTGATCAATCGATCAATTGTGACCCATTCAAAGATCGATCGCACGATCACATAGAATCATGTGATCGATTTTAACTGAGAAGTCGACAGTTTGACAGTCGACCTCTCCTATCAAGATCGATCGCACGATTACATAGGATCGATCGATTGTCTGCTTAGGGCAAGATCGATCAATCGATCACATAGAATCGTGCGATCGATCTTATCTGAGAGGTCGACAGTTTGATAGTCGACCTCTCCTATTAAGATCGATCGCACGATTATATGGAATCGATCGATCGATTGTCTGTTTAGGGCAAGATCGATCGATCGATCACATAGAATCGTGCGATTGGTGGCAAACGCGAAACTGAGTATTAGTTCAATCGCGCTGCTCTTCCCTTTCATTCTTCCTTTCTATGTCGCCCCTTTCGAAACCCTACTCAAACCTCCCCGATTTCGAAATCTTCTCCCTCAAAGCCCAAAATACACCCCTCTCATTCAAATCCCTCTCTCTCAAAATCCTTTCCAAACTATTTTCCCTCAAACCCCAAACCCCCTTTCCAAAATGAACCATTCCATTATTTGAAGATACTCTCTCAAATCTCCTATATTGATTCGAAGGTATCTCTCAGAAGCTACTCTCTTAATCTCCGAATCGGAATCAAAGGTAACTCTTTCTCAAACCCAAGACTCTCAAAATTTCTCATTAAACAGTAGTATGGATTGTGAGGGAGTTGTATCCACATTTGTTGAAAATGATGAGATTGTTGAGAATGATATTGTTGACAATGAGTTTGTTGAGAGGTGTTTTTCAAGTCGTGACGATTTAGTGAAGCATGTTAAGGAGGTTTCCATTACGCAATGATTTGTAGCTATCATTAAGAGGTCATGCAATAAAAGCAATGTAGTTATTCTTGGTTGCGATAGAGGGGGTATATATCGTAGCACAGTTAATTTGAAAGATGATAAGAGGAAGAAGAAAGTATATTCTCGCCTTATTAATTGTCCATTTGAAATGAGAGGGAAACAAATTGTTGATGGGTCATGCAAGTTGACTATAAAAGATGTAGAGCACAATCATGATCTCACGAGCGTATTAGTAGGTCATCCTAGTACAAGGTGTTTTTCAGATGAAGAGAAGAGAATGATCATTGAAATGCATAACAACAATGTACCACCCTGGCAAATTATGACGACCCTTCGAAACGAGAATCTAGAGATTGGAGTATCAACTGCTGATTTGTACAATTTTTTGTCTTCGGTTCGAAAAGAGCAACTTAGTTGTCGTACTTCAATTGAAGCCTTTCTAGAAGATCTTCAAGAAGGTGATTACCAATATTTTCTCAACTATGACAGTCAATGTCATTTATCTCATCTTTTCTTTACACATCCACTGTCAGTTGTACTTACGAAGAGTTATAATAATGTATTTCTCATGGATTGTACTTACAAAACCAACATATATCATATGTCATTGCTTAATATCATTGGTATCATAAGTTTCAACAAGAATTTCTACTCATGCTTTGCATTTATGAGGAATGAAAAATTTGAAGATTACGTATGGACGTTACAGATGTTCAAGAAGGTATTAGGAGTCGATCATGATCGACAATTTTTTTTGACCGATAGAGATTTGGCGTTGAAAAATGCCATTGATTCAGAGTTCTCTAATGCTATACATATATTGTGTAATTGGCACATCAATAAGAATATTTTTACTCATTATAAACCCCTCTTCAAGAAAGTGGAAAAATGGAATGTATTTATGACCCAATGGAATGACTTGATCGAGTCTCCATCTGAAGTTGCATTTAATGAAGCGTTTGAGGCATTGAAACAAGATTTTCGCGATTATTTGGATGCAGTAAATTATATTAGAAGGACATGGATCCTACATAAGAAGTAATTCATCAAGGCATGGATCGGTTGGAGTTTACATTTTCAAAATGCAAGCAACTTCAAGGTTGAAGGTGTACATTCAGTGTTAAAACGATATATAACTAACTCCACTAGCAATCTATATGTTGTCCGAAGGAAAATATCCAATGCAATTGAAAATCAGTTTCAAGACTTCAAGATTCAAACGGAGGATGAAAAAAATCTAGTTTGCTCTTAATGTTTCGATTCCTTTCTTTGATGAAGTGAACGGCAGAGTATCACAATTTGCATTGTCTAAGGTTTACAAGCAATATGTTTTGCTCATGAATAGGTCATTTTTACCCAATTGTACACATGAGTTTACAGCTTCCATGGGCTTACCTTATGCTCACAGAATGCAATTAATGAACAAGTTATATTTGGATCAGATCCATCCACAATGGAGAATCAATTTAATTTCATTTGAAGACTTGAATCTTGAAATGAATCGACTTGGGGATGAATTAGATGTTCACTGGGAAGGCATTAAGAAAAAATATGGAAACATGTCTACATTTGATCAAGAGGAGCTCCGAGGTCATATCCAAGATCTTGCCAGTGATGAGATGCATATCAGTCAACCTATTATGCAGTACAGCAGAGGACGTCATCCAGTTTCAAAGAATTCAAAGGGTCAAACATCTAAAAGACGAGATCGTTCTGCATTGGAGATTGTAGAGAATCAATTGACTGGAAAAAGATGTGGGTTATGCAAAAATATTGGTCATATGAAAAGAACATGTCCGAATAGAAGTGCTGCACAGGTATCATGCAGTGTAGATTTAAATGCTTTGCCTCAACCTTATGATTATTACCCTAAATCGCAAGCAACGAGTTTGTCTCAATTATCCGAAATAAGTTTCTTTTACATAAGATACATATTTATATTTTCATTCATATAGAATAAGGTAAAAAATACTAACACGTACTCCTTTTTCCACAGCCGACTGGTTCTTATGACTTCTATGACGATTCGACATATACCTCTGGTGATCTTAGAGATCCTGGCGAATTACAACATTGGTGGAATCAGTGATGGATGTCTATCATTTTTTCATATATTCAGTTGCAAGAATGTATTTCATTTCCAAAAAGTTGTATTAATTTTAATTCCCATGTACTGAAGTATGTATTCAAATAACAATTGTTATTTTAAATAAATTCAGCATTGAGTGGTTTGTTACGAAATACGGGGCCCTTGCGTGGGCCTTTCATTAAATCTGGAATCTTAAAGTCGTTTGTCGCTAAACATGGGACCTTTGAGTGGTTTGTCCCTAAATATGGGACCTTAGAGTGGATTGTCTCTAAACATGGTACCTTTGAGTGGTCAGTCAACAAGTATAGGACCTTAGAAATCAGATGGCCTGGTTAAAAAGGAGTTTTAACCATTAGTGAGAAAGTTTGTTCGTTTACTCCAGCATTCCTTGACAAACCTCCTCACTAATGGTTAAAACTCTTCTTTAATTAGGCCATCTGATTTCTAAGGTCCCATACTTGTTGACTGACCATTCAAAGGTGCCATGTTTAGCAACAATCCATTCTAAGGTCCCATATTTAGGGACAGACCACTCAAAGGTCTCATGAAACCCATATTTAGTGTCAGACCAGTCAAGGGTCCCATATTTAGTGACACACCAGTCAATGCTCCCATATTTACTGACAGACAAAGGGTCCTATGTTCATTCAGTTGTTTACAAGCAAACCATTCACCATGTTTATTCAAATAGACGAAATAGTTCATAAAAAGAAATCATTCACTATGTTCATTCGAGATTGACAAACGATGTCATGAAAAGAAAACATTTACTATATTCATTCAAAATTTACAACATTTACATATGAATATCAAAATTTCAAAATTACAAAAATTTCAAATACAATGGCTATTCGGAGGCAGGAGCTAGGGCAGATGTAGGAGCTGGGGCAGATGTAGAAGCTGGGGCAGATGCAGTATCAGGAGGTGCTGGTGCAGATGAAGGAGGTGCTGGTGCCAATGGACGACGCCCAGTCGCACTCTGCTTGGGGCCAATCGAACGCACCTGACGAATGTGGCCTGTAGGATGAGGCTGAGTGGGACCTGTTGGACTAGGATGAATGGGGCCAGACGGAAAAGGCTGAATGGGGCCAGTCGGACGAGGTTGTGGGATGTCAGTCGGGCGAACGTGACTCGTGTTAGTGGACGAAGAGGCTCTCCCCCATGATTGATTTACCATCTTCTTAGGTGTCATACATCTGATGATCCCGGTTGATGAATCGCGTCCAAGCTGAACATTTACTCATTCATTTGACAATAAAAGAACAGAGTTTCTCAATACATGTACCACTTAATTCTCCAAATTATTCAGCATTCTCATCGTCATTCCGACCAACTCACCATTTTTCTTATCAATTTTGACATTCATCCTCCCTTCCATCTCAGCCAATTTATCGTCAACTATTTCCTCAAGTCTTCCAATTAGTCTTCCTTCCATCTCACCTAATTTTTCATCAACCATTCCTTCAAACCTGCCCATAAGCCTTCCTTCAATCTCGGCAAATTTCACATCAATTTTTTCATTCAGTTTTTCTATACTGTCAAGAATTAGCATAGTACTGACTCCTGTATCATGTGCCTCTGCCCCCCTAACTTCAGGCGCCTTTGTCCCTCCAACTTAAGGTATGTCACCCTCCTCCTCAGGTGCCTCAACCTCAATAGGACCATGTTCTATTTTGGGAACCCAACGTGTATTGTCGAGTTTGAATCCCATCTTGCCCAAAGTAGACACATCGAATATATCAGTTTTCTTCATAGCTATTTTCTCTTCGGGGGGGGGAGGGTGATTCATTCTTATCGAAACAAGTAAGACAGAAATAAACTATATGGAAGGCTACATTTTCTAATCTTACGAGATGCAACCATGTGCTTTATTATGATGAAGGATATATCAATTTGTTTACCATTCAAAATGCACCATATCAGGAAACTATCAAAATACGGCACCTCATTAGTAAGCCCTTTTCTAGGTAAAATATTTTTCTTAATAATGTAATATACAATTTAGGCTTCTAGGGCTCCATAAGCCCGAGCTTATCTCCTTTCACACCATCAGTTCGCCCACACAATTGGGTCATGGCCTCCGATGGAACGAATCCGTCAACATCGGTGGGCTATGAATTTGGTTCATACTTCGAAATAGTGGCACTGGGAAACTGAAACATTTTGTCCAGTGCTGAAATTAAAATTTCAATTTCTGTCCTCGTAACTTTGGATTTTATAGAGTGTCCCCCAGTCTTCCGACATATTTGCATAAAATTCCTTCACCAATTTTGGGTAAAAATCTTCTCTTATTCCCAAAAAATCTCTCCATCCAAGTCTGTGAATATACTCATGGATTCTTAATTGAAATGCAGAAAAAAAGCTTAGGTCCATGATTTTACCATAAATCATCGGACGAGAGTACAAATCCTCTCGGTAGAATGTGGCGGCTTCCAAAGAGGTGAAGTGGTTCGGGTCGAAGGTCTCCGTCTCCATAGGTGTCTCCGTCAATCTTGCTCTCTTCCCTCTAGATGAAGCTGACACCTTCGTCCTTCTCCCTCTCGATGTAGACCCTTTGGACGCCATGTGGGAGGAGAATCATGTGGAGAAGAAGAAAATTGGAGGGTTTTCGGAGCCGGAGAGGAGAGGGCAAAATAGATCCAGAGCGGGAGAAGAGGGGAGAGGGAAGATCGATCGATCAATTTTGAGAATCGTGAGGTCGATTTGGTAAAGAGGAAAGAGTCGATCAATCGTTGGAGAAAACGAAGAGAAAGGGGGAAAGGGTTTCGAGGGTTTCAATCGCAGGGAAAGGGGCGAAAGATCGATCGGTTTTATATATAAGTTTGCGATCGATCGCACGATTCTATGTGATCGATCGATCGATCTTGCCCTAAACAGACAATCGATCATCAATCCCATATAATCGTGCGATCAATCTTGATATGAGAGGTCGACTGTCAAACTATCGACCTCTCAGATAAGATCGATCGCACAATTCTATGTGATCGATTGATCGATCTCGCCTAAACAGACAATTGATCGATCGATCCCATGTAATCGTGCGATCGATCTTGATAGGAGAGGTCGACTGTCAAACTGTCGACCTCTCAGTTAAAATCGATCGCACGATTCTATGTGATCGTGCGATCGATCTTTGAATGGGTCACAATCGATCGATTGATCACTGGGATCGTGCGATTGATCTTGAGAGGAGAGGTCGACTGTCAAAATGTCGACCTCTCAGTTAAAATCTATCGCATGATCCCATAGAACCGTGCGATCGATTGAATTTCTTATTATGATTAATCGATCGATTCGAAAATGAACTGTCGGATCGATCAATCGATCGTATACGCCTCAAATCGATCGATCGACGCGAAATGGCGTTGCAGACTCGTGCGATCAATTTTGCACGGAAGGGGCAGAATCGTAATTTCCAACGAAAAACCGAAATTTGGTGTTTGCTGGCAGAAATCGTCGGTGTCTAAATGGGGAGCCATAAAAAATATACTTTCTCGAATATGGAACTTAAAAGTCGATTTTCAAATGTTGTGTTGATGCGTAAGTAGGCCACAAAATTGTAAAAAGGATTGTCTAATCAATACTATAAAAAAGGAACATTGTTTAAACTTTAAAGTGATAAGTATGAATTTAATTACATTGGCTTATAGAAACTCTCACTTTGAATGTTGTGCACTTAGGCGCTGCCTTGGTTGAATCATGACTTACGCATTTTTCATTCTTGTATTGTGCAACTAGAAAAGTACAAGATGATATGATAAACAATTTTAGTTTTTCGTATATGAAATGAGAAGTTAAATTATAGATGTCAATCCTGAAGAGAAATGCATGAAATTTATGACGAAAAAATAGGAGAAAAGTAGAGAGAATATTTCAAAACAGGGAACTAGAATAACACCGGCAATCAACTTTGGACTGCCATAATTGAGGCTTCAATCTCCTAGAAGGGTTTACGTGTGACTAGGATACGAGAATTTGTATTTGCTCTAGGAATATCGGATTCTGAATTTCAGTGATGTCCTTCCTGACCTTCATGATTTTTATGTTGCTGATAGAGATGTCAAGGTGAGCATGATTGCAGCGGCGATTCGCATCTGCAAATGGAGGCAGTATTCCGGTGGATACCGATCCTGAGATCATGCAACAGGCCAAGGATAGTATCGTGGAACAAACCACTCCTTCATCGTCTACCTCTAGCATTGGTTTGCGTGCAGTGGTTGGTGAGACGGAGGTCATCTAAAACTGTGAAAGCACTCCATCGGCTCTTCACTCTGCCCAAGTTGATGGGCCTGGCAGTTCTAGCCCTCATATTGTAGCTCAGCAATCACTTTCTATTGCTGACCCACATACCAAGAAATCTCCTTCCAAGTCCTCTAACACCCCTGGCAAGCCTAGTAGAGCGTGTCCTAAAGGGCCTTCACATGCAGCTCCTTCTAATGCCAATCCTAGCGCCCTTTCTGAACTTCCACCTCAGCAAAATTTTATTCCAAGAGGCACTGATAAAAAATGGGCCTCTCTCTTTCAACTCGTTGACCATGGTAAAGAGAAAGCTTTGACGACTACTTTTCCTGTTGATGATATTGTGGAGGGTGAGGACAAATGGAAATCTTATTTGGTGGGTTATTTCATCGGAAGGAAGCCATGGTATCCACTTCTTAAAAATGGACTCCTCAAGCAATGGAATGCTCCAGCTGGGCTCGAGATCTTCAAGATGGATGATGGTTTCTTCTAGGGGTGTAAACGGATCTAGATCGAACCCGCGGACCGTCCAGCCCGACCCTATAAATAAGCATACAGGCCGGATCTTAAGGTCCACGGACTCGGATTCGGATAGTCCATTTTTTTTCGGACGGGCCGCGGACGGTCCACGAGCCCGTCGGACTCTAAAGTCAAAACACCACAGAGAGACAGAAAGCAGCTTTTACAACGAAAAGATGAGATGATACGAGATGATATGAGATGAGAACCTCTCTCTGTCTCTCTCTCTCTCTCTTTCCTTTTCTTTTAATGTTGGAGACTTCTACTGCTATAAAAAGCTCTTGGGTGGGGTTATTTGTGACTTTTTCTACTCTTTACTCTTTGCTTTTAGAGAAAGCACAAAGCATTCAGCCCTGAGCCTTCTGCCCCATCAAAAGTACGGTTTCTTGGACTTTGGATCTAAGGAGAGAGAGAGGGGGCAAGTTTCCAAAGTGACTGGCTTTGGAACGATTCCTCACTCCATTATCATCATCTTAAAGACTTAAACCATAAAACCCTTGAGACAAAGGGGCTCTTATCGGGCAGCGAACGGTCCGATAACCCGATCGGGCCGGACTCAATACCATACAAATCCTGTATTATCGGGCTGGGCCGCGGACGGTCAGATTACTGTATGGGTCGGGCCGGATTTTGCCGGGCCGGGCCGGATCAGGATCCGATTACAGGCCTAGTTTCTTCCTATTTAAATTTGGGAATGAGGATGAATGTCAATCGGTGCTTGAGAATGGTCCCTACTTCATCCAAAGCAAGCCTCTTCTCCTCAAGAGATGGGATCTTTCTTCGAACCTCAACAAGGAAAATGTGGAATCTCTACCACTCTGGATCAAACTACCGAATCTAAATGGAGCTTTCCGGACTTCAAAACATTTAAGCAGGATTGCCAGCTTGGTTGGAAATCCTCTTTTTATGGATCTAGCCACTGCTAATGGTTCTAATTTAGCTCAAGCTCAGCTATGTTTTGAGATCACTCCAAGTACTCAACTACCAGATACTCTCTCTCTCATAACTCACCGTGGTACCATCTATCAAAGTGTGGAATATGATTGGAAGCCCAAATCATGCTCCTCATGCAACACCTTCAGCCACTCAAACAGTGACTGTCCAAAAAATGCAAAAAAGCCAAAGCCAATTTGGGTAGGAAAACAACCATCTGCTGTAAATGGCCCTGATGCTACTGCTGCCTCCATCTCTTTGAAACCTCTCTCGAACAATAGAGGTAAATCTGCTGAGATTTTTATTGAAAAAAAGCCCTCTAGTAAGAACCATAGGCATCATGGAGCTTTAAAAATCCATACCCAGGGTGCCTTCTCTACCAAATTTGAATAAGTTCTCTGCTCTTGATGGTTTGGTTGAAGATGCTTTGGTAGGGACCTCTATGGGCTTAAAGCAACCGTTGAACACTTTCGTAGAGAGATTTACAACCTCCAAGATTCTCTATCTGGCTAAGATTGCCCCATCCTTCATGACTCTTGGGTGGACATCCATATCAACACCAATGAAGCTGCTGTTGCAAGCCCTTCTGTGCCAGTTGGCACGCCCACTTCTCAATGATTATTAAATCCTGGAACGTGAGGGGCCTAAACAAGCCCTGTATGCAGAGAGAGATAAAAGATTTGATTATCTCTACTAATCTTGACATTCTATTTATTTTGGAAAGCAGGATCAAAACCAGCAATGGTCATGTCATTGCTAATGACATTTTTCCAAGGAATTAAAAAAACTTCTCCAATGTTAACCACGCTGCTTCTGCTAGAATCTGGGTTGCTTGGAGGTGTGATGTCAATCTGAGTATCATTGATGCCCAGGCTCAGGCGGTCTGCTGTGAAATCATTATTCCATCGGGGAGCAGCCCATTATGCATTGCTGCCATTTATGGTTACAACAATTCCTATTTTAGAATCAATCTGTGGGATGCTATAGAATCTCTCTGTCCTAAGAACTGATCCGTGCATATTTTTGGGCGACTACAATTGCATTCGTGGACTTGAAGAAAAAAATGGTGGTGGGCAACCTAATCTATATGCCATCGACCAGTTCAACAACTGTATTGACGTTGCTAGATTGATCGATTTACGAATCACTGGGGCTGATTACTCGTGGTCAAATTCCTCCCATGGTATCAGGAGGGTGGAGACGAAGATCAATCGTGTGTTGGTGAATCAGGCTTTCTTAAACAATTACAATCAGTCTTTGTGAGTTTTTTGGTCCTGGGTTATCTGATCACAGGGTATCTCCATCTTCATCGAAAATCTGAGAGATAAGAGGAACTATCCTTTCAAATTTATCAACACCTGGTGCAAGGACCATAAGACAAGAATCCTTGTGGCTGGTAGTTGGGCTGAAACTGTTCATGGCTCCCCTATGTTCAGGTTGGTGTCCAAATTGAAACTAGTGAAGAGGGCATTGACTACCTGGCATCGTACCAAACCTAGGATCACTGTGCAAATTGCATAATGCGGTGAGGCACTTTTGATTGCCCAAAAGGAATACGATTCGAATCCTTTAAATACCAACAGAGCACATGTCCTCAACCACAAATCAAAGCTTCAAAACTGCCTGGATTGGGAAACACAATTATTACAGCAGAAGTCCATAATCCTCAATCTCAATCTCAAGGATAACAACAACAAATACTTCTACAAATCTGTGAAGATTCATCAGAATGTAAACAACATTATTTTTGTCTGCTGCGAAGCTGGTTCCATCAATCATGATCCCGACATTATTAGCAACTCCTTCGTCTCCTATTTCATGAATCTCTTTGGGGATGACAGCTGCTCCATTGCCCAGGATCACAACTCGGTTCCTCCCAGTTTGGAATTCATGAGGTTCAATCTCAACTGCTTGCTATCCAATGGTGCTTCGGAGTCGATAACTCTCCTGATATGCAAATCTGAGGTCGAATCTATTATCTTCGCGGCTAATTCTTGCAAAGCCCCTGGGCCAAATGGTTTGAATGGTCTATTCTTCAAACATTTTTGAGACATTGTGGGCCAGATGTCACCCTTGATGTTCAGAATAGCTTGCATTCCTCCAATCTCCTTAAATAGGTTAAGGCTTCTTTCACTACTCTTATCCCTAAGAGTGATGGTGCTAATAGACCAGAGTTATTTCGTCCAATCGCCCTCTCCAATGAAGTCGATAAGGAGATCTCGAGATTACTTGTTCATAGACTGAAGCCCCTAATGCCTTCTCTAATCAGTCAAAATCAGTCAGCTTTTATTCCTGGTCGTGATATGTCCAACAACATCATGCTTGCTCATGATCTTCTTAGGGGCATTCATCGGGATAATGGCCCTCCAAGAATGTGCATCAAGCTCGACCTTAAGAAGGCTTTCGACAGTGTCAAGTGGGAGTGCATTTACAACATCCTTCATCAATTGACCTATAATCTGAAGTGGATTGGGTGGATCAGGAACTGCATCGACTCTCCATACTTCTCTGTCTTGATTAATGGCATGCCTCAGGTTACTTTCTGAGCCGTAGGGGGCTCCGTTAGGGTGACCCTCTATCCCCCTTTCTCTTCTGCTTGGTGATGGAATCCCTATCATGTGCTATCGAGAAAGCAGTTGCGAATGGTAGTATCAGTTCCCCCTTCACCTCTGGCAGCTGCACAATCTCTCATCTTCTCTTTGCCGATGATCTACTCCTTTTTTGCTCTACGGATATTTCTTCTGCTCAGGCACTAAAGCAACTGCTAAAGGATTTCCATGACTACTCTAGGGCTATCCTTCAATCCTTCAAAGAGTCATATTATTTTTTCTGGATCGACTACAAATTGTGCTGAGATTATGGAATTATTTGGTATGGGTGAAGTGAGGCCTCCAATCTCCTACCTTGGTCTTCCTCTCTTCTCTGGTAGGATCCACAGATTTGATTGCGATGGGCTCTTGCTATAGATTAGGAAGAAAATCAGTTGTTGGGCTGTCTCTTGTTTATCCTTTGCTGGTAGAATTGAACTTCTCAAATCAACCATCAATAGCTGCCACATCTACTGGGTAAATGCCTTTCTTCCTCCAAAGTATTGCCTGGACTCAATCGACAAGCTTATGCGGAATTTCCTCTGGGGCACCACACGTCAGAAGAAAATTCATACGATCACTTGGTCCAAAATCTGCTCTCCCAGAGCAAATGGTGGTCTGGGGCTGAAGTGTGTCTCCTCCATTAATGGGGTTTGCTTGATGAAACAATTCTGGAGCATTATTACGGAAGTGGACAATCTATGGTTGAGATGGGTCAAGTAAAAGTTCCTGAAAAACAAATCTATTTGGCGTATTAAAGTGAAATATGATTCTTCATGGGCTTGGAGGTCGGTTCTTTCAGTCCGTGACAAGGTAAAACTGCATACTGTCTCTGTGATTGGGAATGGGGCCTCCACTAGTTTCTGGTTCGATCCTTGGATTAAGTCGGGTTTCATTTCTTTTGAGCATTTTGGGGGCAGGCCAATAAATGATCTTGGTATGGGTACAAATGTTCTGGTGAGTGCTTTCATTAGAAACTGTCAGTGGGTTCTTCCTAACTCATCTTCTAGGACTCTCTCTTCCATTTGGGATATGGTTATGGCTGTTTCTATCCCGGCTACTCCAATTGCTAATGAGATTCTATGGACTGCAAACGACAATGGGAACTTCACTCTTGACTTTGCTATCAACGCTACTAGTAACTACACTGTGGAGCTTGTTTGGGTGAACAACCTTTGGTTTTCTGGTTGAATCAGTGGGCACTCTACTATCTCCTGGTTCTATTCAACATTGGGCTCAAGATTAAGGACATGTTATTTAGATTGGGCCTTACCAATGACTGGATCTGTGTTCTTTGTGATCAGGAAGCGAAATCTCATCTGCATCTTCTGAATTGTTGCTCTACGTTGTCTGTCTGGCATGAACTCATGAGGAAATTTGGTCTTCAATCACATTTTAGGAACATTTTTTGGGGCCTCTTCTACGCTTATTGCTAGTAGGATTGGTTGGCTAGAAAAACTTGCATTTCAACTAGTTTTGCTTGCGTTTATTTGGCATGTCTGACATGAAATGAATGAATAGATCTTCAGCGGGACTAGCAATTGCATGGGTTGCCTTGTGCAGAAGATCCTCATCGATATCAGACATTGGCTTTTCTTCCTTCTGTCCAACTCAGACATCCACAATTTGAGAGATGGTTTGGCTGCGATCTGGGACCTGCCTCCTGCCTATCCAATCCCTCCTATGCCTCCTGATTTTCGTACGATGGAAGATCCTAGGTACAACTCTCTGATTATAACCACCTTCTCCTACGGCGGCATCAAGTATATGGGTGCTTCCTTGGAGTGTATAGCTACAAATTTGTGAGGCTTTTTTATTGTTTAGCTTCAACATGAAGAGGTTTGTCTGCCCCTGTTGATTTTCATTCAAAAGGTCTTATTGTTCTTGTTGAGGAAGAAGATAGTTGTAAACCACCTCTTGGTTTGTGAAGATGTCGCCCATTTATCATTCGTTCTTCCTCATCTACTTGGTCCCTCCACATTCATATCAGGGCTATAAATTCCATTATTTCCAAATTTTTGCCGGTGCTTGTGAAGTTACCAGTTGCAAGAATTCCACGGCTAAGACGTTCTCCAATTTGTTGTTCAATTTCAGGAATTGTTCAGGTATTTTTGTGGGCGTTGTAGGGCACCATTTCTGATGGTTGTTTCTCTTCGCCCTTTCTGTTCCCTTCTTTCGGTTGGGGATTTTTTTGTACTCATTTGCCTTCTGGGTAGGTAGTATCTGACTTCTTCGCCCCCTTTGGTGGGTTGTTTGACCATTGGTTGTTTTTCTGCCTTGCCCGGGTTGTGGGTTTCTTGTATTATTTTGGGCTTTTCCCCCTTTGAATGAATAACTAACCCATTACATTAGAAAAAAAATCAAATGAAATCTGTTGGGCACGAGCTATTGCAAACACAAGAATGAGAAAGACAACTGCAAAAGAGTCCTAAGTCTAATCTTATTCACTGAAGCAGATAGGAATCACACTTGGAACTGACAGATCACTAGGAAATATGAGAATCCATTGATCTCAGTACTCCCTCGAGTATGAAATAAATACATTGAAACTACCCTGTCACTCTAAAACCTCTTTGGGATGAAATGAAGCTCTTTTCCTTCGACAAATGATTAGGGCTTTATAGATAAATGCTACAAATCTGCACCATTGATCTTGAACTCTTCCAATGAAGGAAACACAATCCATGCTGCAAGGTGTTGCAATACCCCGGGCCTATAGAGAAAAAAAAGTCTCACATTACTAGTTGCATTCGAAATTCTCTGGTATATAAGTAGTAGCATTTTTCCTTCTAGCATGAGGCCTTTTGGGAGCAACAGTGGGTTGGCTCGCCAATTGAAAGCCATGCGGGCCGTGTGTGAGGCCCAGAGCAGACAATATCATGCTAGCGGGACGGGTCGTTACAAATGGTATCAGAGAATGGTACAACTCTCTGCCTGAGGGTGTGGGCTTGGTTGTTGTGTGCGCAGAGCCGGGGACAGCTCTTTCTTTAAGGGGGGTAGATTGTAATACCCCGTGCCTATAGAGAAAAAAAAAGTCCCACATTGCTAGTTGCATTGGAAATTCCCTGGTATATTAGTAGTAGCCTTTTTCCTTCAAGCATGAAGCCTTTTGGGAGCAACGGTGGGTTGGCTCACCAATTGAAAGCCGTGCGGGCCGTGTGTGAAGCCCAGAGCGGACAATATCATACTAGCGGGATGGGTCGTTACATGTGTCCATCTGCCACTGGTTTGGAGCAGAAAGATGCTCCAAATAGTTAGAGATAAGCAGAATTACCAATAAGATCATGTAGCGCTCTTATAACAACTTGATTCTCTAAGAACAACATTGTACAATCTTCCAATGGGAGCCTGCCAAGTTAGCTCAATTTTCAGAAATATGAGTTTCTTAAAGTATCAACTAATCTGGTAAAACAACCTTTGAGACCAAACCTCAAACCATGTTTCACTTGAACTTTGGTTTTTACTTTGAAACATTTATCCTTGGAACTCACTTTGAGAATGTCTCCTTGTTCAAGTTGAAAGCAAACTTAGGAACAAATCATCACCTCAAAGTAAACTAAAATAGAAAATACCTTCGTTTTATATGACAAATGCAAGATCAAACTAGTCAGTTCAGGCATTGGGTTGGTAGGTTCAGACCATGTGGACCTCACACATGAGCCCAAGGCCCACTTGAGAGCTTTATGGACCCTACTTGGAGGAGGGTCACGTAGTCAAAACCCTAACTTAAACATGGAATTCAAGTGAAACAAGAGATGAGATGTAATTGACTAAAATTCAGCAACTTCTCTCTTTGGCAGAAAATACAACAACTTTGTAGACATAATTGGGATATCAAACAATATCGAATTTTGATGAAATTTGATTTGTTGGAAAGCTTATTCAATAATCTTTTTCAACAAGTCCAAGTTTGCACAATTCTTATTTACGTAACCCTAGTTATGGCTGATTTAGTGAACATGTGTCAAAACCTACCATTGGCCGACTTTCACTCTCTTTAAACGTGTGCAACTCTTCCATGGCCAACACTCTCCTTAATTTTCTCTCCGTTGGCTTGTGGATTCAGAAATCCAACATGGTTTAGAACATGCAAGCTACTAAGGACTCAAAGGCCAACTATACCATGTAATTTTTTTGATTGTTTGGATTTTGAATGTTTGTTTTCCATTGGTTTATCTTAGGCTAACTTAGGTTAGTTTTTGCCTAAACTAGGTCTTAAATCTTATAAAAAGAGACCTTGGGCAACCACCAAGGCACCATGTCTGGGTCGAACAAAGTACCAAGCAAGGCTTGAGTTTGAGACTCCCTTCCAAGTATGGGAAGCGTTATCTTTATGTAAGTTGGTTTCTATTTTGAAGCTAGTCCCTTTGTATTTGATTGTATTAAATAAATTTTGCATTGTGTTTAGTTTATTTAATTCAATCTGACAAACTAGAACTCTCGAATTTTTTTTTTCCTTAAGGGTGTGTAAAGCATCCCTTTTGGATTGAAATTATTCTCGGTTTACCGAGTTGATTTCCCTTGCATGTGTGGTTCTAAGGAAATTTAATTGGATTGCTACCTTGGGTTACATCAGTTGGTCATCAGAGCTTGTTTCCATTATAGTTTTGTTCAACATACATCATACTTCCATTATGCTCTTTTGTTGCTTGGAGACGGTTTTGTGTTTCTTGTATCCATACATCTATTGTCAATAGAAAGCATCCAGTACATTCACCAATGGTGGGAGGGTATACCAGATGCAACTAGTTGAGTCGAGATGGTGCCAATTCTCAATCCGGTCAAGGGTTTAAGGAGCTTGCAGCAAGTGACAACAGGGTCAAGATCACAGGTGGGAGATGCATGAGTTGATTGCAAATTTTACAAACAGAGAGCTTTTTTCTAGACCGATATGCAAGAAAGAACTCCTAATCCACCTCATCTACCTAGTTCACGTTTTGTTTGATCCAGAGCCTCTAGACCAACACTTCATGAATCTTCGGAGGATCCAGATTGATCATTTTATCATCATAGACATAGGCTGAGACATGTAGATAGAAGGCCTGAAAGAAGACACCAAAATGACTATGAATCCTTCGTCATCAAGATCAATATTCTCGAGTATTCTGGAGGTATGATTACTGATTAGTTTATTGACTGGGTTGAGACAATAAATAATATTTTTTGTTGTAAAGATATTCGTGAAGATATGGGTGTAAATGTATATATATATATATATGTGTGTGTGTGTGTGTGTGTGTGTGTGTGATATTCGTGAAGATATGGGTGTAAATGTATATATATATATATATATATATATATATATATATATATATATATATATATATATATATGTGTGTGTGTGTGTGTGTGTGTGTGCGTGTGCGTGTGCGTGTGCGTGTGCGTGTGCGTGTGCGTGAAGATATGAGATGAATTTCGATCATGGCTTATTGCTTCATTGGAGTAAATGTTAAAAAAAAAAAAAAAAAACATGGGCCATGACTTCAACAGATTGGTATTTTTGGAACCCTTCTAACGCTTTTTCTCTTCAGAGGGACAGGGTGTTACAGATCTAGCACTAGACATGTGTCTCTAGACCTCTGAACCAACACAACAGCTCACAGTCAACTCTGTGACAACCGAGCAAATCTATCTCTCATCCAATCACACTTGTATCTCAAGCTTGCCATCCAGTTTGTCAACCAGCTAGCATGCCCCAACGGCTAGTTTTTTAAATTCTTACAACTCATCAAAGATTTGAAACCAACGGCTAGCTATACAAACTATTCAAAAGTCTGAACCAATCCCATTCAAAATTTTGAATCTACAAGAGACCAAGTCTATAGGTTTGTTCACACTGCGTTCTGTCCAGACTTCTGTATCACCCCATTCAGAGTTGTGAATTGTAGAGCATTCACAATTTTCCAGGTAGTGTCCCTGAACGGGGACAGACGGGGGATCCATCCTCTATTGTAGCAATTGGAGTTTATCTATCCCTTCCTCAGGCAGTGTCCCTAAAACCGTAAGGGAATGAGCTAAACAACGCAGTTAAGAGAAACAACAATTTATTCATAGAACATCATCTTATCAACCAAGCATGTTATCTAATCTAAATAGATTATCAACAAACAACAATTTATGAAAGCTCATTGGGTCAACACCCTAACATGGTCATCCTACCATTTTTATGCAATCTAACGCCCTTATTTTTTTTTTTTTCCCTGCTGGGTGAGGTGTTACAGTTTACGTTACCTGACTTAGGGAAGTCACTTCCAATGTGTCCTAGCCTCTTGCAGTTATAATAAAGTTGTTATCTGGACTGTTGGGGTTTAGGTTGAGGACACTGGTTAGAAGTATGTCCTAGATGTTCATACGAGAAACTAATCAACTGCCTCGCCCTTAACCACTTGTCTACCCTGCAGACGACTGACTTCTCATGAAAGGGGAACCTCGAGATTGAAACTTTCTTTTCTTGTTGTGTCGAGGTGGTTTCTGAGCATTCCCTTGTTGGGATGCACTTTGTTTACTACTGCCCCCATCTACTGACTCAATCAAAGAGGCTCTCTCAATAGCTTCGTCCAAGCTGGTGAGACGGTATCCAGTCATTTTGCGTTAGAGGAAGGGATGCAGTCCATGCTCAAAACATTTTCTGCCACATCATCCAAAATACGAGGCGCATACTGTGAAAGATCCACAAACTTGGCTGCATATTGGGTCACTGCGTCATATCCCTGCTGCAAATTGATGAACTGCAGTTGCATAACCTACTTTGCCACAGAAGAGTAGTACTGCCCACGGAAAGTAGTGGAGAAATCTACCCAAGTCATTGGAGGTCGGTTCCAGGAAAGATTCTTCACCTCCCACCATTTGTACGCCCCACTGGCCAACTCGTAGGTTGTAGTAGTTACTTGTAAGTCATTAGCTAACCCAAAGGTGTCAAATTGAAAGTGACCTTAAAAGTCCCTTCTACTAGCACAAGATTGACCCCTTGGGGGGGGGGGGGGGGGGAGGGGGGAGAGGGCTGGTCCTTTAAGAATTACTTGATTAATTAAACAATTTGTAGCGGATAAATCAAAATAATCAAGATGTGTTGTATGTGCTCAAGTAACAATCCAAGTAAAATGCTCTAACACCACAACACCATGTTTATAGTGGTTCGGAGTAAACCCTTCTGCATCCACTGATGAACTCACTCAACCTTGGGCTATTCCAAATTCGCTAAGTGGGGAATTACACTCACACTAAATAAAATAGGAATTCCACTTATCCAATTGGTTGGGAATTTCATCAACCACTTATCCTAGAGTAAACCCTTTATTTTTTATAGTGGTTCAAGAGTACACTATCTTTAATCCACTTTACAAGCTTGATTTATAAAACAAAATACAAACCAAGGAGAAGAACTTGCATTTCAAGCTTTCCAATGTAGAGATGTGTGTTTCTCAAGCCTCCTTCCGAATGTGATGTCGTTCGATGACGAAGATGTGCCGAGTATAAGCAATCACAATCTATGGGAGGTTGCTAGGATATGGATTTGCAAGTTGATCCTAGGCTTGATTTCTTTTTTCTCTCTCAATCTCAATCTCAATATATGAAGATTGGATTTTTAATTGATTCACCTATGTGAAGTGCATGGAGAGGAGGTGCGATATCTGGGAATGCCTTTGGATTTTCCTGTTCAAAGCTCTCTCCAAGAGTCCAACGAAACTTATCAAGGTTTGGAGAATATATAGGTAAACATAAAAATCTCGATTCTGGGTCACCGATGGGTCGGTGCAGGTAAAGTGTCGTTGTAATGTAACCGTTACGCATTAATTGCAACTTAAATTGATTTAAAATGGTCACTACCGATGGGTCAACATGACTTATAGTCAATGTGTCGGTCTTGTCGATTGTATCGACCTGAGGCAAAATCATGCAGACAAAGTTTCAAGTTTAGAAACTTGTCAAACCCAAGTCGACATATCGGTACCATCAATGGGTTGGTCCTGGTACTCTCAATGGGTCTATTACATCGATGTGTCTGTTCTGAGAGTACCACTGGGTTTTAAGTTCCAGAACTCACACAACCTAGGTTGACGTGTCATGTGCATCGATGGGTCTATATTTCCTCATCGATGTGTCGGTGTACCGATGGGTCTATCTCTCTTATCAGAGAGCACCCAGATTTTACAGTATGTTCTTTCCAGAGACTGCAATAAACCAGTCGACATATCGATGACTACAGTAAACAAGCACATATTTTGTCCTTCCCCAAACTCCATAGCCAAAATACAAGCCATTCAAACCATCAAAGTATTCATGCATTCATATTGAAAACAAACCATTCAATACACATGAACAACAACAAGTAAAAACCATGGCACCACATAATAAGGGGAGAGAGAGATAGCATCAACTCATCACTGACCATAGCAAGATGAAAATAAACATTATTCATTGCATAGATAATGTTTGCTCCAATGAGCTTACATGATCTAAAGTCCAACATTTTTCAAGAAACAACACAGATCATGGAAAACTATCTTAGGATTGGTCAACAGAAGGGGATGAAGATCAACAAGGAGTAGTGACTTCCTTATTGCAGTTGATGGCGGAAAGTATGCTCTGAAATGATTTTTTCACAGAGCCTTCTAGACCTTCGAATTTTCTTTCCAAAACAGTGAACTTCTCAATTTGCCAAGCTTCAAAAGTTTGAAGGTGTTTCTCAAGGAATCTTTGACAGGAAGAGTCAAAGATAGGTGCGGTTTCTTCTTCGGTGTCTTCATCTTCTCCCTTTTTACTTTCACTTTCCTCTTTACCATCTTGAATTTCTCTTTTTCCTTAATTTACATTTTCTTCCTCTCTCTCATATTCCTGTTGGGAAACTGTTTTAGATCTCTTGGGAGGTGGAAAGGAATCAGAGGGTCTTTCTTGGTGACTGAGGTCTCAAAGTTTTCAGATATGTTCGTCCTAATTTTTTCTTTTGATTTTTCCAAACACTCTTCTAAGCTAAAGATTTAATATGATGGATAGACGCTTACCCAACTTGAGACAACTCACAAATCCGTGATATATAGGGTTACTGAAAGAGTATGGAGCTTACCTCCGGTGAAAAACCGGTGAAAACACGATGGAAGATCAGTTTTGGAAAGCTAGGGCACGAAGGTTCGTGAGATTTAGAGGGGTTTTGAGGAAGAGGGGTCGAGGAGGATGGAAGGAACAAAAACCAAAATTGTGCAAGGTTTAGCTTAAAGACTTTCCCCCGACACAGACGATTAGTTGTCCAGGTGATCGGTCGCACCACCCATCCATAGTCTGTTGGCAATAAGTCGCCAAGACACATACCAATATTTTCTCCTTAAGTCTGCAACTGCATTTCGCACGACATATCGCCACTTGGCAATTAGTCGCCATACCAGAAACTGGTTTTTCTTCTTAAATTTTGATTTTATTTTTCAAACATCCCATTATATATTTTAACAAAATAAATGGTATACACAAATCATATTCATCATGATAAGCAAAACATATACCATAAAAACAACTTGCAATTGATCAAATTGAAAATCATGTGTCAATCTTAAGCACAAATTGATCAAAATCCATGCAAGATCAAGATAACAAATTGTTAGTGCCCCGGCTTGCCGAATCCCTAAGTCTGTCAATTCCATGATCAGGAAGAAGCACTTGCTAGAAGTTTGAAGACTCAAGATAATCAAGAGTTAAGATCATGCTCCTCTGAATTGAAGCTCATTGTTTTGGCAATCACAAAATAGGTATTTGGCCATAGATGACCTTAGGTAGTACTCACACCTTAAGAGGACCATTCCTAGGCTTAGTTGAACAAATGGTAAAATCATTTAAAGCTTAGAGAGTAAGCGTGATAGTAAATTGGAATCCAACTTGGAAATAAGATTGCTTGAAAATAAGCGCATAGGCTAAGGTAAGTGTCTAACTACTTTCTTTTGATTTTATCTTTTTCATGCATTCATATAGATTTTATTAGGGTGGTTGCATTTAAAATAAAAATAAAAATAAAAATATATTGCATGTTTATTTTGATCATGCATTTAGGTTGCTAGTCTCATGCATTAGTGTAGATTGTTTGCATAATTGTTTGCATATTTGCTTGTGTATCTTGCCTTGCTAGATTTAGGTTTGCATTCACAATAGAAAAATAAAAAAAAGATTAGTAAATAAAAATGGTTCATGCACTTTAAAGTAAAATCAAAGTAGCAACCATTAGTTTGTTTTTAGGGTTTTTCATGCTCATTAGGGCAATCTTCAATTCAATTAATTTTTTATCACCAATATTAGTTTTTCTTCAATCATGGTGTCTAGGATTAGTTCTGTCAACAAGGTTTAAACAACCTAAGGATAAGTGGAATATAAGCAGATTGCCAAGTGCTCCTCCACTTACCTGGGAACTTACTTGACCATGGTTGTGGTTAAACTCTTAATTGGAGATTTAGAATTTTTGGAGAAAAGATTAGGAGCCAGTCTGGAGACCAAGGTTAGTTTAGGTTTTTATTTTTAGTTTTAGGTCATTTATTTTGTTGAATTTATGTTGTCTTGTGTGGTGTTGTTTGATTAACAATGAATATTTGGAGGCGTGATTTAACTAAGCGACTGGTTAGAGTTAGGTCTCTAATTGGTGAACCCCAAGTTAGTCATCAATCTACTTTGGAAAATAGTAGGGTCTTTGAGGTCATGTCAGTTTCAACACTAGTATCTTCGTCAAATCCCATGAGTTTCCACCGAGGTGAGGATAATCTGACTAGGGAAGGTGATAATTCGAGCATTAAAGTAAAAAAAAAGAGTCTCAAATAAAAGATGAGCCTGTCAATGATAGTGAGATACAGCTCGCACCGGATTGTATCCCTTTTGATTTAAATGATCCATGGGCTTTCGTCATACCAGTGGGAGATCGTAAGTGGGAAAAGAAATACTTGGCCCATGATATTATGTATTGGAGCACATTCACAATCACCATTTACCGAGCTTAATGGAACTCAGTCAAGAAGGCTAAGGTTGTTTTATATGCTAAAAAACAATTGAGTTTGTGTCTTTTAAAGGTTTCTTTTAGAGTTAGTTTTTAGGATATTTCACTTAGATACGTCGAAACCCAAAAATTAACAATGTCCTGACATTTTGCATCTAGCCGTTGAACATTGAGGACAATGTCAAATTTAAGTTTGGGGGTATCTAGGAGTTACATTAGTGGAGTCCAATAAAAAAAAAAATTCAATCAAGGGAAGAGTAAGTGAAGGCTGAGACTAATTCTTGAGAAAAAAAATAGTCTAAGTGATTTTTCAGCATTAAGAGGTGAATAAAATTTTTATATCACACTTTTTCAATAAAATTTATATAAAATTTATATTCGGAATAAATTTACACAGCCATGTTAAATTGAGTTAAAGAAGAAAAATTTTCATGAGTCTAATAGTCAACAAAGAAATACTAGTGGAGACTTAACCCAGTAAGCTTTAGAGCCTTTCAATTTTTCTGAGGGATTTAAGTCAACCCATTTTTCTTTCTTAAGCGCATTAAGTCGTTGTGGATCTCATCATTCTTCAATTTTGGTCATATAACTGAGAACACCATTAAAATTGAGTTTGTACATTTGAAATTTTTTAGACTTTATTTAAAACAAGGAAACCACTGTATAAAATTTAAGATATGATTTAGGCCATTTTTGGATCGTTTGAGCCTTCATGCCTACTTATTTTTTGTCAAAATTTATTCTGATAGTCCTCAATTGAGCCTTTAAGTTAGCATGTTTTCTTGATCAGCCATGTTTATCAAACCCAACTCCAATTTTAGAGTCTGAGCCTATTCATAGAAAATGTTAGAGATGACAAATATTGGGATGGTACTAAAAAACAAGGGCACAAGAAAGTAAAACAAAAAAATAGCATAAAAAGAAAGGGAACATCCTGAGATCAAAAGAAGGATATGAAAACAAAAAAAAAATATGAATATTTTAAAAAGTATTGAAAAGAAAAAAAATAGAGGAATAAATATCCCGTCATATATTTTAAAGACCTCTAACCTTTTGATCAAAATATTTATTCTTAGAGTCTTATTATCCTTCTTTGATTTGATCCGATCCCAAACCATTTTTCTTCCTATTGGAAGTCCTATTGATCTTAAGTTGAAATATGATATTTCATGTGGAGAATAAAGGAAGAAAAATGATAACGTATAACTCAACGTTCTCAGGAAAGTGGCGTCCATTCATGAGATCCAAAAATTATTTTTGTCATGTATCGTCTTTCTAATACATGTGAGAAATTTTGAATTTGAATACACAAACTCCGCTCATATATACCTTTGAGAGAAAATAACCCAACCTCTGACGTTAATCTTTCTGAGAGATATCTAGTAAGGTTTGAAATCAAAGCGTATCTTCTGATGTTGGGTACGAAACTTGTGTCTATTGGAAAAGAAAACTAAAATATAATATTGGCTAAGCACACACTACACTTCGAATATAAGTCTTATAAAATAAATTTTGGAATCGTATGATGTCTAGATCTTTATGAACTTGTTTTTGCCGAATTTGAAACTAAGGCTATACAAAATTGATGTTTGTGGGTATCATCACTGAAAGCCCTCACGAGACTATAACTCGTCCACTAGTGACGATCTAGGTTTTAAAGGTTTCTTGCATACGCTAAATGTAATCAAGAATGCCAGCGAAAGTGGTGTAATTTAGGATTTTAATTTTCCATTTTTAGTTTTTAGTTTTTATTTTTCTCGAGGACTAGCAAAATCTAAGTTTGGTGGTATTTGTTGAGCACTGAAAACGACTATTTTACCCTTTTATTTTGGATTAGTTAGCATTTGATTTGTATATATTAGATGCAGTTAATGGAGTTTTCGAGTTTTGCAGTGTATTTGTGAGAATACAAGAAAAAAGAATTAAAATGCAGAAAAGTGGGCCATAGTTCTATTTTTGGAAAGTTTGTAATTTTTAACACCTAATTTGATTTGGAATTATTGTAAATTATTATAATTCAGATCCGGATATAAGAGTTTTAATTATAATAATATTTTTAAACTGTATTAAATTGTAAAGGTGGTAGAAATTTATAAACACACAAATTGACCCACTGTTCAAGTCTAAAGCCTATAAGCCAAAGTCCACCAGTATTCCGGGCCAGATCCAAGTCCAAAAAACCAAGTGGGACCAGTGAATTTTGTTTGAAGGATTGTGGAAGCAAGAAGGAGAGAAAAAAATGGGATTTGGATTGATTAGAGTGAATTTTGGAAGAGGAATATTTTTACACAGTTTTAGTATTTTGGACGTAATGTTTCACTCCGATGTCCGATTGTATTCATTTTTGTTGTGTTGGAAAAAAGATTTTAAGGGCTATAACTTTGTAGTTTATGCAATTTCGTGATTCGGAACTTAACAATGTCAAAATTGAGCTTCAAGTTGATGTATGTGTAGAAAAATGGGATTTGAACCCTACTTTCCAAATTAATCCAAAATCCCTAAAGTCGTGGTACCTTATCTACAAAATTCAACCATGGCTTGGAAAAGACAGTAAATTTGGATAAATAAAAGAGAGAATTTTGGAGAGAATTATGGAGGAATTCTCTCTAGGCCTTACCTAATTCTGTTTCTCTTGAGCATTATAAATAAAGGGGTTCAGGCATTTTAGAATGAGAATTTGAGCAAGGATTGAAGGAGCACTGAAAATTGGAGGCTGAAGAGACTAGAGAAGAAAGAAATTTTAGAATTTAATTTATAAGTTCTTGTGTTTTTTGTCTTTGATGCAAAACTCCAAAAGCATTGTAATTCCATATTCTGATTTATTTGAATAAAATTAATGGTAGCTTATTTTAGATGTATGATTTTCCAAAAATTAAATATCGTGTAATGATAGTTTGAATTTTTATTTTAATTTTTCTTATAAATGTTATCTTAGAAATTATTTTGAGAATTTTCATGGAAAAGCAAAACCCCTTAGTATCTTCCCAACCTAAGGTTCTTTTTAAGAACAATTTATTTTAGATTTGGAAAGGCAAGTATAAATTTATGTCCAAGCCTATGACTTGAATTGAGAATTTCTTATTTAATGGAAGCCATAATATTTTTAATTGCAGTTTTGATGAAATACTAATTTGAATATGTATTTGATAATTTTTTTTAATATTTCATAGACTAGGCCGTAATTTTATCATCAAATGGGATGAAATGCCTCCATAAATACTTGTCTCAATTCCATTGTACATTATGTGAATATTTTATTATTTTTATTAAATTTTTTTATTCTTTTCTTATTCTCTCAAATTCTTTTGAACTAGGTTGAGATTGATTTAATTGCATTTTAATTTTGTTCTCTTAAACTAGTTTGAGATTATTTATAAATTCTAGATCCATACCATTACTTTAATTAAATTGGATTTATTGGTTAGATTTTAGATTTAGATGATGATACTCTAATTTTTAGATTAGTTTCTTAAAACTGGAATTCAACTAATTTGAAGTTATATTTGTAAAAATTAGAACTTGATTTTCATATTTAGGTTATTTCTAAAGATTTAGATTTTTTTTTAAATCACAACATTTCAATTTCATATATTTTGTTTTTGCATATATTTTATTGTTTCCTTGTGGGATCGACCTCGCACTCTTAACACTCAACTTACCACAAATGGTCTCATATACCATTTATCTTACCTGAATTCATAATTGGTATAAGTCACCATCACTGCCATGCCACTGACATACCATTGTCAAATCACTGCCATAACACTGACATACCACTGTTATACCGCTGTCATCCCATACCATTGACATACCATTGTCATACCACTGCCATACCACTGCCCAATGGTTTCACATATCCTTTATCTTACTTGAAGTTATAATTAGTCTAATATACCAATATTATAAGTCATATGTGATACTGTCATGCCACCGTAATACCAAAGCACTACACTGACTATAAATGAATTAAGTCCCGACACGGTCAAAATGCAGCATATACTAGTAGACCTCGACTCTTTTACCTTGACTCCTTAACTTAATCAATCAAAATGAATCTCAAAAACCAGTTCTGGGTTCCTTGGAACATGCCTTGGAACCAGGTACCATGGCCTCGGAACTTCCGAGCCACTGTCTAAATTCTGAATTACATTAGGACCTTCAGAATTTGACTTAGCTCCTTCGGAACCTAGCTTTGGAATTTGATACTGTGGCTTCAGAACTTCCGAAGCTTCAGTCTCAGAACATCTTAAATCTATTTTGGAACATCCCTTCGGAACCTGATACAGTTCCTTTGGAACTTCCTAGCCTCGAAGCCTGCTATAGTGACTTCGGAACCTCAAAGTTAGGTTCCAAGAGCTTCGGTACTGCTACAGTGACCTTGTAACTTGGCTTCATCACTGCTACAATACCTCGGAACTTCCGAGTCAGGTTCTGATACTTGTTTTTTTCAGCCAGCGACTTGCAAAAAGTGTAGTGACAGAATAGGCAGGGTCAAATACAAATAAAAAAACAAATGAGTTCTTGAATTCGTTTTCTACATCTAACCAGTCCGATGAATTTGTCTATAAGTCTGCTATATTTTAGAGATCAATTGGACATAAAACAACTAAGAAAAACCTTTGATTTTGAAGGTGAAATCATCAAAACACATGAAAAATCATGGTTTCCACTAAATTTCAAAATTTATTTTAAGGTTTATTTCAAAGCTAAATTCATTTCTGTTTGATCCTAAACCTATTAGAATTTCAAAACGAATACAATGGTTACCTTCACTTCTGTTCCTGAGTTGAAATTCAGAAGCTGGAAATTTTCCACTTTAAACTAACGGTGAGAAACAACGGAAAAGAAAGAAGAAGAACAAAATGAGAATGGGGTGGAGTTTTGTAAAATTTTCAGCACTTGTTGAGTTTAAATAGAGGTTTGATAGAGGGGTATGGGTCCCCATGGAAGGCTATGGAAAACCCACGTTGATATGCAAGCTACGATTGTAGCTTGCATGATTCGACACCCATGCAGTTGCTCGTCACCTGCTACGTAAGTGGTTTGAGTTTTTGGGTTATTTGAATTTAAGTCTAATTTTAATATTTAACTATTAAATGATTTTAATTAATTTAATCCATCTTACTCAAAATATTGGGTTTTAAAAGCTCTAACTACCATAAAGTTTTGGAGATCTATATTTTATATAAATTACTTGATTTAAACAAAAATCACATTTTATCACTATTCCCTTAATTTAATTTGTATTTATTTAAAGGGCTTAAAACTTTTATTTTCAAAATCTGAAAACATAAAACAATGAATTAAAACATAATTTAATAACACATATTTTCTTAGAACTTCTCACTTCTAAAATTGCTTAAAATAATTATTTCCTAACTTTCGTGATCTTTTCGGGTAGTTTTTAATAACATTCTTAAAAATATAATAAAAATACTTATAAATTTCAGAATTTAAATCATTAATAAGGAAATCAATATCACTCAATCAATAATCAAACAATTATTTAATAATAAAATAACACTCTTTATTGTAAATTACCATTTTGCCCTTCCAACTTCAATGGGTTGGATCAATGAGCTATCGAGCTCTGAATGGGCCAATCCTGGATTTTTCACAAAGCCTTTACTGTAATTTTCATGATTAATAGGTCAAAACACAATTAATTAATATAAATAACACAAATAACCCTAATTTTGTGTCAGGGTATTACATATCGGTAGTTCAAGACCACTCGAGAGTACCAGGACTGACCCCTCGGTAAAGGACGACAGGTCGGTCTGGGTAAGACTTAGTTTACTAAACTTGAAACTTTGTCAGCATGGTGTTGCCCCAGACCGAGCCTCTCGTATGGACCGACCTATCGGTGCCATGACTGTCAACCCATAGGTGACACCGTCATGTATACTGGAAATAATTATACCGTTGGGAGTGCATTTAATGTTCAACGGTCGGGTCGTTGAACAGTAATATTTTTAGTCACCGACCTCTCGGTGCGCCCGACCTGTAGGTATATGACCGTTGCTGAAACTCATCATTATTAGTGAGCTTAAACAAGGGCCAACAAAAGGATCACTCTTTCTCTCTCGTGCTTACATTTGGGGAATCTAATACAACTAATCATATGGATTGAGTTTGTGAGAGAGAGAGAGGAAATGATAATAAACTAGGACAGATTTGGTACAACCAGTTTCTTAGTCACCCTGGAATTGTGATTGCTTTAAGATGCCTACAAGACGGAGCGTAAGCACACATTGGGTGGATCTTGATGAAGCACACATCAACGAAAAAGAGCTTCAAAGGCAAGCGCTTCTTGGTTTTAACTTTGTTTTTAAAACTTTTGTCCCGAAAGTGGATTAAGAAGGCTTGGCTCCAGAACCACTATAAAAAATCTAAAGCGTCATCTCTGGCACAGTGGTGGGTGGAATTCCCAGCCAAATGAATAGGTGGAATTCCTTTTTTACTTGTGGTGGATGAAATTCCTAGTCGATTGAGTGAGGTGGAATTCCAACTCTAATTGTGAGGGTGTAAGTCCCCACTTAGTGGATTTGGGATAACTCAAGGTTGAGCGAGTCCTAACATTGGATGTAGGTTGGTTAACCGAACCACTATAAATTTGGTCTTATGGTGCTTGATCAGTTGTGTGTTTGTGTTTTCATATGAAAGTACTCTTATCAACAAGCATCACTTTTGCATTTGATTATCTCTATTTACTCATTGTGCACAAGCATAGATAATCAAAGCAATATGCAAAAGGTACTAAACTTAGTGTAATCGTTTAAGAAATTATAAACAGTTTATCACACTAAACAAATCTCTTGATTAAGATTGTTATTCCACTGTACTTAAAAGTTAAACAATCAAGAAATTTGTAAACACCATGGAAACTGGAATTGACCTATTCACCCTTTCTCTAGGTCAATCGTGTTCTGGCACAAAGGGAAGGAGTTTCAATTGGTATCAGAGCCTCGTACTTTTTACAAGGATCTAACCGTCTGAGTTGATCCATGCTAGAAAAATGGCTATGAGAGAAAGCCATGATATTTCCAAACCTCCATTTGTGATGAAAAATGGAATGAAAAACTTTAAATGTTTTCATCAATGAATATGTTTGGAAATAGGTGAATAGAAAGTGGTCTAAGCCTATGGAAGAGGTATTGGATAAGCCTTCAACTTCCATGACCATTCAGCCCAAAAACCAAATAGCTTGGATTAGTGATGAAATGACTATGCACTTTAATCAAACACTAGTAGCATTCATCAGTGTTGTTTCATAATATTTTTTTTTTAAGATATTCAAAAAGATATGAAACAACAAAAGAGGCTGAAAGAATCTACGGAAAAATTGCCTCTTCTAACCCAATGGATGATGTGACACCCCGGATTTTCCTTATTTATGAATATATTGGAATAGTCCATTTGTATTACGAATTAATGGCATTTGAGATTTAAAAAGTGGAAATTGACATTAGATGGGCAAGAAATGAATCAATTACCCAAATAAGAACCAATGGATCATGGGTGAGCTTGATTTTAAAGTAATTGGGTAAGTTTGAAGTAAATGGGTCAACTACCCAATTAAGACCCAATGGATCATTAGATAAGCTTAATTTGAAAGTAATTGGGTACATTTAATTAAATTATTTGAATTGAATAATTAATGTATTTAATCCATTAAAATCCACCTCATCAAGTGAGGTGGCATGTGAGTGATGTGGCATTGCTATGTGGCATGCATGTCATCACATGGAAGCCTAGTAGACAAGAAGGCCACATCATCGAGTGACATGGCCAAGGTGGCACCCGAATGCCAGGTGGTGACCAAGTCACCACATGTATGGCCGGCCATGTCATGGTCGTCTTGGTCAACCACAAGTGAGTTCAAGGGAATTAAGTTGATGCTTGAGTTGAAGGAGGTGAAGAGTTTCCCTCTCAAGGGGCATGAGACCAAAGGACTTTTTGGAAGTCAAGGGGTCTCTTTGGTTTAAGCTAAGGGTCTCCTTGGTTAAACCATGGGCCTCATTGGTTAGACAAATCATTAAGAGAAGGAATGAAGAGTTTGAGCTGTTATACAAAAGGACACAGCCAAAGGGGCACACCAAACCCCTTGCCCTACTCCTCTTGCACACAAGAGTTTTCCTCCTCTCCTCTTCTCTATCTCTCCCACCTTTACCTCTATACTTGGAGACTTAGAAGAGCAAAGAAAGAAGAAGAAGGATTAAGGAAGAAAAGACAGATCAAAAAGGAAAAGAAAGAGATGGGAAAAAGGTATGTTTAAGGCTTAAATAACATAGGAATGAATCCAAGGAAACCATAGGTTCGGCCATGGCGTGGCTGAACCCATGGGTTCCATAAGTGGTTGGAATGGATGACCAAATTTTTATAAGGCCATGGAGTTGGAAATCCATTCAAGGAATGGTTATGGGTTGAAACAACCAACCAAAGGATTGAATCCAAAACCATGTTATAATGATACAAAGATTAAATGAATGATGGAAAAAATCCTAGCCTTGGCTAGTGGATAGAGTAAGTTCACAAAGAAGAGGCATGGAAGATGAAATCCATGTTTAAAAATGATAAAGATGGATTTCATGAAGAATGGTCTAACCATGCATGCAATTAGAGAGAACTGACAAAAAGTTAGTCGACTGAAAGGATGCTGGCCGAGCAAAATAGGGGTAATCTAGGAGTTTCAGCCGACTGAATCTAATGATTCAGTCGACTGAACGTGGGCTGTTCGAGCACATAAGGGACATCTGGGTGTTTCAGTCGACTGAATCCTATGATTCAGCGGACTGAAAGTGCACTGGCTAAGCACAGATGAGGTCTACTGATATTTCAGCCGAGACTGAACGAATACGTACCAAACCAGTAAGTGATCTAGTGTGTTTCAGCCGACTGAATCTTAGGATTCAGTAGACTGAAGGTATACTTACCAAACACGTAAACAGTTGATTGATAATTCAGTCGACTGAATGTATACTGGCCGAACACACAAATGATCTGATCCAAAGTCAATCGACTGAAAGTGTACTATCGAGAACACAGAGGATTTGATCCAAAGTCAGCCGACTAAGTCTATGATTCAGTTGACTGAAAGGTTACGAGTCAAGTTTATACAATACCTAGTTGTGTTTCAGCCGACTGAATATTGTTATTCAGTCGACTGAAAGTTTGCGTGTAAGGCAGAGAATAGTAATTGGGCATGATTCAGTCGACTGAATTAGAATGTTTTATTTTTAAATTATTTTCCAGATGCCTATGTCTATCTGGAAGGATGTAAGGGATGATGAAATTTAAATGGAAAATCAAATTAATATATGTGATTGAATTTAATAAGGTAAAGAGATTCACAAAAGGGTTGTGATTCATTCCACGCGATCGTAGCATTATCCTCACAAGACTGCAAGGATAGTGTACTGGACATTGGTAGGATTCCTACCTTATTGAAACACTATGAATTATATATGACACTAGTTTTTATTCCAAATATGATGTTTATTTTGGTTAAACAAATGGTATATGTTTATAAACTGATTTTCAATGATATTATGTAATTTGAAATGAAATGACATACTTGCATACATTACCTCATGCATGGCATGGGAGGGAATACATGTGACCAGTAAGTCAAGTTATGAGCTGTCCGGACATGACTTGGACTTGAGACTAGCTTGTATGAAGCTACGTGAACTGTTGAGATTTTGGCCTTCTCAGGGATTGTTAGAAATGGGTACAGCGTAATTTGGGCCAAAGAGCTCCTGCGTAGACAATCTCGAAACCCTACACAGAGGGAGGAGACCACATTCCACCGATAGTCTCAGTTAATAATATGTGGGGAGGTATACAGTGACCTGGTGGTGCCGTCACAAAACTCTGTAGATGTAATTGGCCAAGGGAACACCTTGATATGGCGATTTATCAAGGAAACTATTTATATATGATGTGATTGGAAATGGAAATTGGGTGAGATCATTTGGCATTGACACCCATGACATGACACATATGTAAGCATGATTTGTAACGCCCCGCCCTCTCCGAGAAATATCAGAGTCTAATTTTTTTTTTAAATAATAATAATAAAACATCGAAAGAGAGCGGGCGGCGTCACGATGCGAGTTAAGTTCAGACTACTCAAGTCTGAACCTTAACTGGTCACCCATGTGTACATGGACTGGACCATGATAATGAATCACACATGGAACTAACAACAACATGCGGAATAAACTAGATTAACTGCGGAAATAATATGAAAAGATAGCATGTAACAATCCCAAATGATAATTAAGATAAACAACCATCCATAGTTAATAGTCTAATCAAACCATAGCAAGTATTAAACTTATTACATGTCCATTAAAATATAATTCAAATGACAATAGATAAGTAATCCTGTTCATCATTCAAGCACTTAGGCTTGGTTCCCATCCCGGTCATCGACCTTCTCTTTCCCTTTCATTGTACCTGCATTCTCCTCTGAGGATAGAATTAGGGTGTTAGATCAACACGCCCAGTAGGTTCCCGATTAGGGCTACCACATGATTAGCATATAAAACATGCATATATATCATAGTACATGATTAGTAAAAACAGGTAAAACAATGCTATGAAGTATACACATGCAATGAGTCTCTCCCATCATGTACATTCATAGCCATCACTTGACGTGCCTCGCACCGTCAAGGTATATCACAATACACTTCCCTCTCTTCATCATTGAGTTGATTCATATCACCTATTAGTCCTCCTGGCGGGACTCTCATCGCCTAAGGAGACCAACGTGACTATGATCATCATGTTACTCCTCCTGGCAGGACTTTCACCTCCTAAGGAGGACGGTAACTCATAATTGCAACACTGTATAACCTCAGTCAACATCCCATGTCCATGCATGAGATGCCAATGCTTTGTATGCCATTTGTAAATGCATAACATATCATTCAAAACCACATAAAAATATACAAGAGTCTCATAAAGAAAACTAGGGTAAAACTGTGGTTACAAGTAGGTAGGAAACCTACTGAAGATTCACTTCAGTACTTGATCTTTCTTAATCATCAGCCGTTCACAACTCGTACGCCGTATACGCAAGTCTGGATACCCTATTTAAATAGCAGCAAACCAAACGTTTATCATGTAGTTCCAACTTAGTCAATTTCCCAAAATATACTATGTGGGGTTCGGCCATGCCCATGGCCGAACCTCACCTATTCATCCTTTTGGTCTCTCATTCATTTAATCCCTATTAAGCATTACTTTCTACAAAATACCTTGGTAGGGTTCATACAACCACACATATGATTATTCCACCGTTGATCAATAAATCATTCTTTCCCATAATTCAATCACAAAATCGGCTACACAATTGAGTCACCAAAGACCCTTAGTGGGGTTCGGCCATGCCTATTGCCGAACCTCACCAAATCTGATTTTGTTCCACACTTATCTGTCATCAAATGGTTCTCCATTAAAATACTTCAAACCCTTTATGAAATCATGGAAACAATAACAAACTTAACCCATATACTTAGTCCATTCATCCCAAAAATAGCCCCATGGGGTTCGGCCATGCACATGGCCGAACCCAATAGTTCTCTTGATCTGATTGATCCATCAATTACCCATGATTTGAATCAGTAACTTAACCCTAATATTGACATGGTTCAGCCCTACATTGGCCAAACAATAACAGCAAATTAAACTTCACCAAATCACATCAAACACCATATTTTATATGGTTTTAAACTCATCAAAATCATCAAATACTAACATGGGGTTCGGCCATCCAAAGTGGCCGAACCTTATGTCCATGTTTTGGTCCTCTTAAGCATGTTTTAAATCTCAATTAGACAAGTAATAATTAGCATAACATCACTGCATTTTTACCTCTTAAGAACCATCCAAATAAGTTCATCTCTTTGTCTAGATGACCCTCATACTTCATGGGATTTGGCCATCCAAGATGGTCGATCCAAATGGTCCATTTCATCAGTTTTAAACCACTGTTTTAGACCCATGATACCTTCAGTCCTTATGTCATTCTGATCCATGTTTTTAAGCCTCTTTAAAACATGCATTTGAATCTCAAATAAAACTCAAAAACAGTCCACAAAACTCCATGGTTTCCATGTTTCAAAACATGAAAACCAACCAATCTTTTACATGGCGTTCGGCCCTCCATGGTGGCCTAACCCAATAGTCATCTTTACCATTTTAAAACCTCTATTAATCAAGGTTAAAACACTGGTATATTCGGCCATAACCCTGGCCCAATACATATGTGCATAACACACCATGGTTTGACATGGTTTTTGACCTTTAAGATCATCAAATCAAATCCACATTTTTCATGGGGTTCGGCCATCTGGCACATTTTCTTATCCTTTTAAGCCATTTAATCCAAGGTTTAGATCTATGACATATTCGGCCATACATGACCAAATTATGTCATCCAATTTTATAATTTCAAGCTTTAAAACCAAGCACTTATGTAAAAAAAAACTTACCAAAGTTCCTTATTTTTAATCTTTACTTCCAATCCTTCTTTGCCTTCCTTTCCTTTGCTGTTTTGTGCTTGATCTACTGAACACCTCTGATGTTCCAGCTAGGAAAAACGAATTGGAGAGAGGGAGGGAGAGATGCAAACTCTTGGATTTCCAAGGTGAAAAACGGCCAACCTTGGTGGTCATTTGCTTTAGTACTTCAGCCCCCAAGACCCCTCCATTCTCTCATCAATTCTTATAAAAAATGATGGGTCTTGGGTGCTACCCAATGCACCCCTTGGTACCTGCCTATGCAGCCTTTCAACTTCCCAAGCATCACCTCCAATTCCCATGTATTTCATTTAGGATTTATCATGGAAATCACCGCAACAAGTCCCCAACGTGTGGGACTTGTTTTGGTGGTTATGACTGAACCAAACTACTCCTATTCCCTCTGAACTCACTGATTTACAGTCCCATTAATTTCCATTTTGACTCACCCAACTCACATGTCCAACTCACCTCATTAATTGATAATCATTTAATGAATTTGAGTCAACTCATTTTTAATTCAAATTAAATAAAATCAGTTCAACTTAATCTGATTTAACTCACCATTGAACTCATTTGTGGGCCCACACGGTCGGCTGTGGTCAACAAAGTCAACCCGACCCGTTGGGTCCCCCTTTAGCTCCTTGACCCGTTTTTTGACTCCATGACCCAATTATGGGTATTTTGGTCATTTGTAGTTGGTTTTCACATGTGCATCAGGCCTACCCATTTTTTCTCCACTTGATCTCCAATCAAATCAGCTTAACCCCATTTAATTTAAGTTCACAAAACGGTCAAATAATCCAGTAAGACCCGTTGGGTCCCATTTGGGCCCTTTGACCCATTTAGCCATTTTTGACCCAATTGATGTACATTACCCATCCAATCAAACTTGACATTCATAATGTGCTCATATGATCTTAATTTGAGCAATGGACCCCACCATTTCCTTACTTAACATCACAAAATAATTAATTTAACACATCAGGGGCATTTTCTTAATTATCCACTTCATTGAGAAATTGGGGTGTTACATGATTATAATATGGACATCATGTATTGTTTTTACTACTTATGAGATGTTTTACAAATATAATATGATGTATCTATCTTGATTTATATTACTCCTATGTGTACCATAATCCTACTTGGAATACTTACTAGGCATGTTGACTGATGCCCTACTTCTACCCTATAGATGATGGAACATGGAATGACAAGAAAACAGACATGAGACATGAAGGGAGCCATGCATAGGAGCTTGGAATGAATGAAGTTTAATTTACTTGGTTTTGATGTTTATGATGTATTGGGAGGACTGATATTTTGGATTATAATAACTTAGAAACTATTTGCTATGATTTGATTATCTTTAAGTTTTAATTGAAATTGGATGGTGATTTGTTTTCCCTGCTTAATGATGACATGATTATGGATAGCATCTTATCCATATATATGATATTCCGCAAGTATTCAGAAAACGTGTGAAATGTTTAAGTGGACTTAGTCCACGCACACGTAAAAGTGGCCAGTTAAGGGTTGGGTTTTGGAAACTCGAACTTAACTCGCGTCTTGACGTTCCGCTCTCTCTCACTCATTTTAAAAAAATATATATACTCTAATTTGTGGTGAGTGAAAAAGGGCGGGGCGTTACAGACGACATCACCTATCATGACCAATTTGTGTACTAAGAGTATAGGTGATTGCCTAAGTTCGTCCATGGAAAAAGTCCAAGCTAAATCCTCTAGAGAAGAAGAGGATGGAGTAAAGGAACTTGATGAAGGTTGTGACCTCCAAGTATCCTTTGTGGCCATGTACCAAAGTATTTGTCTCTTATGTTGCGTTAACATCATGGTACAAAATCTAAAAGTTTTAATTCACAAAGTCAAATGGGAAGGCACCCAAGATGAAAATTAGATTTAATAAAGGGCCATCACTGGAATGTGGACTTAGATTTCAAGTCTCACAATGTTATGTTCAAATGTGTGAAGGGATACCACCGTTGGTGTCACATTTGAAACATATGTTTCAAAATCACCTTGTATCTTACCTTCAATCCATATTCTTGTTTGATTGATCCTATACAAGATACTCGTGTGTACATGAAGGTTAGCACAACAATATTGGATTATACTTGCTCATTCCATTTCATATGCCATGTGATTTGTGCATCTTTTGGGAATGAATGTAGGTTGTGCATTACCTCATGTATAGGGTGTGTATGGTACATATACACAATGTCGTTTCATTCCAAGATATCCCTTGTGGAATGAAACATACTCTGTGTCTTTAAATAGATTTTTGGTTTGGTTTAAATTACCAAAAGTGTTGATCAAAATGATCAAATGTGCTTATCTGTAATCCATTTATGTACCATCTCTTTTCAAGGAATGAACCTCATTGGAGTATGCTTGAAAGAATGGTAAAAGTGTTTATCATGTTTTGGATAATAACATGATAACAGGCATGAGAGTTGTGTGGGTAACTTCATACTTCATTTCCTTGTGCATGATTAATGTATTCAAAATGTGAAATGAATGTATGATATGTGTGATTAGTGTCTCATTCCAATATCCGTTATTTTACACAATATGTGGATTGAGTTATGTTCATAGACGTCTTTGTTAAAACCTGGAAGTGCCGCATCTCATGACATCACCCACTTGGGAAATATGTTTGAATTGGTAAATTAAATGTGCCCAAGGTACTTGGATTGGTTTGGATCTAGGAAAAAAGATTCGTAATCCATGTTTTGTGCCTACCTTCAGAAGGATGAGTTGAATCTTCTAATGGCACAGAACCTGTGTGAATGTATGTATCTACACTGGCATTGAAAGTTGTATAAACAAAGATTGATGTACTATGAACATCGCAAGCACACACACACACACCCACAGTCATCCTTCAAATTTAAAAACCAAGGTCGAAGGATAGACTAGTCGAATGAATAGGGGCATGTCGATATTGTTGGAAATCAGAACATTGTTTGAAAGAGGGAAAAATCGAAAGGAGAGACAAGTTGATACTTATCGACATATCGACACAAACTAGTTGTTGATCAAGACCCGCCGGTAAGGCAGAAAGATTAAGTTAAAGGGTCTCTTTCTGCAAAAATGACAGATTAATTCAAAATCGTCGTTCTTGTTTCCGCTGGGCTCTGGGGATTTCCCTATTGCCTCCTGTGCCCTAGATCAGTCGATAGGATCTTCCGGAGCAAAATATCGCAGGAAAACCATAGGGTTTTTGTTTCTCTCACTTGAAGAAGCAAGGGTGTCATGGTGTTTGTAAGGTTTAGAAGGTCGGGTAAGCCTTAAACATCCCAAGCAACCATGTTGAAAAGGGCGGCTGCTAAATCTCGGTCTTCGACCACCAGAAAAGTCCCTAAGTCCAGCTCCCATCCCCTAGGTTCTCGTTGGATGCTCCCGAATTTACCTCTCAGAGAAAAAATCATGCTCCTAGACCTGCTGCCAGTTGTCGTGACCATCTACGGTCCCTGTCAAACCTTGCATAAACTTCTAAAGCAGAAAAAGAAGTAATCTTAATCAAGGAAAATTCTGATGAGGAAGGAAGAGTGAACGTCAAAAATGCTGACACCCCTATGTTTAACGACATCGACAATCCGGGTAATCCACCTCAAGGTCAAGAGAGTAGTGAACCTGAACGAACTTAGTCATGTAACACCCCGCACTTTTTCATTAGAAATCATAGTCTATTTTTTAAAAAAAATAAACAAAAGTGATGAGAGCGGGATGTCACGACGCGAGTTAAGTTCGGACTTCTAAAGTCCGACTCTTAACTGGCCAAATCGATTTGAGCATGGACTAAGTCCATGAGAATGGTTCTCACATAAAAAAGTATAATCTTTGCGGAATATTACTTAAACTAACTGCGAATTATAATGGAACCTAAATCTACTCCATTTTATTAGATAGCAAAGTACATAGTTGATTATCCAAAATTACCTTAACTTAATCATTCATTCAAACCATACCAAACCATAGCAAATATTACTAAGTTATTACATGCCAACATCTAACTAACGAATTACATGTCCTTGTAAACTTAAACAAAATGTCCATAAATAAACTATTCAAATACCCAAGCTCCTATGCTTGGTTTCGTTCGCGATCCTCGACCTTTCCCTTTCCTGTGTCATCCACTAAGGATAGAAATAGGGCGTTAGATCAACGCGCCCAGTAGGTGTTCCGATTAGGGCTACCACAAGATTAGCATAAAACATGCATATAACATAATAATACATGATCATCAAAATCTTACAAAAACAATGCTATGAATGTATGCAAATGTAATGAGTCCCACCCATCACAAGTATACATAGCCTCCTCTTGATGGGATTCTCATCATCAAGGTACCTCCACATAGGTTGTTCGGACGCCCCGACGGAGTGTGGACTCTCCGGTTTCCTCTTGATGGGATTCTCATCATCAAGGTACCACTACATAGGTTTTTCGGACGCCCCGATGGAGTGTGGTCCCTCTGGTTACTTACCATCACCCCAAGCCATGCATGAGATGTCAATGAATACATGCCATTTGTAAATAAATCTTATCATTCAAATCCACTTTGAAACATAATAGTTTAACACATATCTCATCAAAATTAAGATAAAAACAAAATATAAAGTGTGGTTACAAAGAGGAAGGAAACCTACACCTAATGTCACTTAAAATATCCGCTCTTCTTAAACCGTCACCCGTTTGCGATTGCGCACCGTTCAAGAAGTCCCGTTACCTTGTTTATATAACAATAAGTCAAGACAATATCCTTTTGATTTCTAATTAAATCTAAGTCCAAAAACCACCTTGTGGGGTTCGGCCACACTATATGGTTGAACCTCACCCACTTGAATTTGATCTCCCTTTTTATTTAATCAATACCATCGAAATAACTTATTTAAAACCTCAATCTACCAAACATACCTTGGTGGGGTTGGGCCATACAACATGGCCGAACATCACCCTTTTGGTTTGAGCCCCTTTTTCAAATCCTTTGATATTTTCATTCATATTTACAATATTGCCATTAACCTAACCCTTGCTTCATATTGCCAATAACCAATGTCCATAAAATAATCCACCTTAGTGGGGTTCGGCCATACAACATGGCCGAACCTCACCATCTTAAATTTGGTCCTTTTAATCCTTGACAAATCTCCATTTTGATTTGACCAATTATATTACAAGTTAACCACTTCAAAGAAACTAAATCCACCATTTATCCATTAGTGGGGTTCGGCCATACAACATGGTCGAACCTCACCATACTGATTTTGTCCCTTTTTCCATCATCTATAATGGCTGACTATTTAATACTAAATCCCAAGATAAACATATGTGATTCCTTAATCAAAAGCATATAATCATTAATAATTTCCAACCATGCTCTTAACTCCAATTACCCATGTGTATGGCCGAACCCTATGGTTTTCTTGATCCAATCATTACAACATTTATACATGCTTTATGCACAGCACCTTAGCCATAAAAACAACATGGTTCAGCCATGCAATGGCAGACCCAAAACATTAACCTTTTCTCCATTTAAAACACCTTAAAACCTTCATAACAATGTATGGTTTTTATTTCTCAAAAACCATAAAAATAACCAAGTCTTTTCATGGGGTTCAGGCCATCCAAAGTGGCCGAACCCTATGATCCATTTTCTACCCTTTTTAAACATCATTATCCATGATTAAAACCCTTGGTAGGTTCGGCCATACAATGGCCGGATCATGTTCCCTTAACCAATTTATTTAAGAAGGGTTTATAGTACACTTACCAATACCACGACTCCTCCGGTTCTTTCACTCCTTCTTAATCTTCTCCTTCCTTAGCCCTTCCTTCCTCCTTCTTTCTTGTCCTTTAGCCGAGCCTAATCTTGCTGGAAACTCCTTGAAGTTGATCGGCCAAAGTATTGATTTGAGAGAGAGAGAGATAGAGAAACTTGAGATGGAAAAATACTCCAAGTCCTTGACTTGAGAGGAACGGCCAAGAGAGGGAGAAAATGAGATAAAATTCTCCAAATGTTTGATCTTCTTTCTCTTAGGTTGCTGGCCGGCCAAGAGAGGGTGTGAGGGAGAGATAGCCAAGGGAGAGGGAGAGTTGAATCTTGTTTGAATTTGAAAAATAAACCCCAAACTCCCCCTTATCTCTCCAACGTGTAGCCTTGTTTAAACATTGAAATTTAAACCACCTTCATTATCTCTCCATGTGGGAATTTCCTTTTCATTATCTTCCCTATCTCTACATGAGATGAAAATCTCAAGAGTCCAACGTGTATGCCATTAAATTTGAATTTTTAAATGTATAACCATCTCCATTATCTCTCCATGTGTATCCCTGTTTGTGTAATAGCCCGGATTTTTAAATCAATACATATGTTGGCTATTATTTATTTTAATGAGTGAAATTAAGAATTTTGATGGAATGGATGTTAAATTGATCAAAATTGGGCCAATGACCCAAGCAAGGTCCAATGGACCAAGGATGGGATTAATTTCATTTAAATGGGTCAATGATGGTTAATTGGGTCAAGGAAGGTCAACTGGGTCAAATACCCATTTGGGACCCAATGGGTCAAGAGGGTTTATGCAGTAGGGTAAATGGGTAGGAAGTGGAATTTAATTGGGCCATGGGCCAATGGTGATCCAATTAGATGCAATGGATTGAAGTGATTAAAAATCACCTAAGTTAAATTTAGAATTATCCAAGTGTTATGGTCTAGTGGGGCCCACCTCCACCTCATCAAGTGCGGTGGCGTGTGGACCATGACTTAGGTGGGGCCGACCACCATGGTTGACTTGGTCAACCATGGACAAGTCAAAGGGAATTAAGGAGGATCAAAGGAAAATAAGTTGAGTTAAATTAATTTGAATCACCTAGGTTAAGTGGGAATAAAATCAAGGTAGCATGATCAAGTGGGACCCACCTCCACCTCATCAAGTGAGGTGGCGGGTGGGCTAAGGCATTGGTGGGGCTGGCCACATGGTTGACTTGGTCAACCATGGGTGGATTCATGGAAAATTTAAAGGGAAATAAATGGAATTAAATTATGGAAATTAAATAACCTAACTTAGATATCAAATTAAATAAATGGGTGAGTCAAATGGGCGAATCAATGAGTGGTTTCATCTCATAGAAACCTCCCAAACCACCAAACTTAGACCCACCAAAACCGTTGGCCATGAAAGAGTGGTATGGCTAAGACAAGATCCATGAAATGGGGGCCTAGATTGGACATGCATTGACCCATTGTGTGGTGGTAGTTCCACCTCATCCCAACCACCACCACTAAGGGAGAAGGGGCCTAGGATTAAGGGCATGCAAGGCCATACCCCACCCTCCCCTCCCCCCCCCAAATTGGTTTGGTCAATGGACATCATGGGGAAGACTCCACCTTAATGAGGGTGGAGTCTAACCCAAGCTACCCAAGGCAAGATGGGAAAAGTCTAGGGTTCCCATCCCATTCCCCATCTCATTTCCATCTCTCCATCTCTCACTCCCTCTCCAAACCGTCCTCCCCTCTCTTCCAACTCTAAGAAGAAGATAAGACTTAGAAAAAAAATAAGAGAACACTCCAAGCTTGGCCGACCACCACCCTAAGATCAAGACTTAGAAGATTTTCCATTCTTTTCTCCTTCCCCTCTCTCAAACCTACCTCAATCATTGGCCGAACCAAACCTTGGTGATCTTATCTTGATCAAGCTCACCATTGGCCGAGCATCAAGGAGAAGAAGGAAGGAGAAAGGCTAAGGATCAAGAGGAGCAAGAGGCAACCGGAAGAGCCACGGATTGGTAAGTATCTTCAAACAAGATGTTATGTTTTTAAGGATAAAAATGGAGATCATGGAGTCCATTTTCTTGGATCAATTGGTGGCCAAAATGTCACGGGCCATGGATCTAAAATCCATCCAAGGAGGGGAGGAGAAATGGACAAACCCTAATGGGTAAAGTAGGCTACGAATAATGAAACAAATAAGGACATTATGTATGTATATGGATTATGCATGCATGCATGGCAAAAAGGGTTCAAGGATCATGGTTCGGCCATTGCATGGCCGAACCCTAACTGTTATGGAAATGTGGAAAGGATCCCATGCATGACTAAAATAAGATGTATGGTCTAAGATTATGGTTTGCCCTTTGCATGGCCAAACCCTAGGGTTCCATGTATGTGGATCATAAGGACAATGGATTGGATGAGGTTTGGCCATGGTATATGGCCGAACCCCATCAAGTGAATCTAACCATTGGATGTGGATTTTTAAGGAAGATGATGAACCATAGGGTTCGGCCATGATGTATGGCCGAACCCCATGGAGGTGTACTAGTAATTTTAAATGGTGAAAAGATGGAAGATGATGAAGAATGTTGATAGTTTTAAATGGATTTTAAGTATTGTAAATAATGTTTTAAAAGGTTGGAAATAATGATAAACCATGGACCATGGGTTCGGCCATGTTGTATGGCCAAACCCCATGGAGAGATTTTGGTAAACTTAGATGCGTTTGGAACCCTAGAGGTGATGGGGAACATGGTTAAGTTAATGGACTCAAAATGTGGTTAAGATTGATGATCTAAATATATGGTTGAAACCCCCTCAAGAAGGGACCTTGTGGTGGATCTAAAATGTAGTAAAAGACCCAAGGAAAAGTGAGGAAAAGACATCATGGGTTCGGCCATGGTGTATGGCCGAACCCATGACCCATTTTATGAGCCATTTTATGGGCTAAGTTGGGTCCATGCATGTGTTAAAATTAATGGCTATTAAGCTAAGAAAATGGAGGAAATTGTTAGGGGTTTGATAAATTTTATGGCATGATTAAATGAATCAATCATGGATCCAGGTTTATGGATCAGTCATGGACTTAAGGATATAAAAATAAAATGAGAGTTAGCCATAGAAAAGAAGGATGGCAAAAGTGTAAATATGGCCAAAAATGAAGAACCATGGGTTCGGCCATGGTGTATGGTCGAACCCTATGGAGGATGGTTATGGACTTAGGTACTTTTATTATGACCTTATGTGTGGGTTAATGAAGCATAGGGTTGCTGGTTTTTAGACTCACGTGATTAAAATAATCTATGGATCAAAAACGGACCCAAGAACTTAGTTAGTGAGGTTCGGCCATGGTGTATGGCCGAACCCCACTAAGATATGTTTGATGGACTTAGACATGGCTGAAACATTGGGTTTAATTGTTGATGTGTAATAAGGTAAACGGTACCTCGCAAGCGGTGCGCGATTGGCGACCGAATTTGTGGACGAAAACGCAAAGGAACACTAGTTGGTATTTGGTAGGATTCCTACCTCATTGTAAGCCATGGATTATGTGTATATGAATGTTTTACTTGATTTATTTTGGTAATTAAATGACATGTTTTAAGATGGGATTTAATGCTATGATTCGTAATATTATTATATGGCATATTGTACTTACATCTCATGCATAGCATGGGAGGGATGAAATGAAACCAGAGTCCATGCTCCGTCGGGGCGACCGATAAACATACATGGGGATACTATGTGTTTATGATTATCTTGATGAGGCTATCCAAACAAGAAGGTTACTATGTGTTTATGATTATCTTGATGAGGCTATTCAAACAAGAATGTTACTATGTGTTTATAATTATCTTGATGAGGCTTTTCCATCAAGAGGGACATTGTATGATGGTGATATAGATGATGGGTGGGACTCATGGCATATAACACCCATTGCATGGCATTGTATTTAATTGCATGGTTTTGATATACTATTACCTATGTGTTTTGTTATCACTAATTCATGTGTTGGCCCTACTCGGAGTACCTACTGGGCGCGTTGTCTAACGCCCTACTTCCACCTTAGATGATGACGCAGGAACTGGAGGAAATGAAGGAAGTGACCGGAGCCAAGCGTAGGAGCTTGGAGGAGTGAGCTAGTTTATTTACTTAAGTTTATTTTGGAAATGTAATTTGAGTAACTTAGCTCATTGGACTGTAATATTTTACATTACTTGCCATGGGTTGGACTTTATGTTGGACATTATAATTTTGAGGTGTTATTATTAATTAAGTGATGTAACTTCCTTGCTATCTAAAATTGGTAGGATAGACTCTATTATAATTCCGCATTTCGTTAAATATTCCGCAAGCTTACTTTCTACGCGTGAACCGTTCTTTGTGGACTTAGTTCCACGCACACGTAGGGTTGGCCAGTTAAGGGCCGGGCTGTGGAAGCTCGGACTTAACTCGTGTCGTGACGTCCTCGCACTCTTTGTCACTCTTTAATTCAAAAATATATATATATATATATATATACTCTGATTTTTGGCTAAGTAGCATAGTGAAAAGGGGCGGGCGTTACAGTTTCATTTTTAAATAAGCCAAACGTCCCTACCTCTCCAATGTGTAACTCTTATTTGAATTTTGAAATAAACCAATACTCTTCCATCTCTCTAATGTTTAAATTTTGAAATAAAACCATACTCTTCCATCTCTCCAACATTTGAATTTGAAATAAAACCATACTCTTCCATCTCTCCAACATTTGAATTTTGAAACAAACCATACTCTTCCATCTCTCCAACATTTGAATTTGAAATAAAACCATACTCTTCCATCTCTCCAACATTTGAATTTTGAAACAAACCAACCTTCTCCCCAACGTGCATCCTTACCTTTGTTTGAATTTAAATTCCAAATGCAAAAATCATCCATCCCAACTCATTTGAATTTTGAATTTGAAACATAGACTGTCCATCCCAACTCTTTTAATTTAACTCACCACTTAATTAAGCATGAGCTCACCCAATGGTCAAACAAGTCAATCCACGATCCATTGTGTCCCAATTGGGTCTTTTGACCCAAATAATCACCTTGACCCAATTAGATGTACATTACCCATTTAATTTAATTTGATCCTTATAACACGTAAATTGGGTCTTAATTGAACAATGGGCCCCACAATTTTCTCATCTACGGTCATAACCTTTTTAATTCATAATTTCAATGGCAATTTTCTTAAATATTGCTATATTGAAAAATCTGGGATATTAGAATACAATCCTCTTTCTAAAATTTTCATCCCGAAAATCGAACGAAGTAGGATTCCAAAATGAATTACATGAATAATTTAGTGTGAGTTGTTCTCATCTCCGATTCGAGTTCCCAAGTGGCTTCCTCAATACCATGTTGATCCCATACCACCTTGACGAACTGAATCACTTTATTTCGTAACACCCTTTGCTCAGTCTCTATTATTCTGATAGGTTTCTCGACGTATGTCACATTGCTTTGTATCTCTATATCTTGCACATTCAATACATGAGACGGATCGGGATTGTACTTCCTCAACATCGACATATGAAACACATCGTGTAAAGATGTCAATTGTGAAGGAAGTGCCAACTGATAAGCTACATCTCCCATCCTTCTTATGATGGAAAATGGTCCCACATATCTTGGTGACAGTTTCCCCTTCTTTTCAAACCTCATGTGTCCCTTCCGTGGCGAGACTTTTAAGAACACCATATCCCCCACCTCGAATTCAAGGAACCTCCTCCTCTTGTCAGCATAGCTCTTCTGCCGACTCTGTGCAGCCAATAGGTGCTGATGAATCAACTGAATCTGTGCTTGTGGTCTATGCGACTAACTCGGGTCCAATCAGCGCAGGCTCACCGGCTTCTATCCAGCACACTGGTGACCTACATGGTCTACCATATAAAGCCTCTAATGGAGCCATCTGAAGGCTTGCCTGGTAACTGTTGTTATATGAGAACTCCACTAGCGGCAAGTGATCCTCCCATCCACCCTTGAAGTCTAGCATACACGCTCTCAACATATCCTCCAGTGTTTGTATTGTCTTTTCCGACTGTCCATCAGTCTGTGGATGGAAAACTATGTTAGTCAGTAAATCTGTTCCCATGGCTGACTGCATACTCTGCCATACCCTGCCGGTGAATCGGCCATCTCTGTCGGACACTATAGTCCGAGGAATACCATGCAATCTAATGATATCCTTGATATACAGCCAACCCAAAGTCTCAGAAGAGTCTGTCATCTTCATGGGAATAAAATGTGCAGACTTGGTCAGTCGGTCTACCACAACCCATATCGCATCGTTGCCCTTTGAAGACCTTGGCAACCCCGTCACCAAATCCATAAGATGTGCTCCCATTTCCATTCTGGCACTGGTAAGGGTTTGAGTAACCCCGGTGGCTTCTGATGTTCCGTCTTAACCTGCTGACAAGTTAAACAGTGTGCCACAAATTCCGCCACATCCCTCTTGAGTCCGTGACACCAGTAGTGCCTCATCAAGTCGTGATACATCTTGGTACTGCCCGAATGAATAGAGAGTTTGGTCTGATGTGCCTCAATCAGTAATTCTCTTCTGCAATTTTTAGGCACATATATCCTTCCTCGGAATACACGACTCTGTCCTGGTCATAACTCCCATTCCGGTATGACTACGCCAGCAGACATCTTGGCCCATATTTCCTCCACTTCCAGGTCTATCCGCTGTTCCTGTTCTATCTTGTCAAGTACCACTTACTTCCATCAAAAATCACTCATATCAACCTATGAGTTTCATTCTCGCGGAATTTACTCTGTCTCATGTTATCTCTTTTCCTCGTGAACCCATTTGCGATCTTATGTAGATCAATGTATTCTATATCACTTTACCTGCTACCAAGATACTTCCCATATGTACTCATTCACTACGTTCATTCGTCTACTCTCTGTGTGAGGTAGCCTGCCAATACGAGCCTATGCTCAAGTCTTTTGCTGATTCCATTTTAACTAGGTTTCTAGCTGCACTCTCCTGGAACTCCATCGGCTACCTACAGAGTCAGGTGCTTAGTCTAACTCGGCAGTCGCCCATAGCTTCCCATTCGAGTTTCACTAGACTCTTAACTTTTCCACTAAGTACATCTCCAAAATTAAGCATTTCTTCATTTGCTCATAAGTCACTATGTGACTAACATCTTTTGTTCAAATCTTCTATGATACCGATACCCGGCATCAATCTAAACCACCATGGGAATCATCATCCATGGTTATAACCATCCATGAATATAACCCTCCTATGGGTATAATCCATTCATGGGCATAATTTTTCCAGGCCATGTCATCTACCATGAGATATTTTATCCGTAGGAACAACACTCCAATGAATCACTACATGACTGTAGCTAAATATGAAATCATAAACATACCCCGACCCCTAGCAAGACTTAGGGCCTATGACTTACTAAGCAGAAGACCCGCGTCCAACGTGATCAAGTCTACCTTGCCCTACATCCCTTCACCCCAAGGGTGATTCAGTCAAGCTCTAAGGTGGTCGGACCGCGCCTAACGAAGCTAGCACCACCCCCATGGGGTAAAATAATAACTAGCTCTGCTCATCAATGCACATCAAGTGTGTAAAAATAGCCGTGAGAATGCCTTCTAGCGCGTAGCATGCGAGGGACCCACTCCCCAATGGCAACCCTACAGGACTAAGTCTCCGTATTTCATATCGAGGTCCCCACGGTCTTACGGCTACTCTAAGCCATACTCATGGAATCTATATAATTATTTCATCAATATCACGTGAGGGATGCACCCATACCACATCTCAATATAATCAGGTGACTTCGTCACATACATCTCAATGCCAAACTCCTCATAAACTCTTAAGTTTGCATACTTTATTGAACATTATTCAAACTTCCATCACAATACAAAGGTTGGTAGGGTTAAAACAAACCCTTCAAAACGTACCCACAACCCTTACAAAATCTTCCCTTTCCCCGACATTCTCTTACCATTCCTCAGCCTAACCTTCCGTAGAAGACCCTGCATCATCACCAAAATCGAAGAAATTGTCAGGGCATGTCATCTACGTGTGCCGCAACACTTCATAAGTCAGATAGGGTATTATTCCTAGTCCTCCAATGTAAGGACAATTAGTCCTCTCCTTCCCGTTTCGCTCTGATACCAACTATAACACCCCGCCCTTTTTCACTAGAAATCAGAGTCTATTTTTTTAAAAAAACGATAAACAAAAGTGATGAGAGCGGGATGTCATGACGCGAGTTAAGTTCGGACTTCTAAAGTCCGACTCTTAACTGGCCAAATCGATTTGAGCATGGACTAAGTCCATGAGAATGGTTCTCACATAAAAAAGTATAATCTTTGCGGAATATTACTTAAACTAACTGCGAATTATAATGGAACCTAAATCTACTCCATTTTATTAGATAGCAAAGTACATAGTTGATTATCCAAAATTACCTTAACTTAATCATTCATTCAAACCATACCAAACCATAGCAAATATTACTAAGTTATTACATGCCAACAACTAACTAACGAATTACATGTCCTTGTAAACTTAAACAAAATGTCCATAAATAAACCATTCAAATACCCAAGCTCCTATGCTTGGTTTCCTTCGCGATCCTCGACCTTTCCCTTTCCTGTGTCATCCACTAAGGATAGAAATAGGACGTTAGATCAACGCGCCCAGTAGGTGTTCCGATTAGGGCTACCACAAGATTAGCATAAAACATGCATATAACATAATAATACATGATCATCAAAATCTTACAAAAACAATGCTATGAATGTATGCAAATGTAATGAGTCCCACCCATCACAAGTATACATAGCCTCCTCTTGATGGGATTCTCATCATCAAGGTACCTCCACATAGGTTGTTCGGACGCCCCGACGGAGTGTGGACCCTCCGGTTTCCTCTTGATGGGATTCTCATCATCAAGGTACCACTACATAGGTTTTTCGGACGCCCCGACGGAGTGTAGTCCCTTCGGTTACTTACCATCACCCCACGCCATGCATGAGATGTCAATGAATACATGCCATTTGTAAATAAATCTTATCATTCAAATCCACTTTGAAACATAATAGTTTAACACATATCTCATCAAAACTAAGATAAAAACAAAATATAAAGTGTGGTTACAAAGAGGTAGGAAACCTACAACGATGTCACTTAAAATATCCGCTCTTCTTAAACAGTCACCCGTTTACGATTGCGCACCAATGAAGAAGTCCAGTTACCTTGTTCATATAACAATAAGTCAAGACAATATCCTTTTGATTTCTAATTAAATCTAAGTCCAAAAACCACCTTGTGGGGTTCGGCCATACTACATGGCCGAACCTCACCCACTTGAATTTCATCTCCCTTTTTATTTAATCAATACCATCGAAATAACTTATTTAAAACCTCAATCTACCAAACATACCTTGGTGGGGTTTGGCCATACAACATGGCCGAACCTCACCATTTTGGTTTGAACCCCTTTTTCAAACCCTTTGATATTTTCATTCATATTTACAATACTGCCATTAACCTAACCCTTGCTTAATATTGCCAATAACCAATGTCCATAAAACAATCCACCTTAGTGGGGTTCGGCCATACAACATGGCCGAACCTCACCATCTTACATTTGGTCCTTTTAATCCTTGACAAGTCTCCATTTTGATTTGACCAATTATATTACAAGTTAACCACTTCAAAGAAACTAAATCCACCATTTATCCATTAGTGGGGTTCAGCCATACAACATGGTCGAACCTCACCATCTTAAATTTGGTCCTTTTAATCCTTGACAAATCTCCATTTTGATTTGACCAATTATATTACAAGTTAACCATTTCAAAGAAACTAAATCCACCATTTATCTATTAGTGGGGTTCGGCCATACAACATGGCCGAACCTCACCATACTGATTTTGTCCCTTTTTCCATCATCTATAATGGCTGATTATTTAATACTAAATCCCAAGATAAACATATGTGATTCCTTAATCAAAAGCATATAACCATTAATAATTTCCAACCATGCTCTTAACTCCAATTATCCATAAAAATGGTTCATGGGGTTCAGCCATACACATGGCCGAACCCTATGGTTTTCTTGATCCAAACATTACAACATTTATACATGGTTTATGCACAACACCTTAGCCTTAAAAACAACATGGTTCAGCCATGCAATGGCCGACCCAAAACATTAACCTTTTCTCCATTTAAAACACCCTAAAACCTTCATAACAATGTATGGTTTTTATCTCTCAAAAACCATAAAAATAACCAAGTCTTTTCATGGGGTTCGGCCATCCAAAGTGGCCGAACCCTATGATCCATTTTCTACCCTTTTTAGACATCATTATCCATGATTAAAACCCTTGATAGTTCGGCCATACAATGGCAGGATCATGTTCCCTTAACCAATTTATTAAACAAGGGTTTATAGTGCACTTACCAATACCGCTACTCCTCCTGTTCTTTCACTCCTTCTTGATCTTCTCCTTCCTTAATTCTTCCTTCCTCCTTCCTTCGTGCCCTTTAGCCGAGCTTAATCTTGCTAGAAACTCCTTGAAGTTGATCGGCCAAAGTATTGATTTGAGAGAGAGAGAGAGATAGAAAAACTTGAGATGGAAAAATACTCCAAGTCCTTGACTTGAGAGGAACGGCCAAGAAAGGGAGAAAATGAGATAAAATTCTCCAAATGTTTGATCTTCTTTCTCTTAGGTTGCTGGCCGGCCAAGAGAGAGTGTGAGGGAGAGATAGCCAAGAGGGAGAGGGAGAGTTGAATCTTGTTTGAATTTGAAAAATAAACCCCAAACTCCCCCTTATCTCTCCAACGTGTAGCCTTGTTTAAAAATTGAAATTTAAACCACCTTCATTATTTCTCCATGTGGGAATTTCCTCTTCATTATCTTCCCTATCTCTACATGAGATGAAAATCTCAAGAGTCCAACGTGTATGCCATTGAATTTGAATTTTTAAATTTATAACCATCTCCATTATCTCTCCATGTGTATCCTTGTTTGATTTTTAAATAAGCCAAATGTCCCTACCTCTCCAACGTGTAATTCTTATTTGAATTTTGAAATAAACCAATACTCTTCCATAGCTCCAACGTTTAAATTTTGAAATAAAGCCATACTCTTCCATCTCTCCAACATTTGAATTTGAAATAAAACCATACTCTTCCATCTCTCCAGCATTTGAATTTTGAAACAAACCATACTCTTCCATCTCTCCAACATTTAAATTCGAAATAAAACCATACTCTTCCATCTCTCCAACATTTGAATTTTGAAACAAACCAACCTCCTCCCCAACGTGTATCCTTACCTTTGTTTGAATTTGAATTCCAAATGTAAAAATCATCCATCCCAACTCATTTGAATTTTGAATTTGACACATAGACCGTCCATCCCAACTCTTTTAATTTAACTCACCACTTAATTAAGCTTGAGCTCACCCAATGGTCAAACAAGTTAATCCACGACCCATTTGGTCCCAATTGGGTCTTTTGACCCAAATAATCACCTTGACCCAATTAGATGTACATTATCCATTTAATTTAATTTGATCCTTATAACACATAAATTGGTTCTTAATTGGACAATGGGCCCCACAATTTTCTCATCTACGGTCATAACCCTTTTAATTCATAATTTCAATGGCAATTTTCGTAAATATTGCTATATTGAAAAATCTGGGATATTACAAGTCACAACCCCTGATTAGATTTATCTGCAAAATCGAAGCTCGTGTTTCTCAAATCGATGCGCATCTAGATGAGCTAGATGACTTCGTGCAAAGATTCGCTCAGGTGTTCACGAAGACATCTTTGCATTACGTCAATCAACCACTAATCTTTCTCGACGAAAATCCCATTCCCCTCTAGCGTCACCTCCTCAGGATGGTTCTGTTTAGGATAGTTTTTCATGCGTTAACTTTATATTTTGGAAAAACTATATCGTTGATATTTTATCTAAGCATCCATGATGCCCCATTCCAAAACCATATGTACTGAATGCACATTTTATTTATTAATGAAATGATATGGTTTGATTTAGTGTGTGTGTTAATTTGATGAAATGCCTTCTATCTCATGTCTATTGTTAACATGTATTTTGTTAAATAGACTAACATGCAGGTTGTTAGGGAGATAGGGATTGGGTTAAAATTGCACACACCCTTGGAGTTTGGGGGAGCACAAAATATGTGCTGATTAGTTGTTGTCACTGGTTATGGCAGTGTAATGAGGACAACTCATGCAAACTTGAAAGGAAGTTCGGAGAAAAATAAGCCTCTAAGTTTATGGGGGAGATAATCTAGAGAAGCTAGAAAATATAGCTTACTCTATGGGGGAGATGAGTCGAAGAAGTTAGAGAAGATAGCTTTGAGAATGGGGAAGAAGACTCTATGGAAGATAAGTACGTTAGCTTGACCCCAATGAGAGAACACCTTTAAGACAACACAACTCTTAAAGGGGAGGAAGAAAAAAAACAGTAATGCAATGGAAATTTGTATTGTACTATGGGGGAGATCAATGCTTAAATGTGAGAAGCATGCATTGATCAATGGAGAAGTTAAATGAGTTGGAAGTGAACTCATGAAAGCACTAAATGCAAGAAGCATGGATGAGTGCTTGAAAATCGATGTCTGCCTACTAATCTTTGTCAATTGTATGACAAAATGGGGGAGAAATTAGTATAAGCTAACAGACATGAAAAACCAATTATGGGGGAGTAATTGGCAAGAGATAAAAGAAGCCTAAGTGCTTGGGCCTCTAGGAAGAGAGTGCCATAAAGGAGAGAAACATGAAGAAACCAATGGATATGCAAGAATGTCTATGCTTAGAGTTTGGAAGATCAAACTAAAAGAATATTGGGGGAGAAAATCTGCTCAACACTGATACCTTGGATATGCTATGGGGAGTGTTGGTTGCTAGGAAATCATTGGTGTATGGGGGAGAATGAATACTAATCTTGTTTAGTCCATAGATGCATATTTATGTTTTGGGACTAACTCCTCTAATGATTTTCTAGTGTTGCTTGCTTATGTGTTTGAAATATGAAAACATGAAATGAAGCAAGTTGAACAAGAATATGTGAAGATCATAGTCATGTTGTCCATTTGAATATGTACATGTAATCAATGTAATCTTTTTCTATTCAAATTTGATGTAATAAGGGTGGCTTTGTATTTGGGTTAGCTTCTACATTTTGTCATGAAATTGACAAAGGAGATTATTAGTGCACCGGCTTGCCAAGTCCCTAAGTTTGTCAATTCCATGACTTAGGAAGAAACACTTGCTAGAAGCTTGAAGACTCAAGATGATCAAGAGTGACGATCATGCTCCACCGGATTAAAGTTCATTGTTATGAAAATCACAAAACAGGTATTTGGCCATAGATGACTTTAGGTGGTACCCACACTTTAAGAGGACCATTCCTAGGCTTAGTTGAACAAATGGTAAAATCATTTAAAGCTTGGAGAGTAAGCGTGATAGTGAATTGGAACCCAGCTTGGAAATATGTACTTCGTTTCACTGTCAGCTCAACCATTCGTTCTCATCGACCCCTCAGTGGAGACAGGATCGAGCCATCGTGGTCAAAGAATGGTCGGCCAGATTGACAAAGGTTCTGGATCATAGAACTGTCATTCTGGATGTGCCTCTAATCGAGAGTCTCTTATGCACCAACCCCTTAGTGAAAGGCTGAAACGACCCCTTGCGGTCAACTACTCTTCGATAAAGACTTATGAGTTCTTGAACTCAGAAATCAGGTGGGCTCCCGAGAAAACAGACATATCGGTAGTTCAAGACCGATCGACAGTACTAAGACCGACCCCTCGGTAAAGGGCTACAGGTCGGTCTGGGTAAGACTAGTTTCTGGACTTGAAACTCTTTCAGCATGGTGTTGCCCTAGACCGAGCCTCTCTTATGGACCGACCTATCGGTGCCATGACTGTCAACCCATTGGCGACACCAACCTGTCGACCGGGAAAAAGTTATACTGTTGGGAGTTCATTTAATACTAAACGGTCAGGTTGTTGAACGATAATATTTTGTCACCGACCATTCGGTGTACCCGACCTGTCGATACATGACCATTGCTGAAACTAGTTGCCTTGTCTATAAATACCAATCTTTGTGCAACCAATTAGCATCCTTTGGCAAATCAGTTGGACCCTCTCTCGTGCTTACATTTGGGGAATCTAATACAACCAATCATATCGATTGAGTTTGTGAGAGAGATAGGGGAAATGATAATAAACTAGGAAATATTTGATACAATCAATTTCCTAGTCACCCTAGAATTGTGATTGCTTTACAACGGCTATAAGGCGGAGCGTCGGCACACATTGGGTGGATCTTGAAGAAGCACACATCAACGAGAAAGAGATTCAAAGGCAAGTGCTTATTGGTTTTAACTTTGTTTTTAAAACCTTTGTCCCGAAAGTGGATTAAGGAGGCTTGGCTCCAGAACCACTATAAAAAATCTAGAGCGTCTCTTTAGCACAGTGGTGGGTGGAATTCCCAGTCAAATGAATAGGTGGAATTCCTATTCTACTTGTGATGGGTGAAATTCCCAGCCGATTGAGTGAGGTGGAATTCCAACTCTAATTGTGAGGGTGTAAGTCCCCACTTAGTGGATTGGGGATAACTCAAGGTGGAGTGAGTCCTAATAGTGGATATAGTTTGGCTAACCGAACTACTATAAATTTGGTCTTATGGTGTTCGATCATTGTGTGTTCGTGTTTTCATATTAAAGCACTCTTCTCAACATGCATCACTTTGCATTTGATTATCTCTATTTACACATTGTGCACAAGCATAGTAAATCAAAGCAATATGCAAATGGTACTAAACTTAGTGTGATCGTTTAAGAAATTATAAACAATTTATCACACTAAACAAATCTCTTGATTAAGATTGTTATTCCGCTGCACGTAAAAGTTAAACAATCAAGAAATTTATAAACACCATGGAAAATGGGATTGACCTATTCACCACCCCCCTTCTCTCAGGTCAATCGTGTTCTAGTACAAAGGGAAGGACTTTCACAAACCATACACACATTCAAATATGAAAGCACTAAACTGATGAACTTAGAAAAATGACTATTTTACCCTTGTCTTTGGACTAGTTAGCCCTTATTTTGTGTGTTTTAGGATATGTTTAATGGGATTTTGGAAGTTTTACAGGATTTATAGAGAAATACAAGATATGAGAATTCAAATGGTGAATTTTGCAATTTAATGACATAATTTGATATTTTTGGAAAGTGAGAATTTTTAATAATTATTTTACCATAATTTTATGGGTTTTATTGTAAACTAATTAATTCAAATCCATTTATGAGAGTTGGGTTAATTTATTACATTTTTAGAATTGAATGTAAGTGGTAAAATTATTTATTAGATTTTCCATAGTTTGAAAAGTCCAATTATTAAGCCCATTAAGAAAAGCTCATGAAGAAATCCACATGTATGAAGTCTATTTTCATTATTTCAAGATACATATGAGGAAATTCTAAATTTATAAGTAATTATGAGAAGATTTTCGAATTTGCCAAGTGGACTAAAGAAAAAGAAACAAAATAAGAAGTGGAGAAAAACATGGAATATTTTGACACAGTCTCAATATTTTTACTATAACTTTTTATTTCGATGTCCGATTTCATTGATTCTTTTTGGGTTAGAAAGAATACTTCAAGTGGTATAACTTTGTAGTTTATGATATTTTGTGATTCTGACGTTAACTAGGTCAAAATTGAGCTGCAAGATGGTACATGTGTAAAAAACGGGATTTTGTGTTCACACCTTGCACGAATTTTAGTGGCTTTTCCATCTCCTTTAAGTCATTCCATGTTTAGCACAAATCATATTAGCCCTCCAAGTGTCACTTATTTTATTTAAATCTTTAAATCCAAGCCATTCACTCCACATCCTTTCATCTATAAATAGTATCCCTCTCCTATTGAGAAAATTGAACCTGAGCATTGAAGGTTGTAGATTTTGATTTTCATTGTATTTTTCTTATTTCTTTAATTCCAAAATTCTACTATGTAGTATTTTTAATTTCATATTTTATAAATAAATGAAGGGTGGATTTATTTAGAATTATGGTCATCCAATTATTTAATTTATACGTGATGAGAATTTTATTTTATTTTGATTCTTTTTATGATGTTATGATTGAAGTTATTCTAAGATATTCGAGTAGAGTGGATGAAATATTTAGGATAGGTAGAACTTGATTTTTCCGATCTAAGGCTCTTTTTAAGAGTCGATGAAATATTTGGATTTGGAATTATAAGTAGAAATTTTATCTAGACTAAGGCTTGAATTGAATTTTCTCAGTATAATGAATTTCGTAATTATTATAGTGAGAATTTTAATAAATGAAAAATTGGAATGCATGATTGATAATTTAAGTGAGCTCCATATTTTAGGCCTTGATTTTATTTTTGAGATATGGATAATAATACCTCCTTAATTCTTTGATCCAGTTCCTACTGTAAATATGGACACAATATTTATTTTTGTTTTATCTATAAATTCAAACTCTTGAAAATTGGGAACTAGTTTGGTAATTAATTAATTGCATCTTAATTTTCTATTCTAAGTTAGATTGAGATTATTTATAATTTTTAGATTAATTCCACCATCTAAATTGAAATTAGATGAATTTTGTGTTTTCCATGAAAAATAGATCTCCTGAATGGTTAATTTCTAATTTTAGATCTTGTTCCTATTTTTGGACTTATTTTCTATTTTTATAATATTTCTAAATTAAAATTAGATTTCCTAGATTAGAGAAATAATTCCATATTTAAGATTTATTTATGTGATTTTGAAATTTCTTAAAATATATAATTCAATGGTATGTTTTTCATGGATATATTTTCCTAAGTTCCGATGGGTTAGACCTCGCACTCCAAAGCTATATTATAAATAGTTCGTGCCTTCGCGAGTATAAATTTAAAACACAACATAAACCATGATAAACATAATGAACAGTTATATTCCTCTTGAAAAACTAATTTTGAAGGGATGTATGGTTTTCCAAGAAAGACTAATGTTATAGCCAGGAAGAGCATAGTCTAAGCTTATAGTCACCAAATTCCTATCACATGTCATATCACTTAGGCTACTTGAACTCACTTGCCACTAGAATTCAATTTGAATTGGTTTAAGATATGAATGTAAATCATAAACCAAGACAAAACATGATCAAATGGTGGTCTATCTCCTAGGTATCCAAATTGTTGAGTTTGGTCTCTCATACACATTCTTTTGGGCATACCTTGGGGGTCCAAACATAGGATATCTTAACTCCCTCAAGACTTGGTCAAGTTGTTTTAACAAGGAGTCTTGCCTTGGGTCCACCTTCCTTGGGAGTCTTCTAACATTAGGCCTTGGTGGATGCATTTTAGGCTTTTCATTGAAGTTTGGTGGGTGTCTTTTAACCTTAATGTTTAGTGGGTGGTTAAGGGTCTTCCCTTGAAGGTACCTTTTCCTAAGGTTACACTCAAGTTTATAGTGTCCAACCTTATGGCAATAAAAACATTTACCCTTGGAAGTTTTTGGCACATTCCCATTAACAAAGACCATTTGGTTCTTAGATCCATTGGTTTCCATCGAGGAACCAAGACCCGATCTATCACCAAATTTCTTACCCGTCTTTAATAGTCTTTCTAATCTTTCTTTTACTTAGGAAAAATTATCTTCGGACTTTTCTGTGTCTTTTAAGTTCCATTAATTCATGAGTGAGCTTCCTCACTTCCACTTCAAGATTACCTTTAATTTCCCAAAGGTTTTCTACATCATTACATCGGATTTCCATTTCATCCTTAAGTGCTTTCTCATTGTCTTTTAACTTATTGATTTCATCATTAGAGGTTTTTAATTGAGATGTGAGGAGTGAGTTTTCAACTTTTACATCTTTTAATTGGCTTGTTAATTTAGAATTTTCAATTTTAGATTTATCATATTTCTTAGCCAATTGTTCACTCTCCAAGTATAATGCATTGAAAGAGGATTGAAGATCATTATCTTCATCACTATCACTTTCAATATCTGTCATTGTTTCAATTATGGGTGTTTCCTAATTCTCAACAATGGAAGTAATGAAGTTGTTATGGGTTTCATCCTTGACTTGAGGTTCCTCATCCGAATCACTCTCAGATTCCGAGGTGTCCTCACGTGTGCCATTCATAGCCTTCTTCAATTGTTCCGATGGACATACATTTGAGTAATGTCCTCTCCCACCACAATTAAAACATTCTTGTTCCTTGGATTTCTTTTTCTTCTCTCTCTCACCATGAGGTTCATGTCTTTTAAGGAATTGTCCACTTCGTTCTCCCTTTTTAATTTTTCTCATTTTAATGAATCTTTTAAAATTCTTTAAATATCTTTTGGCAATTAAAGTCATTTCTTCACTAAGGCCTCCTTCTTCCAATTCCAGTTCCTTTTCTTTAACCATTGGAAGATTGATGGAAGATTTCAAGGCAATTGGTTTTTCCATGATTGAAGGTTCAAGGTTAAGTTCAAAGGTTTGAAGAAAGACAACCAAATCATCAATTTTCATTTGAGCAACATTTTGATACTCTTTAATTGTCACCTTTTTATACTCAAACCTTTTGGCAAGATTTCGAAGCATTTTTGTGCAGACCTTTGCATCGGGAATTCTCTCACAAAGAGCCCACATAGAGTTGACAATGTCATTAACTCTAGAGTATAAATCCATGAAGGTTTCATCTTCTTTCATTTTCAAGGCATCAAATTGAGCTTCCAATAATTGGAGCTTTGATCTTTTTACAACCGATGTGACTTCGTGGGTTCTCTCGAGAATTTCCCATGCCTCTTGTGCGGTGTCACACATCATTATCCTCTTGTGTTCAGTGGGTGAGAGTGCACAATTCAAGGCATTTAGTGCTCTACCATTAGCCGTGCATGAGAGAAGAGTTTTAGCTATTCGGATGTGGAAGAGCCGTATCCACTTTCTCGACCATGGGATGTGGCCAACCGGTACACACCGAATCCCATACAGATGAATCGATGGAGATGAAAAAACTTTTCATCTTTGCTTTCCAAGAAGCATAGTTTGATCCATCAAAGAAAGGTATTTTAGAGATGGCCGAGCTATCTCTCATGGTTCTAGCACTTTAATCACTCAGACAGTTAAGTCAAAGAAATGAGCACGAGGCTCTAATATCAATTGAAAGTTCCCTTGAGTACTTAGAACCTGATTAACACTAGAGGGGGTGAGAAGGGTAAACACAAATTATGGCCTTTTAAAATTTTCTTGATTAATACGGTGTAGAATTAAAACAATTAATCAAGAGTGCGTGATATGCAACGTGTACAAGATAAAACAATCAAATACACATGAGACAATACACATGATTTATAGTGGTTCGGATAGCCAACCTACATCCACTGTAGAGACTCGCTCAACCTTGAGCTATCTCCAATTCACTAAGCGTTGGAATTACACCAACACAATAGAATATGACTTCCACCTATCCAATTGATTGAGACTTTCACCCAATTCCTATCCCACTATTTTTAATAGTGGTTCAAGAAAAAACTATCTCTCTAATCCACTTCACAATATAATGATTTTTAAAGAAAAATATAAACTAGAAGCACTTGCCTTTGAAGCCTTTGCAAATGAGATGTGCTTCGTGTGTCACTCCACCCAATGTGTGCTCGTACAATCCCGACGTCGAAGAAAACACTCCGTGTAGAGCAATCACAATCCTTGGGTAGACTCTCTAGAAGATTGGGTACTCAATCTCTATCCTAAAGCTTTGACTTAATCATTCTCTCTTAATCTCAATCACAAGGGATTGGATACTTGAATGATTTACTTTTAATTTGCCAAGAGAGAATAAGCCTAGAGGTTTTACCTTTGATTATTGGGAGAATTCTTCACTAGTAGATGGCTCTTAATGGCTCCTTAAATCTCTTGCCAACTCCCAAAATAGTGTTTGTATTTATAGGCAACCTAAAAATTTCGTTAGCTCGATACACATGATCAATCGTGTACTGGCGATCGATCGTCCGTGTTTGGAATCTCGTTCACCAACCCAACCGTTGCACAGTAACGATAACAAAATGGTAACCTCACGATTGATCGTGCCACAGGATAAATCGTCCGTGTTTCTGGCGATAGATCGTGGGTTAGCGAAAGCATCGGCCTGGGAATCACAGTATTTTCCAGCGTCAAGTCCCATCCAGGCCTAGGGCGATTGATCGTGTACCTAATGGGTTATTGCCCTGTCTCGGCGATGGGTCGTGCGACCAACTGATCGTGCTATACCACAGGAAGGGTCGCCTCTAGACGAAAGTATAGTCCTGAGCCTTACTGTATTTTTCAGTGGATTTCTGACCCATGCTCTAGGTGGTTGATCGTGAGGGCGCTTGGTCGGCCCTGTACCCAGACGAAGCGTCGTCTGTACGATCTATTATCCGAGACTTGACTATGAATGACATTCCAAAATTTGTCTAATGCCCATGGAGATCGATCATACGCACGATTGGATCGGCCCTGTCCTAGTGATACATCGTGAGCACAAATGTATCTTCCTGAGACCAAGTGTGTTTGACAGTTCATTTCATCCAGAACCCTTGACAATCCAGACGATGCGTCGTATGACCACGACTGATCGTTCTGCCATAAGGAGACAGTGCATATACATATTTCCAAGTTGGGTTCCGCTTGGTGTCAAACACATTTTGGCAAGCTTAGTTATCTAGATGTGATGTCTAAGGCTAGAGATGGTCCACCTAAGGTTTGGGTTCCACCTAAGGTCATCTATGACCAATTACCTTCTGTGATTGCCATACACATGTTGATCGGTTGAGTCTTCATGCTTCAATCAACACTTGAGTCTTGAGTCTTGAGCTTCTTTTCTTCAAGGCAATGCTTCACCTATGTCACGGAATTGACAAACAGGTGACTCGGCAAGTTGGGGCACTAACACGATCTGTCACCAAACTTCTTACCCGAATTCAACAAATTTTCCAATCTTTCTTCTCCTTGGGTAAATTTGTCTTAGAACTTCTCTTTGTGTTTTTTAAGTTTTGTTAATTCACGAGTGATTTTCTTACTTCCACTTCAAGATCACCCTTGATTTTCCACAAGTTTTCCACATCTTTATAATGGATTTCCATTTCATCTTCTCCTTTAACTTAATGATTTCTTCATTAGAGGTTTTCAATTGAGATGTGAGGAGTGTGTTATCTTCTTTTACGTATTTTACTTGGCTTGTTAATTGAGATTTTTCAATTTTAAGTTTATCTAGTTTCTTAGCCAATTGTTTACTCTCCAAGTATAAGGCATTGAAGGAGGATTGAAGATCATTATCTTCATTACTATCACTTTCAATTTCCGCCGTTGTTTCAATTATGGATGCTTCCTAATTTTCAACAATGGAAGCAATGAAGTTCTTATGTGTTTCATCATTCACTTGAGTTTCGTCATCCGAATCACTCTCATATTCCGAGGTGTCCTCATATGTGGCATTCATAGCCTTCCTAGGTTTTTCGGATGGACATACATTTGTGTAATGTCCTCTCCCACCACAATTGAAGCATTCTTGTTCCTTGGACTTTTCCTTATCTTTATCTTTGTGTGGTTCACGTATTTTAGGGAATTTTTCACTTGATTCTCCCTTTTTTAAGTTTTCTCTTCTTATTGAACCTTTTAAAGTTTTTTAAATATTTTTTTAGCAATCAAAGCCATTTCTTCATTACGGTCTCCTTCTTCCCATTCCGGTTCCTTTTCCTTAACCATTGGAAGTTTAATGGAAGATTTTAAGGCAATAGGTTTCTCATTTGTTGAAGGATCAAGGTTAAGTTCAAAGGTTTGCAATGAGGCCACCAAATCATCAATTTTCATTTGGGCAACATTTTGATATTCCCCAATTGCCACCTTTTTAGACTCAAATCTCTTGGCAAGATTTTTAAGAATTTTTTTGCACACCTTTGCATCAGAAATCCTCTCACCAAGAGATCACATAGAGTTGTCAATTTCATTAAATCTATCGTGGAAATCCATGAAGGTTTCTTCGTCCTTCATTTTCAAGGCATCAAATTGAGATTCCAATAATTGGAGCTTTGATCTTTTTACTACCGATGTGTCTTTGTGGGTTCTCTTGAGAATTTCCCATACCTCTTGTGCAGTGTCACACATCATTATCATTTTGTGTTCAGTGGGTGAGAGTGCACAATTCAAAGCATTTAGTGCCCTACCATTAGTAGTGCATGAGGCATTTTCTTCTTTAGTCCATTGAGAGAAATGTTTTAGCACATCGGATGTGGAGGTAGTTTCCGTCTCCGTTTTCTCAACACGAGATGTGTCTAACCGGTATCACACAGAATCCCATACAGATGCATTAATGGATATAAATAAAATTTTCATTTTAGCTTTACAGGAAGCATAGTTCGATCCATCGAAATAAGGTGGTTTAGAAATGGCAAAGCTGTCTCCCATGGTTCTAGCACTTTGATCTCTCAGATGGTTACGTCACAAAAATGAACACGAGGCTTTGATACCAATTGAATGTTCCCTTGAGTGCTTAGAACCAGATTATTTCGAGAGAGAGAGGGAAGGGGGGGAGGGAAGGGGGATTTGATGAATAAGCTAATCACAAATTTTGGGCCTTTTCAAATTTTACTTGATTAATGTGAAGTGATTGCAGAATTAATAAAAAATTAATCAAGTGTGTGAGATATTAAGTGTACAAAAGTTAATAAATCACAAAAAAATGCTCTAACACCATGAACACAATGTTTATAGTGGTTCGGTTAAACAACCTACATTCCCTGATGAGACTCACCCATCCTTGGGCTATCTCCAAATTCACTCAAGTATTGGAATTACATCAACACAATAGAATATGACTTCCACATATCCAATTGATTGAGAATTTCACCTAATTCCTATCCCACTATTTTTTATAGTGGTTCAAGAGAAAACTATCTCTTTAATTCACTGCACATTCAACAAATGATTTTTAAAAGTAAAAATCTAAAACTACGAAGCACTTGCCTTTGAAGATCTTTGCAAATGTAGATGTTCTCCGTGAATCATTCCTAATGTGAGCTCGAACAATCCCGAGGATCCATCGTGTAGAGCAATCACAAACCTTGGGAGACTCTTTAGAAGATTGGGTACTCAATCTCTATCCTAGAGGATGACTTGATCATTTTCTCTTAATCTTAATCACAAAAGATTGGATACTTGAATGGTTTACTTTTGATTTACCAAGAGAGAACAAGTCTAAGATTTGCCTTTTATTCTTGGGAGATTATATCACTGGTAGATGACTCAATTATTTGTTATTCACTCCTTTACCAACTCAGAAAATAGTGTTTGTATTTATAAGCAACACACAAAATTTCGTCAGGCCGAGACACACGACCGATCGTGTACAGGCGACCGACCGTCCGTGTTTGAAATCTCGTTCACCAACCCGACCGTTGAGCATTAAATGCATAATAACAGTAGGAAAATGGTAACCTCATGATTGATCGTGCCACACAATTGATCGTCCGTGTTTTTGGCGACAGATCGTGGGTTGGCGAAAGCATCGGCCTAGGACTGACTGTATTTTTTAATGTCAAGTCCCATCTAGGCCTAGGGAAATAGGTCGTATGCCCAATGTGTTATTGCACTGTCTTGGCGATTGGTCATGCGACCGACTGATCATGCTTTACCACACGAAGGGTCTCTGCCAAACGAAAGGATTGTCCTGAGCCTGACTATATTTTTCACTAGGTATCTGACCCTGTACCCAGACGAGGCATTGTCTGTACTTCTGTTATCTGAGACTTGACTGTAAATGACAGCCCAATTTGTCTAAGCCCAAGGTGATCGATCGTATGCACGATTGTATCGACCCTTTCCCAACAATACATCGCGAATACGAATGTTGTCTTGAGACCTGATGTATTTGACACTCCAGTTCATCCAGAACCCTTGACTTTCCTAACGACTGGTAGTATGACAACGATTGATCGTCCTGCCATATGGCGATATATCGTCCATGACAACAGATTTACATATTTCCAAGTTGGGTTGCACTTGGTGTCAAACACATTTTAGGCTATCTTAGTTATCCAGATGAGATGTCAAAGCCTATGGATAGTCCACCTAAGGTTTGAGTTCAACCTAAGGTCATCTATAGACAATTACCTTATGTGATTGCCATACACATGTTGATCCTTTGAGACTTTCATGCTTCAACCAACACTTGAGTCTTGAGTCTTGAGCTTCTACCACTTTAAGGCATTGCTTCACCTAAGTCACGTAATTGACAAACAGGTGACTCGGCAAGCCGGGGCACTAACTATCACATTAGGTTATTTTAGGGACATGGACTACATACCAACCCTGAGATACACACGTCGGGTTTATTTGCATATATTCTTAGTCCTTGCAATTTATTCAACCTGTCTCACGGTGGTTTAAGATCTTAAGTCCAATCACTCTCTTTTCACCACATGAACTCAATTAAATTCATCAATAAATCATCTCAGCCGTTCACAGGGGTCTCCAACAAATATCATAATTTTCTATCATCATAAACAAATCACATAATAATGAATTTATAACATCTCATCCATAGCATAGAGCACATCCATCCTATTTATCATGATTTAAACACATCAATAACACAGTACATTCCCTAAATCAATGTAAAAGAATACAAGCATTCATACAATATGTGTGTAGCAATCCTCATCTCGAAAGTTATGATGTTCCGGATTACTCTTTGGGTCGTACATCGACGGGTTCGGGGTTCGAAAGCTCTAATCATGCCAAAAGAACATAATATACTATTATTAGTTCATAGATTAGGCCTAAGCACATTTTAGAAGCAAAACTCCCAAATTTAGACCCAAGATTTACCTCTAATCTAGTTTAATCCATTCAATCCAACAAAATCCCCAATTAAAATCTATAATCCCTCTAAAAAATCAATCATATTCCATTTTTCCTAATTTTTTCTCTCCCTAAGGTTTATAAAACCAAAAACCAATACAAATCCACCTCATACACAGCCCAAACACCAATATCCCAATTTAGTTCCATGGATCTCCCTCCAATCAAGAGCTATTGGCTATCCAAAGCCCTATTCTCACCAAATCCCATTAAATCCAAACAACAAAAGGAAAGGGAGTGAGAGAAAACCATATTTTTACCTTTTGGAGGAGAAGGAACTGTTCAAACGACACTTTAGGGGGTGCTTGATCTATGAATCACGCAAGCATAGGGCGAAAATAGGTGGAGGAAGGGAGGAGAAGACTAAGGTTGGCTGGTAGGGAAAAGAGATAATCTGCTGGGATAGGAAAGGGATGAAAATAAACTAATTTCGTACAAACACTACCTTAAATATGGACTTTAAGTTCCGTCGTCGGTCTGACAGATACTATTCACTTTTTTTTAATGGTTGGGCCATTACAATCCAACCGCCTTTAAAGAAATTTTGCCCCGAAGTTCAATCACTCTAAGGCTCTAGCTTATGTCCCAAATCTCATAAATCCTATAGGGATTTATACATATGGCCCTCAAATATAGTTACTTGTCATCAGTGTCTCTAGAATCAAACAAACAATGCCATAAACATGCTCAAATCACACGTGGACAATGCAAGAGGGTCTACACCATGGCTCTTATATTGCAGCTCAACACATTGCATACTATCTCATCTCACATAAAATTGGCATCTCAAAGCAGAAACAAAGTCTATAGGTGGCTAAAAGACCCTATAATCCAACACAGGGAATACAAAATCTAGGTACATCTCATCAAGGCACTCAACCGAATTAGGAGTCTCGAAGACTTCCAAACAACAAACATCGAAGAGTCCAAGATACCCTAAACCCTATCACAAGCATGAGAGATCACCAACTCTTGGCGCTCTACGACCAATAACCTGGAGACTAAACCTCTCCAATAACTACGCCGTAGCCATACACATATTCATACCGGCTAACACCGGTTGTCACAGAATTCCAAAAGTGTGCCATAGCTTAACGGGTCCTGACACAACCCAAGCCACATCAATGCTCACAAGAAACTCTCCACCACTAAACATATCAAAATTGTACGCAAAAGTTATTCTAAGTTTATCTTGGTTAGGTATTAGCTCAAACCTATCACCGACTCTCCATAGACAATCACTAACATCAAAAGCACTCAAGCTCCTTGGCTCAAATTTCACTTACCAATGTAATTTATGCAAAGCGGCTCAATACGTATCCAACGTGGACAACGCCGTGCATTTCGACACAGATTCCCTATTATGGACAACTATCTCCTTGATGCACAATCTACTCAAGGTTTCCTCCTAGTCTGACACCTTCATGGGTATGAAATGGGTTGATTGGTCACAAGATCTACAATCTCCCAAAATAGAATTTCCGCCCCTAGGTGACCTCTATAGACTCGTCAGAAAATCCATAGTAATGTGTTCTGATTTCCACTGAGACACTGGAAGGTTCTACATTTCTCTGCCTAGTCTTTGGTGCTTAGCTTTAACTTGTCAACATAGAAGGCAAGGGCTTACACACTTAGCAACATTTTGTTTCAAACCTTTCCACCAAAACTACAATCAAACATCCTGATACATCTTCGCACGGCTTGGGTGTACTGCGAAATGAGAATGATGAAACTGACTGAATATATCCTCTCTACATTGATCTGTAGTCAGTACAAACAAACGTCCCTGAAGAACGAATCCACCATTTGATCTAACTGAACAATCATCAAGGCCTTGCCCTTACAGCACTTTCTATCTAAACTCTGAAGCCAAAAGAGTCTACTTGTTGTGTCTTTATTACCTTGTCCACAAGCATAGGTTGCACAACTAAGTTTTGTACCCAAACTGAATCACCGTGTTCGACCAACTGAAGATCGTAATCTGTTGTTGTTGCAAGCATCTGCCACTGACCAATTCTGATACTGGCTACTATGCTTTGGGATTTTAGCTCAATGCATCAACCACTACATTGGTTTTACCAGAGTTGTATGAGATTTGGAAATCATAATCCTCCAGAAACTCTATCTGTCGCCGCTTCTCAAATTTAAGTCTTTTTGAGATAATAAATACTTGAGACTTTTATGGTCGGATAGCACCTCAAATCTCTCACCATACAAATAATGCCACCAAACTTTCAATGCGTACATTATTGCGGCTAATTCAAGATCATGAGTCGGATAATTATGCTCATGGAGTTTCAACTGCTAGGATCCAAATTTCATTACTCGGTCATCCTACATCAATACGCAACCTAGACCGCTCAAAGAAACATCACAATGTACAACATATCCACGACCTCGCTCGGCACCACTAGCACAGGGAAAAAATCAGTCTATCCTCCAAGCTCATGAAGTCCTACTGACACACATCATCCCAAACAAAATCCACTCCATTACAGGTCAATTTATTCAAAGGTGCTACGAATCGGAATAAACTCTTTATAAACCAGTCATAATAACCTGCTAACCCCACAAAATTTCAAATCTCAAATACATTCCACGGCCTTTCCCAACTAACCATTATCTCAATCTCACCAATAACTGAAATCACATTGCTTAGAAACTACACCTCTTCCAGCCAAAACTCACACTTGCTAAGTTTCACATACAAGTTGTGCTTTGACAAAGTCTATATTATTGTATACATGCGCTTCTCATGTTCTTTCTCTAAGGCAGAATATACAAAACTGGCATCAATAAACACCTCAATAAAATGATCCAAATATGGTCGGATGGCGCAATTCATCAAATCCATGAAAGTAACCAGCTCATTTATGAACTCAAATGGCATCACAACCAATTCAGAGTAGCCAAAACAGATACAAAATGCAGTTTTATAGATATCGCTTTTCCTCACCCTCAACTGGAAATAATTGTATCGGAGGTCTATCTTAGAGAAGTACTTAAATCCTCTTAACTGGTCGAAGAGATTGTCGATCCTCAGTAACGGGTATTTACCCTTGATTGGCATCTGGTTCCAGTCCTGGTAGTCCAAAACACATTCTCATAGTGCAATCTTTCCTTTTCACCAACAAAGTCAACACGCCCCAAAGACAAGTACTCAGGTGAGTAAAGCCGATAGAAGAAAGCTCGGTGAAATGAGTCTCTAAATCTCTCAACCGTGCTAGTTCCATGCGGTATGAGGTAATAGAAATGGGTGAGGTGTCGGGCAACAACTCAATCACAAACTTAAACTCACGGGGTGGAGGCAACTCTGTAAGTTTCTCAGGAAACACTTTCGGAAACTCCTACACTACTCGAGGTATATCAATCTGAGTATCCCGTACATCCTCCCAACGTAACTGGCAATCATGTCCTGAACCACTACATTACCTCAAACAAACTCACAACCGGAATGAGAGTCAGACTCGGCCTATTAACAAACTCATCACCCTTCAAAGATCGACCAGATATTTTTTTCTCAAAACAAATAATAACAATGTTGTGGATTGACAATCAGTCATATCCAAAATCACATCAAATTCAGATAAATCCATAACTAGCAAATCAAACTCTATCTCGAGTGTACCGACAGTCATATCACAAGTTCTGCACACTTTGTTAACTATAATCTCCTGTCTCAGTGGGGATATGAGACGCAATGGTGTGCAAACTAACTCAAATTCATGTCCCAACAAATTAGCATACCATGATGCATAAAAGAATGGGATACACCATTATCAAATAACACATCTGCCCAAAAAATGTAGAAAGGTAGGATACTTTGCATGATTGGAGGATCAACAGTCTCCCCAGTCTGAGGCATCACCGCAAGTATCCTACTCGGAGTATCTCGTCCCTGACTATCTCCACCTCTGCCTCGCCCAAATATTTGTCTAGAACTGACAGAAAAATGTACGGGGCCTACACTGTGCAAAGATCAGGATTATCCTCGTGGATCACTAAGGGCCATTACTCTACAAGTGCCAAAACCATAAGTGCATCACGTAAAACCTCGAATTACTAGCCTTAAGATATTCCATATCCAGAGGCTTAGAGGAAATAATCATTCTCAACTCAGTGCAACTCTCTTCCGAATATATATATATATATATATATATATATATATATATATATATATCCAAATATGTCTGGCCTCTAGGACCCACTAATCATCATATCTGTAACACCCTGGATTTTCAATTTATGAATATATATGGAAATTGTCCATTTAATTTGTGAATTAATGGAGATGGACCTTAGATAGGTAAGGAGTTGGGTCAATTGCTCAATTAAGACCCAACGGATTATGGATAAGGTTCAATTGAAATAAATGGATAAGATTTATTTAATTGGGTCAAGATTGTCAATTTGGTCAAATGCACAATTGAGACCCAATGGGTCATGGTTGACTCGGTCGACCACCAAATGAGTTCAAATTTAATTAAGGTGTGGCTGAATTAAATGGGATTAAGTTCAACTGAGTAAGTTCAAAATGTAACGCCCACCCCTTTTCACAGAAAGTAGAGTCTATTTTTTTTTTTTTGAATAGTGACAAAGGGCGCGGACGTCACGACGCAAGTTAAGTCCGAGCTTCTAAAGCCCGGCCCTTAACTGGCCAACCCTACGTGTGCATGGAACGAAGTCCACGGAGAATGATTCACACGTAGAAGTAGCTCGCGGAATATTAAACTACGTGCGGAATTACAATAAAGACTGTCCTACAAATTTGAGATAGCAGGGAAGGTACATTCATTTAATTACCAAAATACCTCAACAACATAATATCCAAAATAAAATCCAAAACATAGCAAATAATCTAAAATATTACATTCCGACGAGCTAAGCTATCAAATACATTTCCAAATTAAACTTGAATAAACTAAATATTCTGTCTCCCCAAGCTCCTAAGCTTTGTTCCCATTTCGTCCTTCTGCTCCGTCGTCTCCTGTGTCATCAGCTAGGGTAGAAGTAGGGCGTTAGACAACGCTCCCAGTAGGACTCCGAGTAGGGCTAACACATGGATTAGTGATAACAAAACATATAGATAATATCATAACGAAAAACCATAGAATGAATGCTATGTCATGGGTGTCTGTGTTATGAATCCCACCCATCATCCATACCATTATGTTGTCATATCCCCCTTGACGGCAAAACCTCGTCAAGATATAAACAATCACAAATCATTCCCCTGGACGGCAAAACCTCGTCCAGATATAAACAATCACAAATCATTCCCCTGGACGGCAAAACCTCGTCCAGATATAAACAATCACAAATCATCCCCCTTGACGGCAAAACCTTGTCAAGGTGTCCCCATGTTTGCTTCTCGGTCACCCCGACGGAGCATGGACTCCGGTTTCATTTCATCTTTCCCCTGTCATATCCCTCCCATGTCATGCATGAGATGTAGATGCCATATGCCATGTAATAAATATGATAACACAAACCATGGCATTTAAATTCCCATCAATAAAATATACAATTTGATTATCAAAAGTAGATCAAGCAAAGCATCAATATACACACCATAGCCTTAAAGCCCATATTAAAACAACCATATGCTTACCAAAATAAATTAAAGGAAGGCATCACATAATACTAAATCCAAAACCCATCTTAAAACAAACCATGTAATTTCCAAAATAATTCAAAGAAACCATCACTCAATCCATGGCTTACAAAAAGGTAGGAATCCTACCGAATACCGACTAGCGTCGTTTCTCGCTTCCGTCCGATAATCCGGTCGCCGATCATGCACCGCTTGCGATGTCCGATACCTTATTATACACATCAATTAGTCCATGTTTTTAACCATTATTAAGTCCATTAATCATACCTTAGTGGGGTTCCGTTTAATCCATTAAATATTTTAATTATATGAGTCCAAAACTCAGTCACCCTAGGCTTTATTAATCACATATAAAGTTATTACTTAGAGTCCTTTAGTCCATGATCATCTCCCATGGGTTTCTTCATTTTTGCCAATATTTACAGTTTTGCCACTACCCTTCCATGGTTACTCATTCACTTAATCCATGTACACTTTTGTTCATAATTGATCCATACACTAGATCCATTAATGTTCCATAACTTAGGTTCGTTAATGACCCCTCAATCATGTCATAAGATCATTGAAATCAACCATTTAATTTACTTAACCTTTATCCATTCAACACATATATAACCCCATACTTAGCCCATCAATTGATCCATAGACTTGGATCCCTTATTGACTCCTTAGCCATAACATCATCACAAATTAGCCACTTGATTTTCTAATCCCCATTAATTAATCCATACGCATATACCTTAACCTTAGTCCATCAATTGGTTCATAAAATGGGTCTATTGATGTCTCATTAACCATGACACAACCACACTAGAAATCAACCATTTAATTAACCTAATCTCCATCCATGTAAACATACTCATAACCCTATACCTAGCCCACCAAGTGGCTCATAAAAATGGGTCAAGGGTTCATCATTCGTTGGTGACATTTAAGACCATAAAACATTAACCTTCATCTATGGATTCCCTCATTTAAAAATCCCCTTAAAAATTACTATTATTCTTTCATTCAAAACCTTCAAAATCATTAATAACTAGTCCATTATTGACCCATTTAATCATGCCATAATATCATTAAAACAACCCTTTTTTTCTTAACTTAATCCACATTAATTAACCACATACATAAACCCTTTCTAAGCCCACAAAAATGACTTATAATCAAATCATCATTCTTAGCCACACCTTGGGTCCATAATTGACCCATCACCCATATCACAAGATCATTTACATCAGCCATTTAATTTAACCTAAACTCCATTCATTTAAACATATACATACACATTAGTCTTAGGCCAAAAATGATCCACCATTGGGTTCATTAAAAATCAGCCCCTTTTAACTTAACCAAATCCCCTTTTTCCTTGGTCTTTGGTTACACATTAGATTCATCATAAGTCCCTCCATTGAGAGAACCTAAACCATACATTTGATTCATCATTCCTTAATCACATTTAAGTCCATTAACTTAACCACATTCCCATCCCAACCATCAACATTAGGTTCACATTGGTCCATCAACGCCACCAACATTCCCCATTTATTTTTCCATAATTCATAACCATTAAATCCACCATTTGATCACCATAGGGTTCGGCCATACACCATGGCCGAATCCATGGTTCATGATCCATCATTTTCTATGCCTCTTGAGGCCACAAAAATCATTCACACACTCCATGATTTTTCCTCATTTAAACCCCTTAAAATTTTTCCAACATTTAATCATTTACAACCCTAAAATTCATAATCATTCTCCATAGCTTTAAACCTTAACACCCTAATTAAATTCATCAACCATTTACCATGGGGTTCAACCATACTACATGGCCGAACCTTATGGTCCATCAATTCATTCAAAACCCACACTTCCACGCTTAATTATTTAATTACATATCATCCTTAATCCTTTTATTTATTCTCCTTAATCCATTTACTTTTTTTTTCTTAACCCTAATTTACCCATTTAGGGTTGGCCCATCTTTCCATCCTTCCATTTGATGGATTTGAGATCCAAGGCCTATGATCATTTGGCCACCATCAACTTTAACAAAAATGGATCCCAAATCTTAAACCCTAAAAATCCAAATCTCTTGTTTTAGAAAATACTTACAATCCGTCGTCTCCTCCAACTTTCTTCGCTCCCGTTGGACTCCTTGGCCTCCTTTCTTCTTCCTCTCCTTGTTTGATCGGCTAAGATGCTTGATCAATGGTGAAAACCTCAAGGCTTGGGTTCGGCCAAGGTAAGGTTAGATTTAAGAGTGAGAGGGGAAGAATGGAGATGAGAAGGTGTCTCAAGGTTTTTACCTTGAGGTGGTGGGTCAACTTTTAGCTTTTCTTCCTCTCCCTATGCTCTTCTCCTTCTTCTTCCAAATTTTCCTTCTTCTTTCTCTTCCTAGTGTGGGACGGCCATGAGAGAGTGAAAGAGAGGAAAGAGTGAAATGAGGATGGAATTGAGAGATGAGATGAAGTCATCTCTTTTTCTTTGATTGGTTAAGATACACTTTACATTAAATCTCCCAACCACCCATAAGATGTTTTCTATGCTTTATGGTGGTGGTTGAGATAACCACCACCATGCCCAACGTTTTTCATGGTGTTAGAGATAAGATGGCTTGGTCTCCCATTTGACCAACTTTTGACCACCATTTTAACTTAGCTTAATTAATTACTTAATTGGGTCATTAGGTTAAGTTAACTAATTCCCACTTGAACTTAATTCCATTGGCTTAAATTGCCTTCATACATACACCCATGGTTGACCAATTCAACCATGGTGGCCGGCCCCACCAACCTTTGGGTCCACACGCCACCTCACTTGGCGAGGTGGAGGTGGGTCCCAATCGGCCACATCACCTTGATCTAATTCCAATTAACTTAGGTGATTTAAACCCATTCCATACATTCCCACTTATTGGATCACCATTGGGCCCATGGCCCAATTACATTTACTCCCTACCCATTTACCTTAGGGCTTACACCAACTTGATCCATTGGGTCCCAAGTGGGTATTGGGCCCAATTTGACCATCCTTGGCCCAATTGACCATCATTGACCCTTTAAATGAATTAAAATCCAATTCATAGTCCATTGGGCCATACTTGGGCCTTTGCCCATATCTTGATCCATTCACCATTTATTCCATCAAATTTCCAATTTCCATCATTAAAATAAATAATATCCACATTTATATTGATTTAAAAATTTCGGGTTATTACACAAAATGGAATCAAAGAATTGAGTTAATGAATGAGTACAAGTCTTGAGTTTAAAAGAATTAAAAATATTTGAGTCAAGGTGAGTTGAATGGGAAGTTAATGGGACTTTCATCTTAATTGAGTTAGGAGAGTAGATGGAGAGTTACATCTCATAAGCCCAAAACCAAGGTGTACACACGTTGGGGAGATGGGAGTTTCATCTCATGGGCTGAAACTCCAAAGGGAACATAAATGAGGGAGGTGAAGGGTTTTGTTGTTACACAAGCCATCTTCAAACGAACACATTGGGGAGATGGAGGGTTTCCATCTCATGATGGAAAGAAACCCAAGGGGCACACGGTTGGAGAGTTTCATCTCATGGGATGAAACCCCCAAAGGAACATTAATGAGGGAGGTGAAGAGTTATAGTTGTTACAAAGGGACACCACCCAAAAGACACCACCCTTGGCCGATCCTCCCACTAAGTCAAGAAAGACCTAGAGATTTCTATCTCAACTCCTCTCCCTCTCACTCAAGGCCGACTCTCTCAAAGACAAAGGAGAAAGGACTTAGAGTTTTCCATCCCAAGCTCCTCTCCCTCTCACAAGAACCCTAGGGCCGACCCTCTCACAAAGATCAAGGAGGAAGAAAGAAGAAAGACTAAGGAAGAAAAAGAGTGGAGGAGCAAGTCGGAACGAAAAAAACTAGTGGAGTCGCGGAATCGGTAAGTACTTGATGAGATTTTATTAAGTAAGAAAAGAGGTTAAAAAAAGCATCCCATTTTGGATTGGAGAGTTGGCCAAGATATTATGGGCCATGGATTTAAAATCCATCCAAGGAATGGGATGGATTGAACAAAGGAAAGGTGATCAGGATTACCCATGTGATTAATGGATATGATTAAGCATGAAAAATCATGATTCGGCCCTTGCATGGCCGAACCCTAATCTTGTTATGGCTAAGGACCTTATGCATGTCCCATGTAAGAAATGGTGAATGATCAAGGATCATGGTTTGGCCGTTGCATGGCCAAACCCTAGGTTTTATGTATAAGAACCCCATCAAAGGATCAAATCTTGGATGTATGATTTTTAAAAGAAAATGATGAACCATAGGGTTCGGCTATGTTGTATGGCCGAATCCCATGGAAGGATATTAGTGATTTTTAGTGGGCTTAAAGGATGAAGATCATAGATGTATGTTAGTGATTTTAAAAGGTTTTAAAGGATGGTAAAGATGGGAGATTATTGGTGATTCTAAGTAGGTCTTAAATATTGCAAAGCATGATCTAAAATGTTGTAAATGGTAAAGAACCGTGGACCATGGGTTCGGCCATGTTGTATGGCTGAACCCCATGGAGGGATGTTGATGGACTTAGATGCATTTGGACCATGAAAATGATGGAGGACATGTTGATGGACTTTGGGTTGTAAAATGATGACCTAAGTGTATGATTAAACCCTCCATGGAGGGACTTGATTTATGGACCTAAGGTGGTAAATGATTAAAAGAGAGGCTAAAAATGGGACACCATGGGTTCGGCCATGTTGTATGGCCGATCCCCATGAACCATTTTAATGGGTCATTTATGGATCTATGCATGTTTAAATGAATGAATGATCAAGCCAAGGAATGGAGGGATCTATTAGGGTTTTATGTTATGATTAATGAATCATGTATGGATCATTTTTGGGACTTCAGTCATGTGTAAATAAGCTAAGTGATTAGCTATGGAAAGAATGACGGCTAAGATGGAAATATGGTTAAAATGATGGACCATGGGTTCGGCCATGGTGTATGGCCGAACCCCATGGAGAATGTTTTGTGGACTTAGGGTTTTATTAATGTTAGATGATTAACTTATGTGTGATTGGATTAATGAATCAAAAGATGGCATGATCTTGGACCCATATTTATTAAAAAGATCAAGGACTAAAAAGAGGAACCCAAAACCAAGTGAGTGAGGTTCGGCCATGTTGTATGGCCAAACCCCACTAAGACATGTTTGTGGACTTAAACATGGTTGGAAATCAGATGTTACATGGGTTTGATTTATTGATATGTAATAAGGTAACGGGATCTCACAAGCGGTGTACGATCGGCTTGACGCGATCGGTGAGCGGTTTTCGGACAAAAACGCAAGGACACATTAGTTGGTCATTGGTAGGATTCCTACCTTAATTGAAAACCATGGATTACGTATATGTGAACGCTTTACTTGAATTATTTTGGTATCAAATAATATGTCTTAATGATGGGATTTTAATGCTATGATTTGTATTATTACATAGCATGTCTGCACTTGCATCTCATGCATGGCATGGGAGGGATGAAATGTAACCAGAGACCCACGCTAAGTCGGGGCGTCTGTAAGGCATTCTTGGGGGTACCTTGATGTGCATTATCCATCAAGATGGATGTATGATTGATTTGTAATCGGAGATCCACGCTCCATTGGGGTGTCCGTAAGGCATTCGTGGGGGATACCTTGATGAGGAGTTTCCATCAAGAGGATACTATGTGTTTGTGATATGGAAGATGGGTGGGACTCATGGCATATGACAACCATGGCATGGCATTGACATGCATGTTTTTGATATTATGTTATCTATGTGATTTTTGTACTAACCCATGTGTTGACCCTACTTGGAGTACCTACTGGGCGCGTTGTCTAACGCCCTACTTCTACCATAGTTGATGACACAGGAAATGGACGGAACGAAGGACGTGATCGGAGCCAAGCTTAAGAGCTTGGATGATTTAGTTTCGTTTTATTTAAGTTATTCATGGACAATGTAATTTGAATAGCTAGCATTTGAGACTGTAATAACTTAGATTATTTGTTATGATTTGGAGTGTTAATTTTGGATATTTTAACTTAAGATAATTATTATTAAGTGATGGACTTCCTTCCTCTCTAAAATGGGATAGGATAGTTATTCTGTTATAATTCCGCATCTACAATTTATTCTGCATGTATAGCCTTAGTACGCGTGAACCATTTTAGTGGACTTGGTTCACTCACAAGTATGGTTGGCGAGTTAAGGGTCGGGCTTTGGAAGCTCGGACTTAGCTCACGTCATGACGTTCCTGCTCTCTCTCACTCTTTATTTAAAAAAACAAAATAGACTCTGATTTTAGGCGAGTGAAAAAAGGCGGGGCGTTACAATATCGGGGAACAACCTCGAAGATTTTACCAACCTCTCCCGAGTCATTCGAGTCCAAAATCCTTAGCTCAGACTTCATATAATCATCAATCAAACATGACTCACATCTCGAGAATGTCCTCGGTCATCCAAGACCGCCGCTAAAAAAAACTTGTGGTCTACCATAACCACTACTCATAACCAACTACAGACCTTAATCTCTTGATCTAGGTTGAAAATCACAGTCCAAGTAGTCCTTGGCTGAAGATTTGTACATTCATAACCGATGCCACAAAGACACATCCCCTCTAGTCTTCCTCCTATATGGAATCAGTGACGACCACACCTGTCTATCGGGTAGTTACCTACCAACATACCATTTCCCGGTCTATCTAACCCCCATCATAAGACTCTCAATCTATTGGTCTCACTCCCATTTCTCAGGAAGACAGGGTCATTTGCACTTCATAAGGTGTTCTGCATACGGTTCCATACTCTTAATTATTACCTTACGACTTTCCCAAGCCTTACCATCTCTAGTACCTCTCAACTCGGGGTTCTCGTGCATCTAACCCTCATGGGTCCAGCTAATACTATGATATCACTCTGGTCACCCTGCCTAAATCTGGTGACAAAAGGAGGTCCCAGCCTCAACTCATAATCCAGCTCACCCTATTACGACCCAAAACAAACTCATATTTTCATCAGAAATTCAAACCCTAGACGGTTGGCGGTCAACTCCACATGCACAGTCCTAGAGGAAAACGAGTCTAAGCTCTAATACCAAGATGTTACGCCCTGCCCCAAAACATAGGCATGTGACGCGGAATAAATTTTCTTTTTCGAATATCACACGTGGGAGACACATGTGTACTCCTAACTCAAACTCAAAATCTATAAATAATCTTAAATTACCATTAACATGTCAAAGGGAATGTAAATTCTCTACCATAAATGTTATCAAACATTCTAGAATTTATTACAACAAATCCTCAATGAATAAAATGGTAAAAATAACATCACCAACTCAAATTAGATAAATGAAATAAACAACTCAATATGTAGTGCGTTTAGAGCAACATAATAACTAAGCTCTTCCTCGGGGTTCTTCGGACCCATCCGGTGAAACATTACTAGAACTTGCAAGAACGTGAGTATAAACAATTCTAAGTAAGGAAATATGCATGCTACACGCGCATGCACCCACATAATAATAATGTATGAAATGGAATATAAATAAGATTATACTATCATGCCATGCTATCAGTCTCATCAATGTTACACACTGTCCACCCAATGACACCTATATGAAACGGGCTTTCAAAAACATCATGATCCCTTAAGGGACATAGGCCACGACTTAGAAGTGAGAGATCTATATATAACATAAATAATCTACTTCACCCCACGTCCATTCACCACTCTGGTAATTAAGTCAACTCTAAAGTGATCGATATAGAACTTACCAAGTTAGTATCGCCCTAGTAGGGCTCACAAGTATTTAACCTTGCGCAATACGTCTTACTAAGTTAGTACCGCCCTCGTAGGGCTTACAAGTATCTAACCCTACTCAATACTGCACACCAAGTGTACAAAATAATCGTGATATTGACCTTTAGCGTGAAACATGTGAAGGGCTATACTCCTCAACGACAATCACAAATAACCGTGAGAGTGACCTACAACGCGAAGCATGATAGGAGCTATACTCCTCGATGGCAACCCTACATGACCAAGTTCCATAGCCTTTGCCTCTGTTCCAATAGGGGTCCTTAAATCTAAATCATCATCCTGTCACACCAACCTCTTCTAAGAAGTGGAACTACTACTACTGGGGCCCAAACAAGGGAAAGACACATCACCAAGTCCTATATACCTTTTGAATCTAATCCCAACACTAGTGATTCTCAATCTCATCATGCTCATAAACACAACATCTCATACTCACCTCCTAGATAATCTCCTAGGCACACATCAGTGAGTAATGCAAAAGGGGTCAAATTCACAATTACATGGGCAACATATATGTCATAATCACATCATGACAATAATTTCGCAATGATAGTAGAATAGCACATTCCATTACGTTTCATACATTCAACATAATTATCACATTGAGTTATTTTTGGGACATGTACTACACACCAACCCTGATATACACATGTTGAGTTTATTTACACATATTCTTAGTCCTTGCAATTTATTCAACCCGTCTCATGGTGATTTAACATCTTAAATCCATTTACTTTCTTTTCACCACATGAACTCAATTAAATTCATCAATAAATCATCTCAGCACTTCACAAGGGCCTCCAACAAATATCATAATTTTTTATCATCATAACAAGATAATAAACATGCTACAAATCACATAATAGAGAATTTATAACATCTCATCCACATCATTGGGCACATCCATCCTATTTATCATGCATTAAACATATCAATAACACAGTACATTCCCTAAATCAATGTAAAAGAATCCAAGCATTCATACAATATGTGTGTAGCAATCCTCATCTCGAAAGTTACGATGTTCCGGATTCCTCTTTGGGTCGTACCTCGACGGGTTCGGGGTTCGAAAGCTCTAATCATGCCAAAAGAACATAATATACCATTATTAGTTCATGGATTAGGCCTAAGTACAGTTTATAAGCAAAACTCCAAATTTAGACCCAAGATTTACCTCTAATCTGGTTTAATCCATTCAATCCAACAAAATCCCTAATTAAAATCTATAATCCCTCTAAAAAATCAATCATATTCCCTTTTTCCCAATTTTTTCTCTCCCTAAGGTTTCTAAAACCAAAAACCAACACGGATCCACCTCATACACAGCCCAAACACCAATATCCCCAATTTAATTCCATGGATCTCCCTCCAATCGAGGTCTATTGGCTATCCAAAGCCCTATTCTCACCAAATCCCATTAAATCCAAACAACAAAAGGAAAGGGAGTGAGAGAAAACCATATTCTTGCCTTTTGGAGGAGAAGGAACCACTCAAACCTCGCTTTAGGGGGTGTTTGATCCACGAATCACATAAGCATAGGGCAAAAATAGGTGAAAAAAGGGAGGAGAAGATTAAGGTTGACTGGTAGGGAAGAGAGAAAGGCTGCTGGGAGAGGAAGGGGATAAAAAAAACCTAATTTTGTGCAAACACGGCCTTATATATGGACTTTAAGTTTCGTCGTCAGTCCGACCGACATTATTCACATTTTTTTAAGGATCGGGCCATTACACCTAAGCTATGGCCTTCCATATTTAGAATTGTCATATATGTCCCACCTATATGAGTCAAATTCTAAGTCCAAACCTAACTTGAGATCAGTCTAAGGTCACCCTAAGTCTATCAGGTCATTTTACCTACTTTGGTTGGCCTTTCAGCTATTGACCTCTCATGTTGTTGTTTTGCCATCCCCATCTAGGTCTTTTTACCTTCTGGTCTTCACTCCTCCAAAGGCACACGAGACACTCAACATGGATTTTTGGACACCGAAATTGACAACCAAGAACTTGACTTTACATAACAACCAACCCAATGTGGGCCTCTTGCCTTCTTTGAGAGATGTCCAATCTCATACTCAGATTTGCTTCAAAGCACCTATGTCTGCATACACATCTCAAACAAGGCATAACTGGGTGGAGCAAAACTCTCTCCCTAACTGTTAAAAGCAAATAAAATATATCCACGTATATTTGATCACATCATCAGATATACATCACATATCATATATCTCATCACGTAACATATATAACACACCATGTATGTTCACACAAAAAATCAGAAAATTCAGCGATGTCTGTCAACTTCACACATGTTGGACATTTTGATTTTCTCCCTTTGGGTACAAGAATGGATACACTCGAAATCAATTTTGCATCTCATTGTTTCCCATCACATAGAGATTCTGCACTCATTTTCTCAGTTCTCTCTCTCCCTGAGAATAACACCAATCATGCATCCATATTTAAACAACCACATTCAGTATACATGAAATATACAAGAGATAGGAGAGAGAGAGTGAGATAAACAACCATTGGCATCAAACACATGGCACCAAAAATATCACATAAATATTACAAACCAATGCATTGATAAATATATCATTCCATGCATAAAAATGTTTGCACATTGCGCTTAAAATTACATGCCAAAATATAGTTTTTCAAAACATCTAATAAACAACATGAAAAACTAGGATGTGCCAGCTGGAGGGGAGGATGAACGGCGAGGAACTGATTCGTTTTTCCTGCACGACATGGCGAAGAGGATGCTCTGAAGGGATTTCTTCACAAAGCTTGCCAAGGCTTCAAATTTACCTTCCAAGGCAGTGTATCTCTCATTCTGTCGATCTTCAAGAACTTAAAGGCGCTCCTCAACGAACCTTTGACTGCGGAAGTCAACATCTGGTTCGTCTTTTTCTTCAGTTGTTTCTTCTTCCACCACATGAACAGAAGAAAAGAAGGGTTGAACAGAAGTGGATGCTATGCCAAGAAGTTTTTCATACAAGTCTTTGCCAAGAGACTTCCTAACAGCAGTAGCATTGAGTGGTCTTACTGACTTGGGCACATCTCCCTTGGAGGGTTTCACTCCAAAATGCATTGCTAATCTGTACATGAGATAACAAAAGAGAGGATGACTGGACATCGCTGAATCCACATACTTGATAATGGTCTTGCACATGAGGGTAGGAAGGCAAAACCTATTTCCAGTCACTTTAGCATACATGTGAATAAGCATGAGCTAATTCAGATCTCCTCTGTTTCCATGTCGAGGATACACATTTGCACGTAAGAACAAGTGCAAGAGTCTGTACTTAGGAAGCATGTCTCCACCCTTCAACCAAATTTCTTTTCTCCATTCCACTCTCTTACCTTTGTCACAGAATTTGTTGACATACTTGTCCGTGTCCTTCATCTCAAACTTGTCAGGGACAACAGGTAGATATCCATTATTAAAGATGGGAATGCCAATCAATTCAGAAACCAACTGAGGGTTCACCACTATAGGCTTTGTATTCTGGAAGTAGATGTAGAAATTTTTTTCCTTCTCATGGCTTTTAATGGAGCGAAACATTCTCTTGGCTACTCTTGTGTGTATCTCCCCACCCCACTCCAGAAGTTTTAGCCAACCCGCCTTCTTGATATGGCGAAGGACTTTGAATTTATCAAGGATCTCTGCATTACCAGTCCTTTCAATGTTGAGTTTGGCAAACAACTCATATGGCTTAAGAGGCATGAAAATGGGTGGTTCATTATCCTCTTCTTCTTATTCTTCCTCTTCTACTTCATTACCTTCTTCTCCTTCTTCTTCCACTTCTATTTCATGTCTTCATTCTCCTTCTTCATCTTCATTATCTTCTTCACCTACATTCATCTCTTCTTAATCAACTTGATCTCCTCCTTGATTTCCTACTTGGACTTCCTCATGTCCTCCTTCATCCTCATCAATACTCTATTCTCTTACATTCTCCTCTTCTTGCCCAAAATCGATTTCAGGTTGCGTAGAAGGGATAAGTTCTCTAATGGTCAATTCCCTTTCAGGCCTTCTATTGGGAAGCTTAGGAGGTCTCACCATGGGAATATTGGGAGGAACTTCTTCATAAGGATTAGAGGTAGGTGGTGTGGATGCCTTTCCAGTGGTCTTGTATCCCTTTCCAGGACCCCTACGACTTTGAGAAGACGGGGTTTCTCTAGTAACTTCCTTTCCTTTACGGTCTTAGGCCCTCTTGGGAGGAGGAGAGGATGCTTCTAGGTTCTCCTCAGTTGTCGAAATCTTATAGTTATCGAGAAGCTTAACTCTAGGCATTTTTCTTGATTTTCCAAACAAATCTCTCAAGAAAAAAAAAATGAAATGGGGATAGTTTGGCGGCTTACCCTAACCGAAAATCTCACAAATCCATGAGAAAGGAGGCCACTGATGACGTAGGAAGTTTTTCCTCTGTGTTTTCCAGTGAGATATCGGTCGAAGATGGATTATTGGAATCCTAGGGCACAATCCTTCGTGGGTTTTGTAAGAAAGGGGCGAAAACAATCGAAGGAAGAAGGAGGGAAATGATTCCCAATCGTGCAAGCGTTTTAACTTAAAAGACTCTTCTGAACACGGGCGATACATCGTCCTGACGATCGGTCGTAGAGCCGGTCTATCGTCATCTAGCGATGTATTGCCATGACAGATACAAATATTCCTTCTAAAATTCAATTTTGTTTTGAAAAACCACTCTTTGATTTTCAACAACATTCATGGCATACACAAGTCATATTCATCATGATGAAACATAATTATGCTATAAAAATATCTTGCAATTTATCAAATAAAAAATCACATGCTCAAGCTTAGCACATTGATCAAAACCATGCAGAACAAGTTAACATACCATACCACATTCAATAAGCAAACAAGTATCTATGTTTAGCATATTATAACTGAAATGTGAGGCTTGGAGAATGGTTTTCCATGGTATGTATGGTTTTCCAAGTAAGACTAATGCTATAACCAGGAAAAGCATAGTCTAAGCTTGTAGTCACCCATTTTTCTTTCATGTCATAGCACTTGGGATATTTGAACTCACTTTCCCATTAGAGTTCAATGTGCAATGGTTTTAAGATATGAAAGTGGATCTAAAACCAAAGAAACACATGAGTAATGGTGGTCTATCTTCTAGGTACTCAAATTGTAGAATTTGGTCTCTCATACACATTTCTTTGAGAGAATGTTGGTTGTCCATACAAGGGCTTCCTCAACTTCTTCAAGACTTGATCTAGTTGTTTTAACAAGGAGTCTTGCCTATGGTTCACCTTTCTTGGAGGTACATGTCTTGGAGGTATAGGTCTTTTAACATGAGGCTTAGGTGAATTATGTATTTTAACCTTAATATTTGGAGGGTGGTTAGGGGCTTTATCTTGAAGATGCCTCTTCCTAAGCTTGCATTCCAATTTGTAATGTCACACCTTGTGACAATAGAAACATTTTACCCTGGGGTCTTTAGGCATAGTTCCCTTAACAAAGACCATTTGGTTCATAGGTCCAATGGTTTTCAAAGAGGAACCAAGAACCAACCTATCACCAAACTTCTTACCCGAGTTTAATAATATTTCCAATTTTTCTTCTCCATTGGTAAATTTATCTTGGAACTTTTCTTTGTGTTTTTTAAGTTCCATTAATTCAAGAGATTGTGTTCTAACATTCTCTTCAAGCCCTTTCTTGATGTCCCACAAATTTTCGACATCCTCCCAATGAGTTGCAATCTCTTCTTAAAGAGCTTTTTCATTTTCCTTTAACTTAATGATTTCTTCATTAGAGGTTTTTAATTAAGAAGTGAGGAGAGTGTTTCATTTTTCATGGCTTCTAGTATGCTAGACATGTTTGAATTTTGAATTTTTGCCTTGTCAAGTTTCTTAGCCAATTTTTCACTCTCAAGGTACAAGGCATTGAAAGATGCTTGAAGATCATCATCTTCACTTTCCCGCCGTTTCAATTATGGGTGCTTCCAGATCACCAACAATGGAAGCTATGAAACATTTATGTGTTTCATCTTCACTTGAGTTTCCTCCTCGGAATCACTTTCGGATTCGGATGTGTCCTCATAAGTCACATTCATTGCATTCTTGGGTTTTTCGGAAAGACAATCATTTGCATAGTGTCCTCTCCCACCACAATTGAAACATATTTGTTCCTTGGGCTTCTTCTTATCTTTATCTTTATGAGGTTCATGATTTTTAAAGAATTTTTTACTTTTTTCTCCTTTCTTAAATTTCCTCATTTTATTCAATCTTTTAAAAAAATTCAAATATTTTTTAGCAAGCAGGGTCATTTCTTCACTAGGGTCACCTTCAATTTTTGGTTCCTTTTCTTTTAGTGTTGAAGGTTTAATGGAAGATTTCAAGGCACTGGACTTCTCCTTTGGTGGTTCAAGATTCAATTCAAGGTCTGTAGTGAGGCTACCAAATCATCTACCTTCATTTGGGTTACATTCCGATATTCCTCAATAGTCACCTTCTTGGGTTCAAATCTTTTCGCAAGATTTCTTAGAATTTTGGTGCACACGTTGTCATCCGAAATTCTATCACCAAGAGCCCACATAGAGTTGACAATGTCTTTCACTCTAGAATAGAAATCCATAAAGGATTCTTCCTCTAGCATTTTCAAGCGATCAAATTTTGCTTCAAGTATTTGACATTTAGACCTGTTCACAACGGAGGTATCTTCATGGGTTCTTTCAAGAATTTCAAAAGCTTCTTGTGCAGTCTCACACATCATGATTTTTTTATATTCATTTGGAGATACGGAACAATTAAAAGCATTTAGAGCTCAACAATTTGCGGTGTACATGGCCTTTTTCATTTGTTGTCCATGCGGAGAATTCTTTTGGCTCAAAAGTCTTGGAACTGGTAGCCACATCCGTTTTCTCAACAGCGGGGTTTTTCAAACCTTGTCTTACCGACTCCCATACGGATGCATCGATGGATATAAAGAAACTTTTCATCATTGCTTTCCAAAAGCATACTTTGATCCATCAAAATATGGTGGTTTAGAAATGGCATGACTTTCTCCCATAGACATGATTCTAGCATTGGATCACTTGGATTGTTAAATCTTTAAAATGAGCACGGGGCTCGGGTACCAATTGAAAGTTTCGTTGTGCTAGATCACGATTATCCCTAGAGGGGGGATGAATAGGATAATCTCCAAATTAGTGGCCTTTTCAAATTTTCTTGATTAATAACAATGTATACTGTGGAATTAAACAATATTAATCAAGTCAGATGTGTGTGAACAATAGATAGCTCAAATAAAAAATCACCCAAATAATTTTAACACCGTGAACACCCGATATAGAGTGGTTCGGAGTAAATCCCTCCTACATCCAATGATAGACTCACCCAGTCTTGGTTTATCCCAAAATCACTATGTGAGAAATTACACCCGCACAAATAGAGTATGACTTCCACCTAATTCAATTGATTGGGGATTTCACCAAGTCCCTAGATTTTTGAAAGGTTCGATCTCCCCGGTCTAATCCTTATCCCTCTACTTTTTAGAGTGGTTCAATCTCAACGATCTAATCCACTATACAAGATGATTTTAAACTAAAATTAAACTAGAAGCAGTTTCGTTTGAAGCTTTCCAATGTCGATGTGCTTCCAATGTCTTTATCCCAATGTGATCCCGTTCGTAGACGAACATACGCCGAGTGTAGAGAAATCACAATCCTTAGGAGGGGATCTAGGAAATTGGAGGTCCAATGTCTATCCTAGAAAAAAAAACCTTCTCTCTTAATCTCAATCAATTAAAGATTGGATACTTGAATGATTTACAATTATAATGCTAAGAGAGAATAACCACTGATTTGCCTTTGGTACTTGAGAGTTTAACACTAGTAGATATAGATCATTAATGCTCTCCAAAGGATCTTTAAACTCTCCAAATAGTGGAGTATTTATAGAGGAAAACAGAATTTTCGAGTCACTGAATCTCACGATCGATGACTTCCACCAACCCGACCGTTACACATTATTACGCTTCAATGGCACAAAAATAGTCACACACGATTGATTGTGCTCTCTGTGTGTCGATTGGTCGTGGTCTGACTATAGTGTCGGCATGGGACAAATCCAATTTAACAATGTTCCTTATCCAGAACAATAAAAGATATGTGGTCGATTGATCGTACTCCCGAAATATCGTCCCTGTCCCAGACGATCTGTCATGAGATCGATTGATTGTGATATGTTGCTCACGAAAGATATCGCCAACCAACGATTGTATCGTCCTAAGGAAAACCTGATTTGACAATGTTTTTTCAGACCATAATTTTGGTTAAGTCTAGCCGATTGATCGTATGTCCGATTGATCAACCCTGTCCCAGCGATTGATCGTGAGCACAATTGATCGTTGTACCACGATAGTATCGTCCTTGTCAATGCAATAGAACATCAACACGATGTATCACCATGACAGTAAAATCAATGGTTTCATCATTCAGTCCATGTTATGATTTTGGTGTCAAACAACCACTAGGGTTTGTTAATTAACCAGATGTGATATCTAAGCCTAAGCATGGTCATCCTAAGGTGTGGGGTCCAGCCTAAAGTCATCTATGGACAATTACCTTCCGTGATTGCCATACACATGTTGACCCATCGAATCTTCAAGCTTGAGCTTCTAACTTCAAGGCAATGCTTCACCTAAGTCATGGAATTGACAACTAGTGTAAGGGCCTCGGTTTCACCGAGTCTATGTTTTGTCAATTCCGTGACCAAGCGTGATCATGTGTGTTGGACCTTGCCTTGGAAGAACGTGAAGATGTCAGAAGATCTACTATGCATAGAAGAGTCTACACCAAAAATTTGATTAGCACACAGGTAAGTGGACTATAGTGGACCTTAGGTCAAGCCTAAACATCTTAGAAATCAGTTGTTAATAAATTGGAAATCTGAAAAATGTGTAGTCTCAGCCTCGAGGCCTCAAGCATTTTGTCGAGGCCTCAAAGACTGTCCATATCTAAGTGAAAATTATGACAGCTGGATTTCAGCATTAAATCTCAAGTCCCTCTGTCCTTTGACCAAATATCTTACAAGATATGGTAAGGAAGATTTGAAAAAGGGGAAAGACTACTCATGAGTTTTGAAAGATCCTATGCCTTATCATGATTGGAAACCTTATGGAAATATGGAGATCCTAGAAGGCTTTTATGGATTTTATGAGATAATGACTGACAAGGGGAAAAATTGTTTTGCTTACATTTGACCAATTATATTTGAAAAATCCTTTGAGAGGCTCCTCATGACCATAGAAGATGTTGGAAGATCATTTAAGTAATCTAATGATTTGATCTATTATTCTGATTGACAATCAAGGACAGATGTCAATTTAGTGAGCTAGTCATTGACTCAATATGATTAGCAGAATGGTTTGAAATTTAGAAAATTCAGTGAGTTGTATTATCATATACAGCCTGGAGGCCTCGAAGAAATCTTGGAGGCCTCAAGACTTAACAGTTCCAAAAACAGTCTTATAAATGTACAACTGACTGAATTCAAAAGAGAGATCTGAATATTGGTAAACCAAAAACAGCCACCAGAGACCTTTCCCATCCCTCTTCCTCTCTTCTTCATCATCCTTTAAAAGGACATGAAAAAGTATTCGATGCTTAAGTTATGAAGAAGATGAGGATTGATTTACTAGGACACAAAGACCAGTAAAATCATTGTTCTAGAATCCATGTTCCGCTGTGCCAAAGATCACTAAAGAATGAACCAGATCTGAAGGAAGAGGCGCAGAGATATCAACAAGAAGAACACACATTTTGAAGAATTGTTAAGACTCAAGGCAAGTGTTCCTCTTAGTCTTTTTATTTGATATCACATTGTAAGGTGGACTAGAACATTGTGTTCAAACCACCCAAAAAAATAGTTGTCGAGCATTAGGCCACGGGGGTCGAACATCTATAAAAAATTAGGTTATACTATCTAGATGTGAAACCCATTCATAGTATATTAGGACGACCGGAGAGTTGGGAAGTCTGACAGTGGATGTAGGTTCAGGTGAACCGAACTACTATAAATGATTGTGCAATGTGGTTTTCTTTAATGGTTTGATTCATTTGTTTATCACTTGCACACACGTTTATTCCGTTGCACATATTGTTAAATTGATTTATTTTAAAAAGGGAAATAAAATCGGATCAGACCTATTCCCCCCCCCCCCCCCCCCCCACCTCTCTAGGTCTTGCATTATTCTAGTAACGAAATTTCAAATAGGTGACTCGGAAAACCGGTGAACTAACATGGGGTTGTGGATGGGTTCGACTCACCAGTCCATAGTGAGTTGTGATTGTTGTCACCTTGGGTTTGGGTGGTCGGGCTAAGAGGCTACAGATGTTGTTGGAGTCACCATGGTTGTGGTCCTGGGGTATTAGATGTTATGTCATAAGCATTTTAGTCGTTGACATGCCCATTTACATTTTTTAACTTATGTGTGATATGCTGATAACATGTGACATATCTATATTTTATCCCTCACATGGTACAATGAGCTCATCCCTTACCTTCCAGGTGCTTCGACGGAGGCAGGGCCCATTCGTCTCCAATAGTATGTTTGGGAGAGCTGATGGAGTTGTTGATAGCTAAATGTTATCTTTATTTCTAGTTTAATTTGAGAGGACTATTATGTTTGGGATTTTATATCGCATGTGATATGGATGACTGTATAACTTTGAGATTATTCGATTTATTCTAATGATGTGTCTTACTTGGGTTAATTATGTTATGATATGAGATGCATGTTGTGCTCTTTTGTTTGGGAGCTGTAGTCCTTTTAAAAAAAAAAAAAAATTTACTCGAGTTAAAACTAGAAATTTTTAGAAAAGTTATTTTCGGAGATAATGCACCGTACCGAGATGGGGTGTTACAGTTGGTATCAGAGCACAGTTTAATTCTCGGACCGTGAGAATGGACAAGAGAGGAATGTTGATGAGTAGATCTTAGGTTCATCCCCTTGTGTGCTAAGGTAGATGGAACTAGTTTGTGGGTAGTGTGTAGACACCCCAGATCTATTGTGGAATGCATGTTACGCAACCTTTGAAATTGAATGCTTGAGAGTATCCTATGGTGCATTGTCGCTCGGTTTGAGGCTGACCAGCGTTGACTCGAAGGTGAGTCAATAGTGAGAACGGTCGCTTGTTTTAGTATCCAAAGGCCATAGAGTCTCTCCAACCCGATGGAAGGGTTTTAAGGAGTGGGGTGTTCTTGGGTAGCTTGCTCGCCCCGCTGTGAGTATGTGTACTTAGGATTTGTGATTTTGTGTGCGAGCTTGGATTCATTGGGAATCTATTGGCGTCTACCGACTGAGTCTGGCCGACATACTCTGTAGATAGCTGTTAGAATTGCATGAGAGGTAGATGGCTTAATTTGTTTGAGACGTTGGTTAGGTCTGTTTTAGACTTAGGACTGCGAAGAGTACTTTGAGACTGAGCCAGTAGTTGAATGGCTAGTTGTTGGACTCCTGTGGATCCAGTGTGTGATGGTTCAAGGAAGCTGTGGGATTGTTAGAATGCTTGTGTAAGTCAGACCGGCACAGTTGAACGTTGAGACTGTAATAGCCCTGGATTTTTAATGCAATAAATATATTGGCTGTTATTTATTTTAATTGTTGAAAATTAAGATTCATTGATGAGATGGATGTTAGATGGATCAAAGTTGTGGCAATGGCCCAAGTATGGTCCAATTGACCATGGATATGATTAATTTTATTTAATTGGGCCAATGTGGTCAATTGGGCCAAATGCCCAATTGGGACCCAATGGGTCAAGATGGATTGATGATTAGGGTAAATGGGTAAGGAATGGATTTAGATTCATAGATGAAATGAATGTTAGATGGATCAAAGTTGGGGCAATGGCCCAAGTATGGTCCAATGGACCATGGATAGGATTAATTCCATCTAGTTGGGTCAATTGGGTCAAATGCCCAATTGGGACCCAATGGGTCAAGATGAATTGAGCATTAGGGTAAATGGCTAAGAAATGGATTTAATCGGGTCATGGACCCAATTAAGATCAATGGTATGAGGTAATGTCCAAGTGGCATAGCTAAGTTGGTCATAGCTAAGTTGGGTCCCACTCCACCTCATCAAATGAGGTGGCGTGTGGGTTAAGGCATAAGTGGGGCCGGCCACCATGGTTGACTTGGTCAACCATGGTGAGTCAAAGGTAAATTAAAGAGGATTAAGTGTGGTGAGTGGAATTAAATTATTTAATTAAATGACCTAAGTTAATTTGAAATAAATTCAATGCTTGAGTTAGGAGTTGAGTTGCATTTAAATGGAGTGAGTCAAATGGGGGTGAATCACATGGAAGATAAGATGGAGTGATTCAAAGAGGTTTTCCATCTCATGGAAACCACTCCACCAAAACCGTTGGAAAGGTGGTATGTGCCATGTGGAGGCATGCAAGACCATGGTTGGTCAAAGAAGAGGTGGTGGTTCCATCTCATGCAAACCACCAAGAGGAAACCACATACCAAAACCGTTGGATGGGAGTGGTATGTGCCATGTGGAGGGCATGCACTCCCTTGTTTGGTCAAAGGGCTCATGGGGAAGACTCCACATTGATGAGGGTGGAGTCTAATCCAAGGAAACCCAAGACAAGATGGAAAGAAGGCTTTTGATCTCATTCATCTCATCTCACTCTCTCTCTCTCTCTCAAGGCCGACCCTCCCTCACAAGACAAAGAAAACACTTAATTTCTTTTCATCTCAAGCTCCTCTCCCTCTCACAAAGAAACCCTGGGGCCGACCCTCTCACAAAGACATTGGAAAAAGACTTAGAGTTCCATTCTCTCCTCCTCTCCCTCTCTCAAACCTACACTCCAAGGCCGAACCATCTCCTTGGGTTTTTCATCTCAAGACCTCTCAAGCAACACACTCTTGGCCGAAGATCAAGGAGGAAGAAAGAAGAGAGATTAAGGAAAGAAAAGAGCGGAGGAGCAAGTCGGAACGGAAGAGGACGAAGGAGTCGCGGAATCGGTACATATGGTTTATAAATAAAAAGGAAATTAAAGGAAATCATGGAATTCCATTTTGGATTGGAGAGTTGGCCAAAACATTATGGGCCATGGATTTAAAATCCATCCAAGAAATGAGATAGAAAATGGACAAACCCTAATGGGTAAGATAGGTTATGTAAATGATGGATTACTAAGGACTCCATCCATGTTTAATGTAAGGGATGGATTATGATCAAAGATCATGGGTTGGCCTTGCATTGCCAAACCCTAGATTGTTATGCATGGACCATTAAGGACTAAAAAGGGGATTGGATGAGGTTCGGCTATGGTGTATGGCCGGACCCCATCAAGTGATCTAGACCATGAAAATGACGGAGGAATGTTGGTAATTTTAATGGGTTTTAAATATGGTAGATGATGATTTAAAATGATGGACCTAAGTGTATGATTAATGGAGGGTTTTGTTCTTACACAAGCCATCTTCAAGAGAACACGTTGGGGAGATGGAGGGTTTCCATCTCATGATGGAAAGAAACCCAAGGGGCACACGGTTGGAGAGTTTCATCTCATGGGATGAAACCTCCAAAGGAACATTAATGAGGGAGGTGAAGAGTTATAGTTGTTACAAAGGGACATCACCCAAAAGACACCACCCTTGGCCGATCCTCCCACTAAGTCAAGAAAGACCTAGAGATTTCTATCTCAACTCCTCTCCCTCTCACTCAAGGCCGACTCTCTCAAAGACAAAGGAGAAAGGACTTAGAGTTTTCCATCCCAAGCTCCTCTCCCTCTCACAAGAACCCTAGGGCCGACCCTCTCACAAAGATCAAGGAGGAAGAAAGAAGAAAGACTAAGGAAGAAAAAGAATGGAGGAGCAAGTCGGAACGAAAGAAACCGGTGGAGTCGCGGAATCGGTAAGTACTTGATGAGATTTTATTAAGTAAGAAAAGAGGTTAAAAAGAGCATCCCATTTTGGATTGGAGAGTTGGCCAAGATATTATGGGCCATGGATTTAAAATCCATCCAGGGAATGGGATGGATTGAACAAAGGAAAGGTGATTAGGATTACCCATATGATTAATGGATATGATTAAGCATGAAAAATCATGGTTCGGCCCTTGCATGGCCGAACCCTAATCTTGTTATGGCTAAGGACCTTATGCATGTCCCATGTAAGAAATGGTGAATGATCAAGGATCATGGTTTGGCCCTTGCATGGCCAAACCCTAGGTTTTATGTATAAGAACCCCATCAAAGGATCAAATCTTGGATGTATGATTTTTAAAAGAAAATGATGAACCATAGGGTTCGGCTATGTTGTATGGCCGAATCCCATGGAAGGATATTAGTGATTTTTAGTGGGCTTAAAGGATGAAGATCATAGATGTATGTTAGTGATTTTAAAAGGTTTTAAAGGATGGTAAAGATGGGAGATTATTGGTGATTCTAAGTAGGTCTTAAATATTGCAAAGCATGATCTAAAATGTTGTAAATGGTAAAGAACCGTGGACCATGTGTTCGGCCATGTTGTATGGCTGAACCCCATGGAGGGATGTTGATGGACTTAGATGCATTTGGACCATGAAAATGATGGAGGACATGTTGATGGACTTTGGGTTGTAAAATGATGACCTAAGTGTATGATTAAACCCCCCATGGAGGGACTTGATTTATGGACCTAATGTGGTAAATGATTAAAAGAGAGGCTGAAAATGGGACACCATGGGTTCGGCCATATTGTATGGCCGATCCCCATGAACCTATTTTAATGGGTCATTTATGGATCTATGCATATTTAAATGAATGAATGATCAAGCCAAGGAATGGAGGGATCTATTAGGGTTTTATGTTAGGATTAATGAATCATGTATGGATCATTTTTGGGACTTCAGTCATGTGTAAATAAGCTAAGTGATTAGCTATGGAAAGAATGACGGCTAAAATGGAAATATGGTTAAAATGATAGACCATGGGTTCGGCCATGGTGTATGGCCGAACCCCATGGAGAATGTTTTGTGGACTTTGGGTTTTACAAATGTTAAATGATTAACTTATGTGTGTTTGGATTAATGAATCAAACAGTGGACAGTGGATGGTGGACGGTGGACAGTGGACAGTGGGTAGTGGGCAGCGGGTAACCGGCTGATTTTAAAAATGAAATACTTATGTGATTTTTCAGATGGTTAAATTAAATTGGAAGGATGAAGGGAATGGGTTAAACCAATTAATTTGATTATTTTATGGAATTTATTTAAGGTAAAAAGATTCCACAACCAGGGGCGTAATAGGTGAGCGGTTTTTGACGAAAACACAAGGACCCGGTATTTGGACGTTGGTAGGATTCCTACCTCATTAAAAACCATGGAATATGTATATGTGATGTTTTTACTTGAATTATTTTGGTATCAAATGATATGTCTTAGCAATGGGATTTTAATGCTATGAATATTATTATTACATAACATGTTTGCACTTGCATCTCATGCATGGCATGGGAGGGATACTATGTGATTGTGATACCTTGATGAGGATTTCCATCAAGAGGGATACCATGTGATTGTGATACCTTGATGAGGATTTTCCATCAAGAGGGATACTATGTTTGAAATGTAACCAGAGTCCACGCTCCATCGGGGCGTCCAGTAAGGCATTCGTGGGGATACCTTGATGTGCATTATCCATCAAGAGGGATACTATGTGATTGTGATACCTTGATGAGGATTTTCCATCAAGAGGGATACTATGTGATTGTGATACCTTGATGAGGATTTTCCATCAAGAGGGATACTATGTTTAAAATGTAACTGGAGTCCAAGCTCCGTCGGGGCGTCCGTAAGGCATTCGTGGGGATACCTTGATGTGCATTATCCATCAAGAGGGACACTATGTGATTGTGATACCTTGATGAGGATTTTCCATCAGGAGGGATACTATGTCATTGTGATACCTTGATGAGGATTTTCTATCAAAAGGGATACTATGTTTGAAATGTAACCGGAGTCCACGCTCCGTCTGGGCGTCCGTAAGGCATTTGTGGGATACCTTGATGTGCATTATCCATCAAGAGGGATACTATGTGAATGTGATACCTTGATGAGGATTTTCTATCAAGAGGGATAGTATGTGATTGTGATACCTTGATGAGGATTTTCCATCAAGAGGGATACTATGTGATTGTGATACCTTATGAGGATTTTTCCATCAAGTGGGACACTATGTGATTGTGATATGGATGATGGGTGGGACTCATGACATGTGACACCCATGGCATGGCATTGACTTGCATCGTTTGGATATTATTTATATCTATGTGTTTTGTTTATACTAATCCATGTGTTGACCCTACTCAGAGTACCTACTGGGAGCGTTGTCTAACGCCCTACTTCTACCTTAGATGATGACACAGGAAATGGGCGAAGCGAAGGACGCGATCGGAGCCAAGCTTAGGAGGTTGGATGATTAGATTTATTTTATTTAAGTTTATTTATGGAAATGTAATTTGAGTACTTAACTTGTTGGACTGTAATAATTTAGACTATTTGCTATGGTTCGGACTTTTATTTTGGACATTTTAATTTGAGGTAATTATGATTAAGTGATGTACTTCCTTGTTATTTAATAATTGGTAGGATAGACTCTATTATAATTCCGCATTAAGTTTAAATTCCTCAAGCTTAACTTTTTACGTGTGAACCGTTTCCGTGGACTTGGTCCACGCACACGTATGGTTGGCCAGTTAAGGGCCGGGCTTTGGAAGCTCGGACTTAGCTTGCGTCGTCACGTCCCCTTTTCTTTCACTCTTTTATAAAAAAAAAATTAGACTCTGACTTCAAATAGCGAAAGAGGGCGGGGCGTTACAGAGACTCTAATAGGCCTGGTGTACAGGTTGTTTTCGATGTGTGAATGAGTTGGGAGCTCGACAGTTGAGCTAGTCACGTAGGTGTTTCTCGGTTTTTGACCCTTGTATTCTCTAACTCCACTGTTTTTCACTTTTTTATTACCTTGAGTTTCGCCTGTAGTTCCGGCTTGACATTAGTTTTGGCAAAGGCCCTGTTGTTGATAAGATCCCCATTTGGACAGGTAGTGGTTGTGGACGAGATCTATAGGTTGTGTGTTTTGGCCATTGAGGAATTAGCGTTGGAGGTTGCTTGCGCAATTGGGATGTGTTAGATTGATGTTATCCTAAGGATGGATTAGTTGTCCTCCCATTAGATTTCCTTAGACTATAGTCGTAGGTAGGTGACAGGTCGGTCATTCACGGGGGACACGTTCGTCGAGCGGCTTGGTGAAGTTTACAATCCGAGTGTTGAGGGGTTGTGCAGCTTGGTTGATAGCTTGAGTTTAGAAAGGTCAGAATTAGTAGATGTTGAGATGCCTCGCATGGTCCGAGAGCACCCGGACATACTTCCAGAGAAGCTCCCTAAATTGTCGCCATGTGGGGAGGTAGGGTTTGTTTCGGATCTGCTCCCCCAGTGTGGCGTCTGTCTTGATTACTCCTTATGAGATGGCGCCAGAAGAGGTGTTAGAGCTGGAAAGTCGGCCTATGGGAGTTGGAGTCTCTTCGGTACAATTGGCTCAGCGCCCTCCTTGGACCACGCCGGCTTTCTTGACCAAGAATGGATGGCTCCACTAGTTTGTGCATTGATTACCTACAGATAAGTAGAGTCTCAGTGAAGAGCAAGTATCTGCTGCCGAGGATCGACTACCTGTTTGACCAGTCGAGAGGGTCCCGATGCTTCTCAAAGATAGATCTTCGTTTGGGCTATCATCAGGTGAGAGTGAGACTGTGATAGTGTGCAAATAAATTTCTGCACTCGATTCAAACATTTTGAGTTTGTTGTGATGCCGTTCGGAGTGGCTAATGCTCTTGCGACATTCATGACTCTGATGAATAGGATTTTCAGACCCTACCTAGATCAATTTGTGGAGGTGTTCATAGATGACATCCTAATTCATTCAACGTTAGAAGAGGAGCACGAGCAGCACTTGAGAACTGTACTTCAAACCTTGAGGGATCATCGGTTGTAAGTTAAGTACAACAAGCAAGTTTTGGTTACCAGAGGTTCAGTTTTTGGGACACGTGGTATCAGCAGATGGTGTGGTTGTGGACCCAGCTAAGGTTGAGATTGTTATTGGTTGGGAGAGACGGCGTAGTGTGAGCGAGATCCGTAACTTCTTGGGTCTTGCATGTTATTATCGACGATTCATCCAAGACTTCTCTAAGATTGCCACACCCATGACGAGGTTGACTCATAAGGATATACCTTTTTCTTGGGACAATGAGTGTGAGACTGCTTTCCTAGAGTTTAAGAAAAATTTGATGACCAGCACAAGTGTTGATTGTGCCAGATAGAGGTTGTGGTTACGCAGTTTACTACGATGCCTCAGGAGATGGATTAGGTTGTGTCTTGATTCTAGATGGGAAGGTTGTGGCTTATGATTTGAGGTTGCTGAGGACTCATGAGTAGAACTATCCTACACATGATTTGGAGTTGGCAGCCGTTGTATTTGCTCTCAAGCTTTGGAGGAATTATCTGTATGGTGAAAGGTTTAAGGTTTTCTCAGATCACCATCGCCTCCGATACCAGTTTGCTCAAAAGGAACTGAACATGAGACAAAAATGGTGGATGGAGAACATTGGAGACTACGACTTTGTGTTGTCGTACCACCCTAACAAGACGAACGTGGTGGTAGATGCCTTGAGTCGGAAGTCGAAAGGAACGCTGTCGAGCTTGATCACAAAGTTTAGGGCAGCGAGACTTTGTAGTGTGGTCGTACAGCCAGAGATTTATAGCAATGGTTTGAGGGATTAGCTGGCAGATGAGAGAGCTATTGCTTTACGAGAATCCGTGGCAAGTGGTGATGGACCTTACGGTTGGACCATCAGATCAGATGGTTGGTTGATATTCCAAGGCACGTTGTTTGCACCCCAGTCAAGTCAATGTCTTGAGGAGGTATTACGACACTTTCATCGCTCCAAGTTCGCTATGCATCTGGGTTGTACCAAGATGTATCAAAATTAGTGTCAACAGTTTTGGTGGAACTGCGTGAAGAGATCAGTGGCCGAGTTCGTAGCACGTTGCCTGACTTGCCAACAGGTTAGACATGATCAGTAGAGACTCGCTTGTGAATTACAATCACTTCCGATTTTTGAGTGAAAGTGGAAGCACATCACCATAAATTTTCTAACTGGATTCTCGAAGTCATCTAGGGGTCAGGACTCCGTGTGGGTCATAGTGGATCAATTGACTAAGTCGGCCCATTTCATTGGTACGAGGACGACAAATTCTTTGGAGACCTTGAGCTGGCTGTATATGGAAAAGATCGTCAAGTTTCACAATGTACGTGTGTCGGTTGTTTCTGATCCAGATCCGAGATTTGTTTCACAGTTTTAGCAAAGTTTGCAGAGATAGTTGGGCACTCAATGCTTTAGTACGGTTTTTCATCTTCAACTAGACGAACAGTGGGAGCGGACTATTCAGATTCAGATTTTAGGACATTCACGGATCTCTGCTTTGTTTTTGGGAGGTTTGGTAGTGGTGGGTAGAGTGTGGGCTCCCTGGTGGGCCCCAGTTTGTCAGTTTCGAGTTCGTGGACTCGAAGGGCATTTTGGTAATTTTAGTTATTAAATTAATATTCATGAGAAATATTTGAAAACCACACTTTTGGGTTGTTGTTTTAAAATTATTTTTTTTTAAAAAAAAAGGCCTTAAAACCCTAACCCATTCCCTTTAAATCCCTCTCCTTGTTGCCCTCTTAAAACCCTAAAATTGCTACAGAGTATCATCCCCCCCAAATCCAATTGCAGTTGCCGCGTTCTCTCATTCCTCTCTCAGTTTCTCAGCCTTTCCTTAGTCTTGACCCCTAACAGAAGCCTGTCTTTCTCCTTCCTCTCTCTGCTCTTCTTCTTCTTTTATTCCATTTCCAAGTTCAAGAACCCTCTTTCTCTCTCTCCTCGTGAAACCCTTGGTGTCCCACTGCCAGAAATCTTGCAATTCCCGCCCAGATCTCCACCTCCCGTCATCGTTTTTCCCTACTGCTCACCGCCATTTGTCGTCCCTGTAGCTGTTGATCCTCCTTCTCTTCTCAGCCTACCCCGGTACCCCTTAATCTCCTCCTCTCTTTCTCCTTTCCTTCCCCTTCCCATTTTCTCTAATGTTTTCCCCAATCCCAAACAACCCAGCCCTAGTCATCCCAAGCCGAGTCTGTCCCCCTTGATCCAGCCCATTTTTCAGACCCAATTCCTAGCCTAGGTGTGTTCCTATGCTTGTTGTGAGCCGAGCTGAGTGAGGGCCCAACAACCTAAGCCCAACCTAATTCCCAAGCCTGAACCAGTCAAACCTACTAAACCGAGCCCAATCTGCCTACAAATCCAGCAAATCCGACCTAGTCCCTTCGGCCCAACCTACCTAGCCCAGTCTTCTTGCCCAGTTTCACCTCCAGCCCAATCCAGGTCAAGCCCAGCTCAGACTTGGCCTAGCTTCGTAGGCCTTGTTCGGGCCCAGGCCCATTTCTAGGCTTAGTTCAGGCCTGGCCCAGGCCCTTTTACAGGCCCAGTTCAGGTCCGTTCTTGGCCCATTTGCGTCTGTCTTCGCCTTGAGCCTGTGCTTCGTTCCATTCAATCCTTCGGCTTGTTTTCCCACTCTTGGACTTTCAAAACTGTACACAGGTGAAGGAACGTATTACATTTGTTTTAGCATATTAATATGCAATAAAAATCCTTATTACTTAGACATAGAATGCAATGAATGGAAACCATCTGATATTGTATGCCACTCGGTAAGGGAAACCGATGACTTGATGATGTGGCCAGGGACTTGTGTCAACTATAAGCGATACCTGGATGTATCTTATTATGATGATGTTGTTAATATGCTGATTGGATATGGGATAGTGTGTCATATAATTTGTTTGATAACATCTTAGTTGGTTGGAACACCATGCTATATGATGGATTTAATAACATGTGATTTGTTGTGATAACATGTTGTATAATTATTTGATAACATGATGGATTGCATGGTAAAGATGCATATATTCGATACTGGATAGATAACTGCTATGCTATATTGAGATTATGCATTCATTGTTATGTTAAGCATGATAGTGGTCGACATACATAAAGGTGTATCTAGTGATAGTTTGTATATTAGGTTACATCAGATTGTAGAGCTCTCTCACGGTATGGTTGAGTACTTTGAGTGGAGAGGTGGTCATGCCTCGTGGTTGGTCCACAAGTTGAGGTCATTGTACTTCGTAGTGGGTTCCTAGATTGAGACTGTGGTGCCTCATGGTAGGTCCATGAGTTGAGGCAGTTGCGCTTCGTAGTTGAGCCATGACCTGAGATGGGTACGAACCTAGAGTGGTTCAGGGAACCCTAGATAGTTTTAGGTTCTTAAGTCCATGTGGTTGTTGTTAGAGGCAATGGCATGACACACAGAGCTGGTCTATGTGGTGATATACTTGAAGGGTATCGCTTCGACTACCACTAGGCTGGTAGCGCATTGCAGTGATGGTAGAGACGATGACATGACGCACAGGGCTGGACAAATGGCGATATGCTTGGTGGGTATCGTTAAGTCTGTCACTAGGCTGACAGTGCATCTTTCGTGCATGTGACTGGCTTTCACCACAGCATGATGACTCGAGGTTTGGATAGTTTAGATCTCCTAGATCTGAACCAGGTGTCTGCCTCTGGCTACCTTGGTATTGGCAGGGAGACATTATATGTGAGTATACCTTCTTGTCAGGACTATAGCATGAGGGCGCGACTCTGGCAAACCAGCACGAATGTGGGGGTTGTGGGTGGGTTTGAATCACCAGTCCACATTGAGTATTGATTGTTGTCACATTAGGATTGTGTTTTCGGAATGAGAGGCTAGAGATGTTATTGGGAGTCACCATGGGTCTGGTCTCGGTGTGATCTCTGTTATGTTATAAGCATTCTAGTCGTTGACATGCCCATTTACTTTCATTCATGTGTGATATGCTGATAACATGTGACATATCTATATTTTATCCCTCACCAGGCAAGATGAGCTCATCCCTAACCTTCCAAGTCCTCCGACGAAGGCAGGGCCGAGTGTTCCTCAAGAATAGGCTTGAGGGAGTTGATGGAGTTGTTGATAGCTAAATGTTATCTTTATTTTCTAGTTTGATTTGAGAGGACTATTATGTTTGAGATTTTATATCACATGTGATATGGATGATTGTATAACTTTGAGATTATTCAGTTTACTCTGATGGTGTGTCTTACTTGGGTTAAATATGTTATGATATGAAATGCATGTTGTGCTCTTTTGTTTGGGAGGTGTAGTCCCTTTCAAAAAAAAATTACTCGTAATGGGATGGGGCTTTACAGTTGGTATCAGAGTACGCTTCAACTCTCGGACAGTGAGAATGGACAAGAGAGGAATGTTGATGACTTGATCTTAGGTTCATCCCCTTGTGTGCTTGGGTATAAGGAACGATATCTATTATGGGTATTGTGTGGAGACCCTCGATCTATTGTGGTATGCTTGTTACGCAACCTTTGAGACTAAATGCTTGAGAGTCTCCTATGGTGGATTCTCACTCAGTTTGAGGCTGACCAGAGTTGACTTGTAGGTGAGTCATTGTCGAGATTGGTCGCTCCTTTGAGTATTCGAAGGCCATATAGTCTCTCCGACCCGATGGAGGGGTTCTAAGGAGTGGGTTGCTCTTGGGTAGCTTCCTCGCCCTGCAGTTAGTATGTGTGTTCAGGATTTGTGATCTTTTGTACGAGTGTGGATTCATTGGGAATCTATTGGCGTCTACAGAGTGAGTTCGACCGACTGACTCTTTAGATGGCCAATGGAATTCCATGAGAGGTAGATGGACTTGGTTTGTTTGAGACGTTGGTTAGGTCTATTTTGGATTTAGGACTGCATGGAGAACATGGAAACCGAGCCATTAGTTGTATAACTGGTTGTTGGACTCCCGCGAGCCCAATGTTTGATGGTTTGGGGCAACTGTGGGATTGGAAGGAGCTTGTGTAAGTCAGACTAGTAGAGTTGATCATTGAGACTCTAGTAGGCCCGTTGTACGGGATGCTTTCGATGTGTGAGTGAGTTGGGAGCTTAACCCTTGGGCAAGGCACGTGGGTGCTTCCTGGCTCTTGACCTGTGTATTCTCTAATTCCGATGCTTCTCACTCTTTTATTACATCGAGTTTTGCCTGTAGTTCTGGCTTGACATTTGTTTTGGCAAAGGCCTTGTTGTTGATCAGATCCTCGTTGGGACAAGTAGTGGTTGTGGACCAAATCTATAGGTCATGTGTTTCGTCATTGAAGGTTTAGCGTCAGAGGTTGCTTGCGTGTCTGGGATATGTCGGAGTCAATGTTATCCTAAGGATGGATTGGTTGTCCTCCCATTAGACTTCCTTGGATTGTTGCTGTAGGCGGGTGACGAGTCTGTCATTCGCGGGGGATGCGTTCGTCGAGCGGCTTGGTGCAGCTTACAATCCGAGCATTGAGGGGTTGTGCAGCTTGGTGCATAACTTGAGTTTGGAAGTTCGGGGTTAGCAGATGTTGAGATGTGTCACGTGGTCCGAGAGTACCTGGATGTCCTTCTGAAAAAGTTCCCTGAAATGTCGCCACGTTAGGAGGTAGGGTTTGTTGTGGATCTACTCCCCTAGTGCAACACCTGTCTCGATTACTCCTTATCGGGTGGCGGCCAACAGAGGTGTTAGAGTTGGAGAGTCAGCTTATGGGAGTTGGAGTCTAGTGGCTAGAATTAGCCCAGCGCCCTACTTGGAGCGCACCGACTTTGTTGACCAAGAATGGACTGCTCCATGAGTTTGTGCATTGATTATTGGTAGATGAGTAGAGTCTTAGTGAAGAGTGAGTACCTATTGTCGAGGATTGACAACCTGTTTGACTAGTCAAGAGGGTCACAATGCTTCTCGAAGATAAATCTTTGTTTGTGCTATCATCAGGTGAGAGTGCGAGACTGTGATATTGAGAAAATAGTTTTTCGCACTCGGTTCAGACATTTTGAGTTTGTTGTGATGTCATTCGGAGTGGCTAATGATCATGTGACATTTATGACTCTGATGAATAGGATTTTTAGATTGTACCTGGATAGGTTTGTGGAGGTGTTCATAGATGAAATCCTAATTCATTTAGCGTCAGAGTAGGAGCACGAGCAGCACTTGAGAACTGTACTTCAGACCTTGAGGGATCACCACATGTATGTTAAGTACAACAAATGCGAGTTTTGGTTTCTAGGGTTCAGTTTTTGGGACACGTGGAGTCAGCAAATGGTGTGGTCGTGGACCCAGCTAAGGTTGAGGTCGTTATTAGTTGGGAGAGACCATGTAGTATGACCGAGATCCACAACTTCTTGGGTTTTTCAGGTTACTATCGACAGTTCATCCAAGACTTCTCTATGATTTTCACACCCATGACGAGGTTAACTCGTAAGGATGTATTTTTTTCTTGGGACAATGCATGTGAAACTGCCTTCCTAGAGTTGAAGAAAAGTTTGACAACTGCACCAGTGTTGATTGTGCCAAAGAGAGGTCTCGGTTGTACTAAGATGTATCAGAATTTGCGTTAGCAGTTTTGGTGGAGGAGCATGAAGAGAGTAGTAGCCAAGTTCGTAGCACGTTGCCCGACTTGCCAACAGATTAAACGTGGTCAGCAGAGACTCGTTGGTCAATTTCAATCAATTCCAATTCCTGAATGGAAGTGGGAGCACATCACCATGGATTTTGTGACCGAATTCCAGAGGTCTCCTAAGGTCACGACGCTGTGTGGGTCATAGTGGATCAATTGTCTAAGTCAACCCATTACATTGGTATGAGGACGACAGATTCTTTGGAGACCTTAAGTCGGTTATATATGGAAGAGATCGTCACGTTGAACGGTGTACCTGTGTCAATCATTTCCGATCGAGATCCGAGATTTGTTTCACAGTTCTTGTAGAGTTTATAGAGAGAGTTGGGCACTCAGGTGTGTTTTTGTATGGCTTTTCATCCTTAGATAGACGAGTAGTCTGGGTAGATTATTCAGATCGTAGAGGATATGCTCTGTGATTGTTGATGAACACTGTAAAATGACTATTTTACCCTTGGATATTAGATTAGTTAGCCTTTATTTTTTGTATATTAGATATATTTGATGATGTTTGTGAGTTTTGCAGAATATTTTAGAAAATACAAGAAAATGGAATAAAAGTGCAGAGAAATTTGTAATTTTTACCACCTAATTTTATGTTGGAATTATTGTAAATTATTGTAATTCAAATCTACGTATGAGAGTTTGAGTTATGATAATTTTTGTTTTAATTGTAAAGGTGGTAAAATAATTTATAACACAAACATTAGTGGGCCCACTAATCCAGCCTGCAGTTGAAGTCCATGAGCCAAGTCCATCAAGTTCAGGCCAGATAAAATCCCAAGCCTTCGATCCAAACCAAATCAAAGCCCAGAGAATTCGAGTGGGCCATGAATAAGTCTGTGAGTGCCATGTGTCCTGTGTTTAAGATAGAAGATTGCTAATTGTGCATGGAGAGGGATTTTCTCAAAAATCCGATCTCTAAAATTTGTACACTCCTAAAGTGGGAATGAGGTTGTCGCATGAAGAGAAATAAGCAAGGCAAATTCGTATGAGCTATTGTGGGAGCAAAAGAGAAAAAAAAATGGAGAAAATATAGAAAGAAGAGACTTGTAGAGAAGTTTTCCCTCCAATTTTTATGCCAACATACGAATGGAGCCTTCTTTTACCCTAAATCACAAATAAATTGACATACCTTAAGATATTTGGGGATTTTGTTGGTGAGTGGACTATGGGTTCCGATTTGGGATTTTTTTATTCTCTCCTTGTTTTCCTTTCTCTCATTTTCATTTTCTTTTCCTCTTCTTGAGCTCTACTTTCTTCTCTTCCTTGAAGTTTGTGAAGATAGAGAAAAGAGGAGGAGGGTACACCATCGAAAATGGAGGAGGAAGAGTGAAATAGATCTAAAATTTGGTTGAGGAAGTGGAGGAAGAAGAGGAAAAGGGTACTGATTGATAGAGGAGAAGAGAAGAGGAAATGTTTTGCTCTCTCTGGTTGCCGTAGGTCAAAATCGGAAGGAGGTGGAGTGTGAAAGTGGTCATGCATTAAATGCATGATATGACCAAAAGGGAAAGGGTGGTTGTGCGAATTAGAATGTAAAGTGTCAAACATGATCGACACATCGAGCAATGAGTCTGTCGACATATCGATTATTTCAATATATTGAGTAGATTAAATTATGTTTTTTACTGATTCGTCAATATAAATAGGTCAACACATCGGCTCCATCGATATGTTGCCCTGGGTTTGGTCAGTTTTGTTCTTTTCTGTACAAGTCCAGATCGATATTATCATGTCTGTCGACTGATCGAATAAAAGGGTTCATCGACGAACATCGATGTGTCGATCATGTCGGTACTCCTAAAAACTTGACATATTAATCGTATCGACCTACTGTGTGTGTGCTCGTCGACACATCAACTCTGACGATATGTTGACGACTGCGATGGAGGTTTTGTTTCCAAATTTTGTTCTACATCATTTTACATGGATCCCAGTGACAATAGGCCTACCTCTTTGATGTTTTTCATTAGTGGAAGGGAGAAATAATCCAATAGAACTTCTCCTTCAAATGCTTGAAAAAGGAAAAAAAGATGAGAAAAGGGTTAGGGCACCACTGATTGAGAAGATATGAAGGAGCATCAGCTCGTTTCTCTCTCTTTTCCCTTGGTCAACACCGCCATTAAGTTGGAGTGTAAAGTTGCCTCATGCATTTAATGCATGTCGTGACACATGGAAGTGGTGGTTGTGTGCATTAGACCATAAAACGCTGAACACGGACGACACATCATCATTTTTGACACATCGAGCGATGAGTATGTCAACACATCGGTAGTATTGACATATCGTCTTGGGTGAATTATGTATTTTCTTACTTTACTCTCAGATAGATGCAATCGGTTCTGTCGACATATCGAACGTAGTTCTGTTGTCACATCGATAAGGTCGATGTATCGACCTTGTGAATTCAGAATTTTCTCATTTCATTTTATAAACATTAAAATTTCTCATCTATTTCAAACTGGGAGTTTAAGACTCCATCTTTCATTAAACTCATTCCAGGAAAATTGCCTTGGGTTACGGAGTTGAAATTCTGGGTCATTACAGTTTGAAGTACAAGAGAGAGTTGGGGAAATGGCTTATAGGCTTTCACTTCCACCGCAAATCGCTCGTGTACAAAACGTCTTCCATGTTTCTATGCTTCGGAAGTACCACCGTGACCCATTACATGTGCTCAACTGGGAGGATTTGGATCTCAGTGAAGATTTTTCCTTTGAAGATAAAAAAAGAGCAAAAGCTTCGTGGCAAGACCATCTCCCTAGTTCGACTGGTTTGGCAACGTCAAGGAAAAGAATCAACCACTTGGGAAAATGAAACGTCGATGCAGAAGAAGTTTCATGCCTTGTTTGACACTCGAGGTATGACCTTTAGTTTAATTTCAATTATGAAATTTTCTTAAAGGGGAGTAGGTTGTAGTGTCCCGACTCGATTTTTCAAGATTTTTGGGAGATTCATGGATCTCCGCTTTTTTTTCGGGAGGTTTGGTAGCAGTGAGTAGAGTGTGTGCTCCCTAGTGGGCCCCAGTTTGTCAGTTTTCAAGCTCAGGGACTCGAAGGACATTTTGGTAATTTTAGTTATTTAATTATTATTCATGCCAAATATTTGAAAACCACACTTTTGGGTTGTTTTAAAATTATTTTCAGAAAAAAAATGGCCTTAAAACCCTAAACCCTTTCCTTTAAATCCCTCTCCTTATTACCCTCTCAAAATCTTAAAATTGCTATAGTGTGCTATCCCTCCCAAACCCAATTGCAGTTGTCGTCTTCCCTCATTCTTCTCTCAGTTTCTCTCCCTCTCCTCAGTGTTGAACCCTAACCAAGGCACTTCCTTCCCTTTCAAGTCCTAGAACCCTTTTTCTCTCACTCTTCTCGTGAAACCCTTGGTGTTCCATTGCTAGAAGCCCTACAATTCCCACCCAGATCTCTGCCTCTTGTTGTTGTTTGTCCTTGCTGCTCACCGCCGTCCGTCGTCCTTGCAGTTGCCGATCCTCTTTCTCTTCTCAGCCTACCATGGTACCCCTTGATCTCTTCCTGTTTTTCTACTTTCCTTCCCGCCCCCCCCCCCCCCCCCCCCCCCCCCCCCCCCCCCCTTCCCATTTTCTCTGTCATATTCCCCAACCCCAAACAACCTAGCCCCAGCCTTCCCAGGCCCAGTCTCTCCCCCTTGATCCAACTCATTTTCCAGGCCCAATTCCTAGCCCAGGTCCGTTCCTAGGCCCTATTGCAACCCGAGCTGAGCTAGAGCCCAACCCAATTCCCAAGCCTGACCCAACTAGACCTGCTCAACTGAGCCCAGTCCGCCTGCAAATCTAGCAGATCCAACCCAGTCCTTTCTGCCCAACCGATCCAGCCCAATCTTTTGGCCCAGTTCTCCAGGCCAGTTTCACCTCAAGCTCAATCCAGCTCAAGCCTAGCCCAGACTCGGCCCAGCTTCGCAGGCATAGTTCAGGCCCAAGCCCATTTACATGCCCAGTTCAGGCCCGGCCCATGCCTTTTTGCAGGCCAAGTTCAAGACCGCTCTGAGCCTGTTTTTAGGACCATTCTCGTCTTGTTTCCAATTTGTTTACATTCGTCTTCGCCTCGAGCCCATGCTTCGCTCCCTTCAATCCTCCAGCCCGTTTTCCCACTCTTGGATTTTGAAAAATGCACACATATGAGGGGACGTATCTGTAATGTCCTGTCCCTCCAACACAATATTGTCTGCTTTGGGCCCACAGACGAGCCTGCATGACTTTGTTTCTATCGAACAGACCCATGGAATGCTCTCAAAAGACCTTGTACTAGAAGGATGAGGGATTCCAACTTATATCCCACAACAACTCTTTTCATATGCGATGTGAGACAAGTAGCGTCCAACTTGGCTACATTTTCTCTCCCATCAACGCCTACACAAACACCGAGTATTACAATTCACCCCGCTTAGAACCAAAGTCATCCTTGGCTCTGTCCACATCACAGGCAGAGAGTTGAACCGTGCTCTGATACCATTTGTAACACCATGTCCCTCCAACACAATATTGTCCATTTTGGGCCCGCAGACGGACCCGCACGATTTTTTTCTGGCGAGCAGACCCATGGAATGCTCCCAAAAGGCCTTGTGCTAGAAGGAGAAGGGATTCGAACTTATATCCTACAGTAACTCTCTCTTCATAGGCGATGTGGGACAAGTAGCGCCCAACTTCGCTACATTTTCTCTCCAATCAATGCCTACACAAACACGGAGTATTACAATATCACATTTGTTTTAGCATGTTCATATGCACTAAAAATCTTTATTACTTGGACATGGAGTGCAAAGAATGGAAACCATCTGCTATTGTATGACACTCAGTAAGGGAAATCGTTGATTTGATGATGTGGCCAAGGACATGTTCAGGTGTACTCGTGTCAACTATATGTGATACATGGATGTATCTTATTATGATGATGTTGTTAATATGCTGATTGGATATGGGATAGTATGTCGTATAATGTTTGATAACATGTTAGTTGGTTGGAACACCATGTTATATGATGGATTTAATAACATGTGATTGGTTGTGATAACATGTTGTATAACTATTTGTAAACATGATGGATTGCATGGTAGAGATGCATATATTCGACAGTGGATGATAGATAACTGCTATGCCATATTGATATCATGCATTCATTGTGATGGTGGTCAACATACGTGAAGGTGTATCTAGTAGGAGTTCGTATACTAGGTTACATTAGATTTTAGAGCTCTCTCACGGTATGGTTGAGTACTTTGAGTGGAGAGGTGGTCATGCCTCGTGGTTGGTCCACGAGTTGAGGTGGTCGTACTTTGTGGTGAGTTCCATGATTGAGACAGTGGTGCTTTGTGATAGGTGTTGATGTGCAAATTTTACATTTATATTCTCACAAGCGCACGACCATTTAATAATATAGCGATTGAGTGCGAAGTCGAACCCAAAGGAAATCCACAAAATATATGTTTAAAATTAAATTGGTACCTTTTAAATTATGTAATCTTAAGAAATCAAATTCATGGATTTACACTTTTTAATTTATATCTTAGAAAGTCAAAATTAATACAATTATTATCTAACTTATAAATTTAACAAGTCAAGAATGAAATCATTCTTCTCTTTTTTTATTAAAATTGTGAAACATGAATAATGGTAGTCTCATCTTAATTTAAAATTACATGTTTTATGACCAAAATATCATATCTCCAGCCTTAGGTAGGTGAAATTTGAAAGAGAGAGAGTTTGAATACAATGAATTAAAAATTAAAAATTAAATATACAAGATTCATAACAAAAACATAAATTGAACAATTTTTATACAACAAACACACAAAGTAACTAATTTAACTAAAGACAGGGAAATAAATTGAAAAATAAAGTAAATGATAGAATAAATAAATGCATAATTTAAAGGTGGTTATAGAATTTTTCTCTCATCACCCAAAATAAATAAATAAATAAGAGATCTAGATCTGAAATTCATGCATAGAATTCAAAATCAGTTTACACCATTTAATTAAAATTCATAGTCTTTAATCTAATTAAAGTCTAGTTTTAGATTTAACACTTATAACCTAAGTCCTTTAATCAAACAAAGAATAAAATTAAAATTGAAAGTGAGCATTAAAAGAAGTCTGAATGATCGAACTTTCCAGGATTCTAAAAGCACGTCTCTTATTTATTTCATGGAAGAATACAAGTACAGGCATACATAAAATTGAGAACAAGAAAACAAAATGGAGACGTAAATTTACAACTCTCACTTGTAAAATCATATGGGACCTCCTGTCTTCTTGTCTCTTGAACTTTTCTCATCAGCCTTTGGTCCTCTTGAGCTCTAGGTCGAATTTGGTTTTTGTGTTGTGCTTAGTGCTCTATTTATAGGCTCAGGGTTGGAATTGATGGTTGGGATTAAATCTGGGTTAAGTTGTGAATTGATGGCTTGGATTGGATCTCATTTTGAAGTGGATGGAGGAGATTTTAAGTTGAAAAGGCTAGGGTTACAAGGCATACACAAATTTTAGGGTGGCTTAGTTCGGTGGCTAAGCAGAGAATGAGAGAAGATCAGAATTTGGAGAAAAATTGGGATTTAGGAGAGAAGATAGGGCATGGGCGAATTTTACATGTGTTTTAGGGTTTTAATGCAATGCAATGCAATGAATGGATGGGATTGAAAGTTAGAATGAATGGATGGATGGATGATTGGGAGATGACATGGCTAGAGTGTTGACTTAATGATATCGCATGAGGTGGTGGAGATTGTGCAAAATCGTGTGGAGTTGCGTGGATGAGGTGATGAGGTGTAGGTGATGTGGTATGAACCTAGATGGGATTTTGGTTTTATTCTTAATCCCAGGGTTTTTATGAATGAATGACTTAGATTACTTTGGGTTAAGATCTAATGGCTCTAGGGTAGTTTGGGTAAAATTAAATATATGAATGGTAAGTTTCCAAATGGAGGGTTATGATTTAAAGGTTGATCAAGATGGATGATGAGATAAATAGCCTAGATCTAAAATGATGTATGTATGCAATGGATTAGCATGGAGGCAACAGGGTTTACCTAAAATGTATGCATGAAATGGATGGTTGTGATGAAATGTCCTAAATCTAATGGTTTTAATGAGTGATGGTCGATCTAAATGGATGGATGATGAAATGTTGTATGGATGGTTATGGTTCTAAAGTTGATCTAGGTGATGGATAGGTTGGATGGCTTAGATCTGATGTCATGAATGTATGGCTTGGATTTGATAGGTGGCTCTAGGTTTTGACCTAATTTTGATACATGAGATGGAATGTTAGGATTAAGGGATGAAGATGAGTGGTTAAGATTGCATTGGAGAGGAGATTGGCTAGTATGGATTGATAAGGAAATGGAAAAGACTTGGGCGTGTGACTGGGTTATGGACTTGGATTTTGGATCTATAAATGAGCACATCGGCCTTTAGTGGACCTTGGACTTGAGCTTGAGGATTTAGGCCATTGTTGGACTTTGGATTGCACATTGGCCTGTCCATCTGTGATATGCGCATGGACTACTTGTGGCCTGGCCCAATGATAGCATGTGGAGCTTAGCTTGACCCAATTGAAGTGGATCTCTGGCCCATTAATCTTGAATTTCAGCCTTTGCCTTTTGAATTGCAGGTTTTCTCTTCCAGAAATAAATAATTAACTTCACCACTTTAAAATCTAAAATATTGATTTAATTTAGACTCTCATAATCGGATCTAAACTAACAAATTTACATGAAAACCCTAAAAGTGGAGTGAAATTAATAAAAAAAAATTCCAGGTCTTCCAAATTGAGCTCAAAACATGCAATTATCCACTGTTTTAATATTATTTTCCTAAACTCTCCATTTTTATCTACAAAACTAGAAAATGACATTAAATGCATGTGATATATACAAAATCAAGGCTAACTAGTCCAATAATCAAGGGTAAAATTGTAATATTTCAGTGCTCAACAGTAGGTCCATGAGTTGAGTCGGTTGTGCCTCGTAGTTGTGTAGCGGGCTAAGATGGGTACGAACCTAGAGTGGTTGAGGGAACTCGAAAGAGTTTTATGGTCTTGAGTCCATGTAGACATGATCCACAGGGCTGGTCATGTGGCGATATGCTTGGAGGGTATTGTTTCGACTACCACTGGATTGGTAATGCATTGCAGTGATGGTAGAAATGATGGCATGACACACTGGGCTGGTCATGTCGCGATATGCTTGGAAGTATCGTTTCGTCTATCACTGGGCTGACAATGCATCATGCGAGTGGCTTCAACCACTGCACGCTGACTCGTGGTTCGGACGGTTTGGATCTCATGGGGGTCAATCGGGTGTGTGCCTCTGACCGCCTTGGTATTGGCAGGGAGACAGCGTATGTGAGTCCAACTTCTTGTCAGGACTTGAGCATGAGGCGCGACTCTGTCAATCCCGCACTAATACAGGGGTTGTGGATGGGTCTGACTCACCCATCCACAATGAGTTGTGATTGTTCTCACTTTAGATTTGGGTGGTCGGACTGAGAGGGTAGAGATGTCGTTGGGAGTCACCATGGGTGTGGTCCCGGGGGTGATCGTTGTTATGTCATAAGCATTCTAGTCGTTGACATGCCTATTTACATTCATTCATATATGTGATATGCCGATAACATGTGACATATCTATATTTTTTCCCTCACTAGGCACGATGAGCTCATCCCTAACTTCCAAGTGCTCCGACAGAGGCAGGGCCGAGTGGGCCCCAAGGGTAGGCTTGAGAGAGCTGATGGAGTTATTGATAGCTAAATGTTATCTTTATTTTCTTGTTTGATTTGAGAGGCCTATTATGTTTGAGATTTTATATCGCATTGGATATGGATGACTATATAACTTTGAGATTATTCGGTTTACTCTGTTGGTGTCTTACTTGGGTTAATTATGTTATGATATGAGATGCATGTTGTGCTCTTTTGTTTGGGAGGTGTAGTCCCTTTCAAAAAAAATACTCGAGTTAGCACTAGAAACTTTTAGACGAGTTGTTTTCAGAGATAATGGACCATAGCAGGATGGGACGTTACAGATATTAAATCAGTTCTTCTAAACTTTGATAACAGATAAAAAATCTAATAATCATGGTTGAATTTTAGGCATAAAGATCTAAACATAAAGGTACTCAAATTCTCTTTTTCCTCTAGTTGAATGACATGAAAAAAATAAGAAGAAAAATAATATTCATACATACCTCTTTGGAGATTAAAGGAAGAAGAATGTGAAGACTCAAATAAGAACACACAATCAAGCTTTGTTCGAATAACCTTAAAGGAGACATTCACCCAAAGCAAGAGGAGAAGGAGAAAGAGAGAGTCCAACGAATTGTGAAAGAAAGATAGGGATATTGTAAGGACTCGCCCGTTCTAACACAACAAATGGAGCCTTACACGAATCGAACAATATCCAATACTCAGAATAACTAAATCCATGGCTCATTTCTTTTCTTTATAAATAATATTATTAATTCAATTAGAGTGCGGAATATTTCAATAAAATTGTCTCGTCAAAAAACATTGTTCCCATGTAGGATTAGTCCTCATCAAGTATAGCATAAAGCAAACTAAACCAACAATTTCATCTATAAAATAGGAGGCCTAATCTCACAAACACACAAATATAGTCAAATCCAAATAAAAAGCTTACCCAACCTAAAGTTGGAAATAGAAGCACAACTCCCAATAAATATCAAATCTAACTAATTCAAGGGACAATTATTGTGTTTTAAATCAACCAAATCTCAAAGATAAAGTCTAGAAAATCTTAGGAAAAATAAATAAGCTAAGATCTAGTCCAAGAGCTACGAATAAATCTGAATCCTATGGTTGAGCCTGACCGGTCTCTTTCTCCAAAGAATTTCCTGAAACGTAAGGGAATGAGCTCCATGCCCAGTGAAGAAAACATACCATACAATTAATTTAACAACATAACAACTATGCATTTAGAGTTCAATCCAACAACTGATCAAGTTTACGTTATAATATCTATGATATGCAATAATATAATGTATGATGCATGCTCCCATGCATCTCCACGAACAAATGAATCAAACGAGTCGTGCAAAGCTCAACTCAGCTAAGCATAGCACATGTGCACCAAATGGTCAAGATCCCAAACGAATCTACACAAACGAGTATCCACATGGACCAGAAGGCAACTGCGATCGTTCAGAAGTCCAACGAGTCTGCACAAACGAGTATCCCCAAAGGAGTGGAAGACTAATGAACCACATCAACAAATAAAGGTTAAGTATGACCCAACGGTCCATAACCACATCCGAATCTCACACCCACCCAAACGTGGATGCTCTCATGCATGACTAGTCAACAAAAAATTTCATGCATGAATGCCATGTCATATATATCAATAACACACTTAAAATAGAAATTCAATAATTTCTCAAATAAATATAGCATGTTCCAATAACAATAAATCAAATAAATACATGATTCTAACAATGAGATCATTAAAGTAATCATGCAAAACCATCCAACAAATAAATTATGAAACACACCAAATTTCATAAATCAAGCATGAATAATTCTCCAACATTATAACCAAAATTATAAATTATTACAAAAAAGTTCTAGAATACTTGGTTTGTATTTTCCAACAAAATGAACGAGTAATAAACCAAGTATCCGGGCAAATTGAGGTGCTCATGGCTTCAGACATTTAGCCAAAATATTTTATATAGAATCAATGAACTTGCAGCTGAATTTACCCATCAATTAAATGATTCTCAGTCTTTTATTAAACCCAACCCCCTCGTTCAATTCAATCCTCAAACCATCAATTTAGAACAACAAATAGCATGTATTAAAGCAACATACGAGTGGATTGTTTCCCTCACCTAAAATTGCAAATTTATCAAGCACAAAATATCACTAAGTCCATGCTCCAATTAAAGCTTCAAGTTGCCAAAGTTGCTGCAATTATATTAAAGTTTGAAGCATCACAATTTTATTATATTCAACCTCTTTTTAGATTAGATGAATCCATCAAATAACCTCAGGGGTTCTGTGTAATAACCCGACCCATAATTAGAAAAATGATAAAATTTTAGGACCATTAACTCCGCTTTGTGACCGGTTAAAATGATAGAGTATGGAGAGAGCTTCCCCAAAAAGGTATTGTATGACCCAATCGGAGCTCATTTGCTCAGTGATTTAACCCGACGAAGATCGAAGGGTATTTTGGACATTTCACAAATGTCTTTTGTTTTAGATGAAAATCATGAATAGTATTTTAAAAACTTATTGAGTGTGAAAGATCACTCTTCTGATATATTCAGACTTTGAAATTCCCACAGATATTAAGCTTTCGAGTATGCTACTCAATGGTATTTTCAGAACTTTCAAACGTTTACCCGAAATACGATGCTTAGACGTGATTTATCTAAATACACCAGTTTGACAAATACCCCGTATTCCGAAAATTGGTAAACTCGGATCATAGTCAATCTATTTTTTAAATAAACTTTTGGTATTTTTAGAAAATTGATTTGAGGGTTTGAAACATCAGAAAATGAGTTTCAAAATTTAGGGAGGCTTAGACCACCGATTTTAGGTGAAATATTATTTTTCTAAAAATAGAGGATTTTTGGTGGATAAAATGAAAATATGGTTTTACCACCTTAGCTAAAACCCACGTTCTCAACCCGATAGCAGTGTCAGATTTTATCAAAACATCCCCTAAGTATACCCAATTTTTAAGTACTTGGAAAGAGGAAGAAAATTTGAACTTTTTAACCAAATTTTTTAAAAATAAAAATGTTAAGTAAATCAGGCCAACACCTGCCAACACCACCGACGGTAATTAACGGACGAAACTCACTGGAACAGTGATTTTCGAAGGTTATAAATATGGGCGTTGGTTTTTAGAAAAAAAATTACCAATTCACAGAGTTTTCAGTTCATTTCAAAGCTTATCAAGCAGCCCTTTTGTAGAGGATTTTAGCTATCTTCTGTAAGCATTTCTTTGAATTTATTTTCTTCATTTAGTAGATAAATTTTAGTAGAAGCTCTGTTCAAATTTTGGTAGAAAAATACCTTGTAGATTTTCCATGGGAAGCCAAATAAACCCTTGCTTGATCACGGTGGACTACTCAAAACCCAGTGGACATATCGAGTTTTAACAATGTGTCAACCTTGTCCAGCTGATATATGTCCAAAGTTGATATGTATGCAAAAAGTAAAATTGACATATCGAGTTTTTACAATGTGTCGACCTTGTCCAGCCGATATATGTACAAAATTCGATATATATATATATATATATATATATATATATATATATATATATATATATATATATATATATATATATATATATATATATATAAGTAAAACCAACACATCGAGTTTTACGATACATCGCCATTTCACGATGTATCGAGAAAATGTACATATCGACATAGTCGATACATATTGACAAAGAACCAGACGATACATCTCCATTTCACGATGTATCGAGAAACTATACATATCGACAGAGTCGATATGTCGAGTTTTAACAGACAGTTTTGGTTGTATTTCTCATGAAAAATGTTAGGTTATTTAAACATCTTTTAAATATATGAATTATTTATACTGTTTTAAATGTTTTAAACAAATTATTGAAAAAACACTCGCCAACTGAAGGCGTGGAGATTCAACCACACTATGTGTTTATTAAAATGCATCTCGTTTGCATTCAATACAATATTTTTTTGTACCATTAACCCTATGACAATAAGTGAATGTCCGTGGTCATTTTTATTGGCGGAAAGAATGTGGTCGGATTATTCACACGTAAGAAGGTGATTATGAGTTTCTGAATATGAAACGTGAACATGAGAGTGTTTCGAGATGTCGAGATCTAACCATCTTAAAACGGAGTACGGAACTCAATTATTCTTAGAGAATACTTGGTATTATTATGTTGGTGATCTAATAATAGATCAAGTATCCGATCGCGATTCCAGTTGGAATACACGTATTTGCATATAACTGTGTGTATTGCAAAATAATTAACCTATGTGATAAAATATGAGTATAGGGTAGACATACCCGACTGGAGAGAACGGTAATACATATTTGTGTTGTAATTCATAACCCGTTAATAGGTTTTTTAATATGTGTTTAGTTTTCCAACATAGTATAGCTAAATATTAATTGTTGATATATATGTTAAGATTCCATGCGGGAGGGTTTAGGAATCCATGTTATCTAAGTGAGGTTATTATGATTATATGTATGAGAGATATTATGTGGGTTGACAATTGTGTTTTAATCCATATATTGATGTTCATATTAATTAGTGTACTGTGCATATCAAATTACCTCACACCAATGAATGAAGTACCTAGCTCGTGGATGACACTGATATGAAGTGTATTTAAAATACGGGCTGTGTGAAGCACTGAGCATGAATTTACCGGCGGCATTTCATGATGGATAACTGTATTGACATTATTCTACATGGTTTCTGAGTGTATAAACTGTTGCTTGATAACATGTTTATTATGTTGATAATATGCTTTATTATCTAGGACTTTCTTACGTTTTCTTTTCACTGAGCTTGTAAAGCTCACACCCCTTACGAAATAGGAAATTCGGGGGATGAAGGATAGGAGGATCTTCAGCTGTAGAAAATGGTGGAAGCCCTTTAACTATTTACCCACTGTTGGGATTTTTCGTTTATCTTATTAGATGTGAAACGTATAAACATGTGATGTAATAAACACTTAACGATGTTCATTTGAAACACTGTAGAATGTAATAAGGTCTACTTCGTTTTCTGATGTGCAATTCTGATGTTGATGGGATTGCTTATGGTGAATGTTATGTAAATTACGTACTTGGAATTTCCTAAAAAGTCAAATCATAGATTACATGTTGGTTAGTAGTGTATCCACATATTATGCGTTGATGTAGAATTTGCTGAGGTTTTGGGTTTTAAGTGGGCCCATGGTGACCCCTCCATCTGTTTGGGATGCTTACCAGCTAGGTATGGTTGGATCTTAGGTTGCCAAATTTCAAATCCAAACTTGGCCATGTGAAATGTTAAGTCCATGCATAAATAAGATTTTCACAAAGAATCAGAATAGGTCTATCCCAACAAACCAAACCTCAAAATACAAAATATTCCACAATTGGCCTAAGATTTAAAAGAGTCAAAACAGTGCAAAAACACCCTCTCTTGTAGAGTTTTTTGGTGTCAGCCTAGATTTCATTAAGGGTCTCATATTCGTCCAGTGGATAGGTCTCTGAGTAAGGATTCCAACGATATATGATTCAACCCAAATGGACATTTTTATACCGAGTTATGGCCAAATTACTTAGACAAGTTCACTGCTCAATAGATTTCAGTCTTAGTTCTCAGACCAGATTTGACCTATCAAATCAATGATTTTCCTTATCAAATCAATGATTTCCCTCTAAAATTTTTACTGGAGATAGACCTTCTTATTAGCTTGAATTTAGGCACAATTTTGCATAATTCAAATCTTCAGAGACCAAGATAAAAATTATTTAATTAAGTGCTGCAAAATTGTCTAAAATCCAAAAAACTATAATTGAGTCCAATTTGTAGATCAATTTTGGGGTATCAATACACATCCAAAATTTCCCAAACTTTTATTGGAGATAGGTCTCCTTGTCTAGATGAAAATAGATGCAAATTCCACATCATTTCAACAACTAGATATCAAGTTATGATTTTTCTTGTAAACTGCTTTAAAACTGTCTTACAGACCTAAGCCAAATTTTTTGTCCGACTTTCAGACTTAATTTGAGACATCAAACAATATTCTTTCGGCCTGAAATTTAAATGGAAACTAGCCTTATCAATCTAGTTTCTAACAAACTAAGTTTCACTGAAAAGTTTGATCGGAATCCCCCGATATGATTTTTCTCACGATGACAACAGTGTACAACATTTTACACTGAACACTTTGATCAAAAATTCTAAAACCAATTTTCAGGGATGTACAATTAATGTACAACAATATTAAATTTGTAAGGAATTAGAAAAATTAGACTTTCACCCAAGGAAATAGGTTTTACAATTATCAATCCATGAAACAAGATTTTGGGAATCAAAATTCCAATTTCATGGCCGATTTTTCTAAAAATCCAAATCAATTTTATAAATTTGACACCATACAATTAATTTCCATTCATGTAGAACATGTTCATATAGCATTTGGATTGTTGGGAATCCCACAATAAAATTTTCATCCATTGAAAATCAAATTATCAAATTTTAGTCCTATAAAATTAATCAATTACACATGAACCTCCATGATTTCAATTTAATTTCCAAATAATTGAAATCAATTGTAAAAAGCCCAATTTTTAAAATAAAAATTCAACCTTCTATGGTTGAATTTAGATCTATGGTTATAAAAATCCAAAGAACTTCCATGGTTAAATTCGATTTTTTCTTTATTTTCCTTATTTCTTTTTGTTCCCCTCTCTCCATCACAGTGGAATTTCATCAATTTTTTCTCCTCCATGATGGTCAAATTTTTGAGAGAGATGGAGGAATTAATAATCATAGAACTGAAGAGAAGACAGAAAGAAAATAAACTAATTAATTAAATAAAAAAATAATAACTTCCTTGAATTTGGAAAGAAAATCCAAAGCGAGATGTGAAATTCTGTTACTAGAAGTATGCAAGACCGGGAGAGGGGGGGGTGAATAGGTCTGATCTGATTTAAACCACACATACACAACGATATATAGTGGTTCGGTTCAGCTGAACCTACATTCACTATTGGACTCACTCTCTCTAGGGCTATCCCAAATCCACTATGTATGGGAATCACATCCAAACATTACAATCTAGTTTTGAAATGTTCGACCGCCCTGGTCTAATCCTTGACACCTATTTTTTAAAATGGTTCAATCACACTTATCTAATCCACTGTACAATGATAAATAAAGTAAACAAAAAACACTTGCCTTGATCCTTAACAATTCTTCAAAATGTGTGTTCTTCTTGTAGATGTCTCTTCGCCTTCTTCCTTTAGATCAGGTCCATCTTTTGATGAGTATTGGCAAATCAGGAATATGGATTATAGGATAAGAGTTTTACTGTTTTTGGGTCTTAGAAGAATGTCCTCATCTTCACAATTAAACAAGCATTGAATGCTTAAACTCTTCCTTTAAAAGATGATGAAGGTGAAAAGATTAGGGAATGAAAAGTCTCTAGAGAATGCCTATGTTTTTCCAATTTATCAGCTCACCCTTAAACCAAGGCTTAAGCATGTATTTATAGAGCTTCTGCCCAACAATTCAGTCTCAAGGCCTCCCGGATTTCTTCGAGGCCTCGAGCATGTATAGGGAAATACATCACACTTCAATTTCAAATTTCAAACTTTAATCTTACTGATATTTAGGCAGAGACCAACTCACTCATTTGCCACATGTCCATGATTGCCAATTAGAATATTTAACTACTAAGTCATGAAGTGGCAAAAATGATTTCTCAATAATCCTTTATAGAGAATTTCCAAATATGCCTATGATTTCTCAATAGTGCCACCTACGATGCTTAGCTTCAAAAGATTTGTTCATGAGTATGAGATGGCAAAATGATTTTCATAATCTTATCAAATCCATAGGAGCCTTCTAGGATCTCCATATTTCCATAAGGTTTCCAATCATGATGAAGCATAGGATCTTTTGAAATCAAAAGGAGACTTTCACTCTTTTCAGTTTATCTTACCATATCTTGTAAGATATTGGGGTCAAAGGGACACATGGCCTTGCAGTCCTACACCGAAAATACAGTTGTCATATACTTTCATTCAGATAAGGACAGTCTTTAAGGCCTCGACAAAATGCTTAAGGCCTCGAGGCTGAAAGTAAAACATTTTCCAATTAACCATTGACTTATAAGATATTTAGGCTTAGCCTAAGGTCCAATAAGGTTCATTTACCTGTGTGCCAATCACATGTTCGGTGTGAATTCTTCAATGCACAGTAGATCTTCTGATATCTTCACATTCTTCCTAAGGTAAGGTTCAAGACACACGGTCACACTCGGTCACGAAATTGACAATACATAGAATCGGATTTTCTCTTTCTTTTCCTTATTTCATTTTTCTCTCTCCATCCAGTGGAATTTCATCAATTTTTTCTCCTCCATGATGGTCAAATTTTTGAGAGAGATGGAGGAATTAATAATCATAGAATTGAAGAGAAGAAATAAAGAAAATAAATAAATAAAAACTTACTTGAATTTGGAAAGAAAACCCAAAGGAGAGAAAGCTCCAAAATTCGTCCAGGCCAAAATTCGACCAAGGCTTGGAGAATGAGAGTATTTATAGAGTTTGGGTAAATCCCAAAGTACTAAAATGCCCCTGTCTCATTTCTTTAAATTCTCTCTTTAGAGGGTAAAATTGTCAGTCTATTATTGTTAACGACGTGGCCAAAAGGGACAGAGAATCCCATTTGCCATGGGTGAATTTTGCAAATAACCCTTGCAATATTTGTCCCATGCATGTGGGTCCCATGGCCCACACGATTTTAGCAAAATTTATTCTCATATATATATTTTTATATATTTTGTTTATTTTCTAAATCCACAAAAATTCAAATTTTCTAAATTAAGCCCTCTTTCTAATTTTGGAAATTTTCATTCCAAAATCTCTTACTATATTTGGAACATCCAAATACCAAAATTTTTGAAAATTAAAACTGTAATAAATTTTAAATTTCTAAATTATCACACACAACACAAATTTCAAATTTTGGATTCTAAATTTAGAAATTACTATTTCAAATTTCGGATTTAGAAATTACTATTTCAAATTTCTAATTTACAAATTAGGTTTCAAATATCAAAATTGTGAAACACACAAATTATATCATTTAATTAAATAAAGGTGGATTTCCATGTGATGAAAAAGATAGAAAGACTTAAATATAAATAAACATTAAAAATAATTTCGGATGAATTAATAAAAAGATCTTTAAATTCACTAATTTTAATAATTTAAAAAATTTCAATCCAAAAATTCGGGCCAGGCGTCTAAGCTAGTAAGTATTTTAAATTCATTTCTATTAACCATTGTGAGGATGTGGGGTGAGGGAAATGCAGATCGAGCTGGAAATTCTGTTTCACACGTGTGGGTTCGGGTTTTTGGGGTAACTTGTGTGAAATTGCTTGCAGTATCAAATAGAAGAGAGAAACCGTCTATCCATGATCCATCCATGGCTTCTCCTTCAGCTAGACTTTTTGGAGCGTTTCTCCATAAATTCTCACATGGGTTTTCTTCCCTTGCGTGTCCCATCCCTTCTTTCGTCAGAAGTAACCTTCTGTTTTGCCTCTCTCTTCTCTCCACAACACTTTTTTTTCTTCTTCTTTGTTTGTTTCGTTGGGCTACTCAGATTGTTAGTATTTTTCAGGCGTTGGTTTCTCGGAATGGAAAGCACTTGTTTCCATGTCATACATTAGACAAAATCCTATTGGAGTAAGAAGAATATCCACTTCTCCTGTCTGTATGGGCAGACGTTCAAGCAAGATTGCTACAAGAAAGGTCTGCTATTTTTAATGAGATATTAACTATCTTTCATGACCTTTCAAATATTTATCATATGTCTTTATTTTTGTTGTCGTTTGATGCTTGCATATACTTACTTGGTATCGGGTTCTTGTTTCGTTCATATGCATTTCATTATGTTGTTTTAGGATTGCAATCATTATTGAATGTGTTCTAGTCATATGTGAAATGCATCAATTGTTGATTTAGGAGAGGAAAGAGGATATGTATAATCCCACATAATTTAAAGAAGGTTTTATGAGTCACCCTATATCATAGAAGCAGAGATGGTTATCCACTTCACTAATATTTCCAATGGGCTCATTTGGGGCACTTATAATCAGAATAAGTTGAGTTGTCAAATGGATGTTTAATTGGCATAAAAAAATTCTTCATATATTTTATGGAGCCTTGGAGAGTATATCCTTTTTGTAAAGATTTAGATTGTGTTGATGTGAAAATAATCATAAGATGGAATTCCACTATCAGTGAAAGTTGTGTTACTCTTGGTCTCTTGGTTGTTGGTATTAATATTTATGTAAACAACAAGAAATGTGGTTCATACATTGGTGTAGTTGGAGCATTGGTTGGATATTTGTATGGCATAAATTTGTCAGCTCATGTTATGCTCAGAAGCATTTCTTAGGCATCCCCGTTCTAAAATCTTTGAATGTGCCATGGATGTAGGGGGCTCAAGATTTGAAGAAGGCAAAGCGGTACAGTAAAATTGGAAAGGAAGTTGTGTCTGCGTAAGTTTCTTTTAGTTACTGCACCTGTTTACAGATGAATTTACATATAGGATTTAGCTTGATGTGTTCGGTGTGGTTGCTGTCTATCTCTGCCCTACTGTTATTGAGTATGAAGTCATATGAGATTACTGTTTAAAAAAAGTTACTTTAGCCTGTAATTAAAATCTTCAAAGATTCTTTAATTGGCATACTTCCTTAGGGGTTTTGAGTTTATACTGATTGTAGGTGTCACCTTCTCTCTCCTTTTTGTAAGCAGTCAGCTTTCTTTTCTAAATTGACATTTGGCTTGCGGAGTTGCTGTTTTATTAAATGTCAATGCAACATTCAATGTTGTGAAAATCGAATTGTAATGTAAAATTGTTTTATGTTTTGAATCACAAATGACAAATTGTAAAATGTAGAATTGTAAGATTTATAAGTTTTTTCCATTGACAATATATAAATGTATGAAATAACATCAAAGATGTTGTGGGACCCACTTCAGGACACATAAGGTGTTGTGGGACCCACTTCAGAACAAAGTTGACCCAAATCGTCTACTGTGAGGAAGACATCTTATTAGTTGTGTAATTGATTGTAGCTAACTATTGTTTTATCCTTTTCCTATTATAGACACCTTGATTACCTCGCTTTATTCTATTTATACATGTAACCTTTCAGTTTCGAATATACATTCAATACAAGATACAGAGAATTCTTTGTCCATATTTTCCTTTTCTTCTATTATTCTACATGGTATCGAGCAAGGAAGATCTTTGAAGTTTTTTTCCAACTCCGTTTTACTGTTTCGCCGGTGTTACTGTTCCTTGTTGGACCTCGGCATCTTCTTCGAACCAAATTTCATTCTCAGGAGGACTCCTGTAGCGGATATTCCATCGTTTGACTTGTTTCTCTGCAAGTTTTCATGGATTTGGATATTCTGTTTCGGTCCTGTTTGCGTCTCTCTGCAGTAGATTCGTTTCTGCGGTCGATCTTCTTTTCCAGCAAAGCTCCGGCCGGTGGAACCCTCCATACCCCTGCCATTTTTTATCAAGCTATCCATTGTATGGTTGGATCTCTGTCTTGGACACTCTTTGCCCGATTTTTAGCAGGTTTTTCTTCCAGTGATTTTGATGCTCTGAAACCCAGGTTTTTACTTTTCTGCTTCGATCGACTGCTTCAGAGCTCGGTTGACTTTCGACCCTACATCACTAGTGCTGTCCCTGCCTTTGCTTTCCATCGCACTAGGTTGGGCCACCTTCCAACATCGGTGGGCCCCCCTTGTCTGCACTATTCTCTCTGCTGTCTAGGACACATGTATTCCTAGATTTTGGCCTTTTTTTTGTAGATCTGCGTGGAACCAGTGCTGTTTCAACAGGGTTTTGCACCAACACAGTCGCCCCTACCTCCTCTTTCCATCCATTTAGAGTTGCTGGGGTTCCAATCTTGGTGTGGCCCATGCTGGAGCCTTCTTCCTCCTGCAGAGACGCCTGTGTGCCCAGTTTTGGGTCCTTTTCTGTTGGATTTGAGAGGCCTGCCCTGTTTGCCTCTGGGTTTCCCTACTCCAGTTTCGCCCAAGCCTCTGTCTTGTATCTACGGGGCTCTACCTTCGCTGAGTGCCTTGTGGGGTCCACTATTGCTACTTCTTCACAAATCTACTGCCGCACCTTGTGCATTAGGTCAAGCTTTTGACCTTTCTCTACTACTACAGTCTTCTGAGTTGGTTATTACTATAGCACCATGGGCTCTTCTAGTGGATCTTCTACTGGATCTTCTTCTATCAGTTCGATTCCCAATATGACCTCTTTTGGATCTACTCATATTGGCAAAATCACCACCGTTTTGTTGGATGGGAAAAATTACTACCAATGGTCTCACTCCGCCCAATTGTTCTTTGAAGTCAAGAAACTGTCCAACTATATTGATGGCATGACCACAAAACCAGCCAAGGATAGTGCCTCATCCAACCTCGGAAAGATAATAATTCCTTGGTCAAGTCATGGCTTTTTCACTCCATGGCAGATTATGTACGTGGCACTGTTTATACTCTTCCGACTGCCAAGGATGTTTGTGACACAATTAAAGCCCTCTATTCTTATTGTGACAATTCCTCCCGCTTATACGAGTTATATCAGACTGCATCTCATCTCTGACAGGGGCAGTTATCATTGATTTAGTATTATTCCAAACTGCGGACCTGTTGGTTAGAGTTGGATCAACTTGAATCTGTCACATTTGAGCGCTTTGATGATACTGTTATCTATATGCAGTTGGTTACTCAGCAACGAACATTTGAATTGTTGGCTATACTGAATTAGGAATTTGAGCCTATACGGGCCCAACTGCTTGGGCAATGACCTCTTCCCTCTCTGGATGAGGTCTACTCTGTATTACTTTGAGATGATAGGCGTCGCCTGGTTATGACTCCTATGCCAGCTGAACGCTTTGCCTTGGTCACCACCCATGCTTCTACACCTTCTCTAGCTCATGGGCCTCCTGCTTCCCATGGCAAGGATCCATCTTCTGACACTTGAAAGGACACCAAAGGCCCACAGAAGAAGGGTATTCGGTTCTACACTTATTGCAAAATGAACAACTATTATGTTGATTCATGCTACAATCTTCATGGGCGACCAAAGCAAGTTAATCTCTCTGCTGCACCTCTTGTTGCTTCTGATATGGCTACTGATAATGCCCCAATAACACGATAGGACTTTAACTTATTGCTGCACAGCTGGAGCGTCTTAAACCCTCGAGATTTCCAATGTTGTCTCCTCTAGTCTAGGTCCTAAGTCTCTGCACATCATGTCTCCCATCATTCTTGGATTGTAGATTCTGGTGCTATTGACCACATGGCTGGTATGTCCACCATCTCCTCTTCTCTTTCCCCCATTTCATGTCGTAAGGTTAAATTAGCCAATGTTTCCTATACTAATATTGTTGGAAAATGTACTGTTCCCCTTACCCCTACTTTGGACCTTTTATCTGTTTTGCATGTTCCAAATTTATCTCGCAATTTATTATATGTTAGTGTTTTGACTAAACATTTGAATTGCTCAATCACTTTCTTTCCCTCTCATTGTGTTTTTCAGGATAGGTCATTAAGCAGGTGCCTCTACCTTTTCGACTCTCGCCTTAGCAACTCTGAGGCGTGTTCAACCTCTTCCTCTTCAGATGTGTGGCTGTGGCTGTGGCATTGTCATTTGAGGACATCCTGCAGATTTTGTTTTAAAAAAGCTTGTTCCTCATTTATCTTTTAGTTATTTTGAGTGTGAACATTGCCAATATGGCAAGTATGTTAGATCTCCTTTTCCCTCATCTAATAAAAATACATCCACTTTATTTTCACTCATTCACTCTAATGTTTGGCAATCTCCCATTGTATCTCACATTGGTTTTCATTATTTTGTTACATTTATTGATGATTATTCTCGTATGACTCGGACATATTTGATGAAACATAAATCCAAGGTTTTTGATCACTTCCAAATTTTTTACTAATGGGTCGACACTCAATTTGGGTGTAAAATTCAGGTTTTACAAAGTGATTAAGAGGAGGGGATGGGGTGGGGTTGGGGTGGGGGGGGTGGGGGGTAGTGTATTTGTCACACTCATTTCTTATTTTTTTGCAAAACCATGGTATAGACTCCCAATTCTCATGTCCCTCTACACTTCAACTAAATGGTGTAGCTGAAAGAAAGAACCGTCAACTTCTTGAGGTGACTTGTTCTCTTCTTTTTACCATGTATGTCCCACAGTCCTATTGGCCCGAAGCAGTGTTAACTACTTGTTATCTTATCAACAGAATGTCATCTCGCATTTTACAAGACCAGTCCCTCATTAATCGTTTGTCCCTACATAAATCTATCCCTTCTATTCCCCTACATGTCTTTGGACGTGTCTGCTCTGTTCACAAATTTTCTGGCCATAAATTCACTCCTAGGGCTGTGCTCTGTGTCTTTCTAGGTTACTCACCTTTTTACAAACGCTATAAATATCTTGATCCCCTCACTGGGAAAACATACATCTCTATGGATGTCACCTTTTAAGAGGGGGATTCTTATTTTCTAGCTCTCTTTACCTCTCCTCCTTCCCCAGTCCTTCCTTTTCTTCCTGCAGATCTTAGACCCACCAGTCCGACCAAGCCTCTTTTGGTGTATCAACGCTGACAATCCCGACTACAATCTGTGGCTGAGTCCACCACCAATGGTTCAGATCCACCCGTCTCTAACTAGTCTGATCTTATTGCTCGTCGCAAAGGTAAACGCTCTTGCACCAGTCATCCACTTGATCGTTTTGTATCATATCATGTTGTTTCCTTCTCCAATCGCAGCTTTCTCACAGCATTGGACAACATCAAGATCCCAAAGAGGATTGACACAGCTTTGAAACATCCCTTGTGGAAACTAGTCATGGATGATGAACTAGTTGCCCTTGCGAAAAACCTAGTTCCTTTGCCATCGGGGAAGACTGCTGTTGGGTGCAAGTGGCTATTTGCTTTGAAACATAATCCTGATGGCTCCATTGCTAGGTATAAGGCTCGCCTAGTTGACAAAGGCTTTATGCAGACATATGGTGTGGACTACTAGGACACCTTCTCACTTGTTGCCAAGATTACATCTTTGCGGATTTTGCTCTCCCTCGCCATGACTTTTGCTTGGCCACTTCACCAGTTAGATGTAAAGAATGTTTTTCTCCTTGGTGATCTTCAGGAAGAAGTGTACATGTTTCCTCCTATGGGGTTTGTCAAGCAGGGGGAGCCTAACTTTGTTTGCAGATAAAAAAAGGCTCTCTATGGTCTTAAGCAGTCTCCCCATGTTTGGTTTGAGAAGTTTAGTAGTGCCTTGTTACCTTATGGTTTTATTCACTGTCAGTCGGATCACTCAGTCTTCATCTACCGCCTCCACTCAATTGTGATGATTTTGGTGGTTTATGTTGATGATATTGTCTTCAGAGTTAACAATGATGCAACCATCTCTTCCTTCAAACATTATCTTCATTGGAATTTTGATATTAAAGATTTGGGGCCCCTCCGGTACTTTCTTGGAATTGAAGTGGCTCGGTCTTCTCACGGCCTCTATCTCTCTCAGTGGAAGTATGCCCTAGACCTCCTCCAGGAAGTTGGCTATTCTAGTTGCAAACTCGTTGATATCCCGCTAGATGTGAGCACCAAGTTATCTGCATCTGTTGCAACCAATGTTAAAATCGCACAACTCACAGTTGAATCGTAGGGTAAAACGAGCTAAATCGCATATAAAATTGCAAAAGGGTGAAAATCGTACGATTTTAGGGTTGACTCGCAAATCGTGCGATTCAAACTCTAAAATTGTAGAATCGTGCGATTAGAGTGTACCTGGTTTCCGTATGCAATAGCTTCTTCATCTTTCCTCTTCTTTTTTATTTCGTATCTCCATCTTCTATTTTTGTCTTCGTCGCATATTTCCTCTTCTTTTGTTTCTGCTTTCGTTTCTCATTTTTGCTTCCATCGCTACTTTCGTTTCTCTTTCTTCCGCCGCATGCTTTAGGGTTTGCTTTCACTTTACTATTTTAATTTATGCACTTAACTATTTTAATTTATGCCAATTTGCCCTTTTAATTTGTGCCTAAGTTTACCCCTTTATTGTTTGCACGAGACACATTTAATTTCCATTGATTTATGCCAACTTCACTCTCTCTGACGAGACTAAACTTTACACTTTTAATTTCCTACTATTTGCACTTGATGTGAAGAGGACAATTCAACTTTCGACTCTCTTTTTTTTAGTTGGGATTCGTTTTTATTTTTAATTTTTTACTATTATTTTTTTAGTTTGGACTTTTTTTTATTTTTTCTTTTTAATCTTTTGTTTCTATTAAAAAAAAGTCTAAATTTTTTATTTTTTCAAAAACATCAATGCTAATAAAATTTATTTAAATGTTTTTGATTTATTTGTTGATTTTTTAAATTTATTTGTATTTAATATTTATATTTTAATATCATATTAATATATTTTTTTATTAGAATTTTTTGATACTTTGGAATTTAGATAATAAAAATTTATGAATTATGATGATTTGGATTTTGAAATGTGAAAACTTGACTTCTAATGCATTTTGATTTAATTTTGCATTGGTACATTTTGTCATATACTTATGTGTTTGCATATTTAAGCATCGTATTATTCTATGTCATTTTATATGTAATTATAATATAAATAGTAATTTTCGAAAAAATGTTATGAATCTTACGATTCTACGATCCATGATTCACGATTCACACTCCTAGATCGATTTACAATACGATTCGAGTTTGACAATATTGGATGGAATTCTTCTTGACACAGTTTTTATCAGAAACTCGTCGGCACCATCATGAGACCGTACTTATCTTATGTTTTTGGTGTCGTCAGCCAGTTCATGCATGGACCACGAGACACTTACCTCCATGTTATATTCCTTATCCTTCGGTATCTTAAGGCTCATCCTGGCCGTGGCTTCTTCTATGCACACCAATCTATTTGTCTAGTTCGCGGTTATTCTGATGCTGATTGGGCCGGGTCTCTAGATGATCGTCTCTCTACTTCCTGCTATTGTATTTTATTGGGCTCACATTTAGTTGCCTGGTGAAGCAAGAAACAGCCAGTTTTTGTTCGTTCCAGTGCTGAGGCTGAATATCGTATCATGGCTAATACTGCTTCTGAATTGTTGTGGTTTCGACAATTCCTTACTGAATTGGGCTTTGTTCCTGTCGATCCACTCTTCATGTTCTGTGACAATCAGGCGGATATCAACATTATCTCAAATCCAGCCTTTCATGAGCGGACTAAGTACATTGAAGTGGATTGTCACTTCCTTTGTCGGCATATTTCTGAAGGCCGATTTTTCACTCCTCATTTGAAGTCTAAAGATCAGCTTGCGGACATTTTTACAAAATCAGTTCACCGAACTCATCTCGATTCGGTTATTAGCAAGTTAAGATTACTCGACATCTTCAAACTAGCTTGAGGGGGAGTGTTGTAGGACCCACTTCAGGACACATAAGGTGTTGTGGGACTCACTTTAGAACAAAGTTAACCCAAATCGTCTACTCTGGGTAAGATATCTTATTAGTTGTGTAATTTTTTTATTTTTATTTTGAGGTTCGGAGGTGTCCAGGCGTCGCACCCGACTAGCCCTCCGGGGTGTGTGGAAACCCCCTATCCGCACACGCCGGGTAAGTCGATGAGACCTTACTCTATACATATTCCCATGAGAAGTGACCCTTCATTGGGTCTCCTATGGTTTGAACCCAAGACCTCCCTCTAGAGATCTTACTCTCAAACCAATTGGGATAAGCCCTTGGGGTTTTATTAGTTGTGTAATTGATTGTAGATAACTATTGTTTTATTCTTTTCCTATTATAGATACTTGGATTAGCTAGCTCTCTTTATTCTATTTATACATGTAACCCTTCAGTTTAGAATACACATTCAATACAATACACAGATAATTCTTTTTCCATATTTTCCTGTTCTTCTATTATTCTACAAAAGATACCTAAAAAGTAATAATATGGACAATTCTTCAAATTTCTTTCAATATGAAGTGAATCATTCATATGTATTGCAAAGTGAGTAAAATAATATATAATTATTCATTGGAGCTCAAATTTCAACTTTCAACTTTTGAAAGTATGACACCAGGATACACTCCAACCACTGTTAGCCAATAATAAATTAAAAAAATTTCAAAAATGAAAACTCCTTGATACCCAATGACTCAAGCCTTAAAACCATTGAAACTCAAAATTTCATGCTTTCAAATGCTAAATAGCTGCACAACTTTATCATCCATAGGAATCATACGATTTCTAAATTGATATGAAGTGGTCCTTTTGTCATATTGTATGAATCGTATGATATAAATTGTGTATTGTAAGATTTTAACAACAACATATATGACCCTAAGCAATGGACTAAACTAAAATGGTCAAAATATGTCTTGTAAGCCTATAATAGTAACTTAAAAGGACCTCATTTTTGTATATCACAATGTCACTTCAGTGCATTTTCTTGTTTATGTTATCTCACTTTATTCCTGATGTCCCTCTGGTTGCTGCCCAGTTCTTTTGCGCGGCTTGTCTCGCCTGGCTCAGGCTGTGGGCTCTTTGATTGTATTCTTTTGGGGCTTCCTTCTTTTTGAATGAAATACTAACTCATCATTAAAAAAAATAAAAAATAAAAACTATACACTTAATGTTCTGAAAATCAAATCGTATTGTAAAATCGTTCTGTCTTGAATTGCAAACTGTGAACTGTAAACTTTAGATTAGTAATATTCATAATTTTTTTTTTCCAAAAAAAATATGTAAATATATGAAAAAATAGAGAAGATATCCAAAGTAATACTATGAATTCATACATATTGCAAAATGAGTTAAAGCATATACAACTATTTTCTTGGAGTTGAAATTTTAAAGATCCATTTTTTTTTCTAAATGGTGAAGATCCAACTTCCAAACTATCACGCTAACTGCAACAATGTTCTGAGAAGGCCAACAATAATTTAAAAATACTCCCGAAAATCCAATGGCACAAGACCCAACAACGCAAGTAAATCTCTTCAATCTAGCAGCAACTTTTGTAGAGAGAAACTTAATTTCTTCCAAGAGTTGTATACCAGAGAACCGATTATGTAGGGAAATCTAAACAACCTCTATCTTGCAGCGATCAACATGGAGGAAGCAAATATCCTAGAAAGAACTTTTTCTGAGGAAGAGATTAAAGAGGCATTCTTCGAGTTGGGAAGAGACAAATCTCCTGGTTCGGATGGTTTTCCTCTAGATTTATTTCAAGAATTCTCAGAAATTATAAAGCCGGAAGTCATTAGTTTTGTTCAAGACTTTCATAGAAAGGGCAAACTTTCCAACAATATGGGAGTGACTTTTTATAGTTCTCCATCTCAATCAGCTTTTATTTCACGAAGACAACTTATGGGTAATTTCTTAGTAGCCCATGAGTGTCTTCACTTGGGGAGGATTTTTGGGTATCAAGGTCTATTGTGCAAATTGGATTTAGAGAAGGCTTACATGGGGTGGATTGGGATTTTCTAATGGGGTTCGGTGTCTTGTGGAGTGCCTGGATAAAAGAATGCATTCCTTTTTCTAAGTATTCCATCATCATCAATGGTGAGGTGCAAGGGTTCTTCCAGGCGTCCCATGGCCTTCGTCTAGGTGATCCTCTCTCCCCTTTATTGTTTGTTTTAGTGGGAGAAGCTTTGAGTAGATCGTTGGATAATGTAGTGAGAGAGGACTTGATCCATGGTTTCCTTGTCATCGGAAGTGGCCCCTTTATTTCGCATTTACAATATGTAGATACGTTGATTTTTTGAAAAGCGGATATAAATCAAGTTAGGAATTTGAAGGTCATTCTTTGGTGTTTTGAAGCCTATTTGTTTTAAAGGTTAATTTCTCAAACCTTTCAAAAAAAAAAAAGGGTTAATTTCTCAAAATCGGAGGAGATATGCAGTATTGGGGTGCCTCTAGAAATCTCAGGTCATCTGGCAAAAGAATTTGGTTGTAGGACAAGTTCTTTTCCTTTATCATATTTGGGTTTACCTCTAGCGCAGAATAGAATTTCAAAGAACATGTGGGTTCCTATTATTGAAAGACTGGAATCTTGCTTAGTGACTTGGTGAGGGAAGGTTTTATTTATCAGAGGTAGAGTTACCTTTATAAAGTATATTTTATCTAACTTCCCATTTTTTTTTCCTCCTTATTCAGATACCCGGTGGAGATCTCTAATTGCATCGAAAATTGGAGAGGAAGTTCCTTTGGCAAGGGTCAAAAGAACAAAAAAAGTTTCATCTTTTCAATTGGGAGTTGGTTTGTCAACCCGGGAAGGGGGGTTGTGAATCAGATCTATCCAACAAATGAATTCCACACTGCTTGGGAAATGGTCATGGAGAATCGGGGATAGCTCCAATGGTCTGTAGAAACGAGTGTTCTTAATTAAATACAGTGTCTCAAGTGAGGGATGGTAGGTGGGAGACCTCAACGGTAGAGAATCAACAGTATGGAAGTCAATTCTTGGCATTAGGGACAATTTCTCTTCTCAGATCAGGTTTCAGTTGGATCAACTGTTAAAATCAGATGTTGGGATGACCTTTAGATATGAAATGCTACTCTAAAATCTTTCTTCCCTGCTCGTTGGCGCTTGGCTTCTAACAAGGAGGCTTTGTTTAGAGATGTGTGGGAGAGGGCTAACTGTTCCATTATCTGGTCCCCAACCTTTAGATGTAACCTATTAGATGAAGAGATAATTTACTTTTCTAATCTCCTGGCTCGCCCTTACTTCTGTTACATCCCTGTGAGTGGAGTAGATAACATTATCTAGATGTCGTGTTCTTTAGGAGAATTCTCGGTTAAATCTTTCTTTGTTACCCTCTCCCATCAAAGTCGACCTTCAAAGGCTTGACGCATTTGGTCAATAAAGGCTCTTGTCAAATGCCTCATCTTCTGCTGGATTGCTCTGCAAAATAAAATTTGACAGCGGATAGTTAGCTCAAAAGGAAGCACGGAAAAGTAAGCAACAATTTTTTGTCTTCTCCATTTAAAAATGCTGAATTGGTTAATCATCGCCTATCTTTCGAATTCTCTCACCAAATCTGGAGAAGTTTGTAGGTGATAGAAGCAGCCCAAAGGTCGCAGGAAGTATAGAAATATCCAAAAAAAATCTGTAGAAGGCGGAAAATTCAGAAATCGAACTTGGCTGAAATACAAAAAGATGGAGGAAAAGGGAAGAAAAAAGAGAGAATTCTCTGTGTATTGCATTGCTTGTATCCAATAAGAGATGATACATGAATATATAGAGTACATGGAGCCAATCAAGGCGACAGAAAAGGAAAACGAATATGTTACAATGTATGCTAGCCACGAGTCAACTATAATAAAGAACACATGTAAAATGTGAAATACAATTCTATCTACATTTACAACATTCTCCCTCAAGCTGGCGCAAAAATATCAATCAAGTCTAGCTTGCTGAAAACATCATTAAGTTGAGAGCAAGAGATGACTTCTATCATCATGTTTGCTAATTGATCATTGGACTTCAAATATGGAGTGACAACATTCCCAAAGGACGCATAATATCGAATAAAATGACAATCAATCTTTATATGCTTTGTTCGCTCATGGAAAACTGGATTGGAAGCAATATTGATTGCAATTTGATTGTTACAGAATATGATAAGTGTCTTTGAAAAAGGAAAGCCCAGTTCATCAAGAAAATGTTTTAACCACAGTAATTCACATGTTGTGTTGGCCATCGCCCTGTCTTCTACCTCTGCACTAGAACGAGAAACAATAGTTTGTTTCTTGTTTCACCAAAAAACTAAATGAGAGCCTAAAAGAATACAATAGACCGAGGTGGGGATTGTCAATCATCAGGAATACTAGACCAGCCAACGTTAGAGTACCTGCGAATATTAAACGTAGATTGATTCCTATAAAAATTCCACGACCAAGGTGGACCTTAAGATAATCTAAAATGCAAAAGACCACATGAAGGTGAACATCCATAGGAGCATGCATAAATTGATTGACCATACTGATAGCATAAGCTTAGTCAGGCGGGTTGATGGCTCGATAAATGAGCTTGCCTACCATTTACTGAAAATCGAGGATCAGGAAGAGGAATTCCATCAAATACAGAAATATTTGAATTTACATCAAACGGTATCTCTACAAGCTTGCATCCAGAATATCCAACATCATGAAGAAGATCTAAAGTATATTTCCGTTGAGAAAGAACAAGTCCTTTAGAGGATCGAGCGCAACTTCAATTTCCAAGAAATGACGAAGTAAGCCAAGATCCTCAATATCAAAAGACTATGCAGATCAGCTTTCAAAGCATTGATAGAGTACTCATTATTCCCTGTTAAGACTATATTATCCACATAAACCACAAAAAAAGTATAATAACATCTTAAGCATGATTCAAAAAAATGGAATGATCTAATTGACATCGTGCAAAACCATAATTTAACAAAATTGTGCTAAATTTACCAAACCATGCCTAAGGAGACTATTTAAGACCATATATTTCTTTATTAAGCCGACATACCTTCCCTTGCTCCCCTTGTCTAATAAGCCTGAAGGTGGCAACATGTAAACTTCCCCCATGGAGAAATATATTCTTGACATCTAATTGATGATGTTTCCTTTGTTGAGTAGTGACAATAGAGATAATAACTCGTATAGAGGTGATCTTCGCAACAAGAAAGAAACTATCATGATAATCAATTCCATAGGTCTGAGTGAAGCCTTTAGTCACTAGGCAAGCTTTATATCGAGCAATGGACCCGTCTGGATATTGTTTGAGAGCAAAGACCCATTTACACCCTACAAGAGTCTTACCCTACGGCAGGGATATCATCTCCCAAGTTTGATTTTTTTCAAGCGCAACCAACTCTTTCTCTATAGCAGCCTTCCAGGAAGGGTCTTGAAGAGCACCATCATTCTTCTTAGGAATGAAAGTGGTATCTATTTTGGAGAGGAAGCTGCTATATGACGGAGAAATAGTATTTAGGAAACAAAGTGGTTGATATTCAATACACACATTTATCTATCCTCAAAGCAATGGGAAGATCATAATTCTCAGGTGATGGATCTAGGCAGTCCAAGGATGATTCGGTGGAAGTAACTGAATCATGGGGCATGTCTTTCTTCTTGTGATAAACAATGAGAGGCTTAGAGGTAGACATATCAAAATAAGTAACAATTATATCTGTAAGAGTAGAAAGAATCAGAGAAGACGGCGACGAATGACTGGATGGTTGAAAATATAGAGTATTTTAAAAAAAGACAACATCTATAGAAACAAATCTTTTACTAGATATCGAATCAAAATATTTGTTTCTCTTTTGAGTGGAAGAGTAGCCCAAGAACACACATTTCATGGACTTTTTTGAAAGTTTATCACCAGAAAAATCATGAACAAAACATGTACTCCAAAAATATGTTATGAAGTATAGAAATAAAACGATAGTTAGAAATAGCATCAATAGGTGCTAGGGGTGAAACTCGGGTCGGGCGGGTCGGGTTTTAACAAACCCAACTCGACCCGAGTTACTAATATATGGAACCCAACCCGACCCGACCCGAACTTTTGACCCGAAATCTTGACCCGACCCAACCTGACCCGACCCGAATTATAACCCGACTCAATCCGAAACCCGACCCGATCCGACCCGCATTTTGAACCTACTTTAGCTTAGTTTTTACCGGGTCGGGTTGGGTTAACTTAAAAATCTCTCAACCCAACCCGATCCGAATTCAATGCGGGTTTATGACTTCTTAACCCGACCCAACCCGCTGACCCGACTTTCATGATCCGACCGGCATGGTTTTCGGGTCGGGTCATGTGGGTTCGGGCCAAAACCCGACCCGAGTTTCACCCCTAATAGGTGCCTGGTTATTTAAAACTCTTTTGGACGTGCGATTTATTAAATTACAAATAGTAAGAATAGAATCTGACCAATATGACTCAGAAACATTTATTGCATATAACAAAGATCGAGCTACTTCAAGAAGATGACAATTCTTCCTTTCAACAACTCCATTCTGCTGACGTGTATGGGGCAAGAAGTTTGAGATTCAATCCCACGTTCCTGAAGATAATGTAAAGAAAAGCGAGACATATGTTCTCTCCCATTATTACTTCGCAAGATTTTAAGATTACAATCAAATTGAATTGTAATCTGTTTATGAAAAGTGCGTGATAAAAAATCTCAAATTTATGTTTCTTCAAGTAAACCCAAGTCATTCAAGAGTAATCATCTATGAAGATAACAAAATAACGAAATCTTTGTGAAGAAACAATAAGTGATATCCAAACATCTGAATGTATTAAGGAAAGAAAAGTGGAAAATGAATGATTATAAGATGGAGAAAAAATGGGTCGATGTTGCTTTCCATATTAACTACTTTCATGGACAAAATTATCAAGTTTCAAAGGTTGCAAATGCTTTAACACTTTATTTGATGGATGATCAAACCGACAATGCCAAAGCCAAATGTGCCAAATGTCTTGATGACTAGTAGAATTAGTAACATATTCTGAGTCAATTTGTGGATAAAAAAAATATAGACCATTTTCTTCACGACCACCACGAATCGTCTTTTTCGTGACCAAATCCTGAATAAGACAATGAGAAATGAGAAAAGTCACAGAACAATTTAGGGCCTTAGTAAGTGAACTAACAGATAAAAGATTATTAAACAATCGAGGAATATGAAGAACAAAAGAAAGATCAAGAGTAGAAGATATCAAAATGGTCCCTTAACCAGTTATGGAGGTAAGGCTCCCATCAACAAGTTTAACATTTCCAAGAGGAAGAGGATTAAGAGGAAAAAAAGTGACATAATTGACATATGATCTGTAGCCCTAGAAACAATCCAAGGACTGCTAGATAAGATCTAGCAAACAAATGAGGTAGTACTTGATTGAGTAACGAAAGTTTGGGCATAACCAAAGGATTGAAGGCTCTTAAGTTTCATCCTGTCTTACTGCAAGGAAGCAAATTCTTGCTGAGACACTTGAATAATATCATCTGTAGGAGAAGTAGGCTAGTAGAAGTATTGATACTTCCAGGATGGATAGGATCAGGCATAACACCTTCAAGAAGATCAATGTTCTGATGTCCTTAGATCTGGTTGAGAGATTGGGAAAAATGGGCCCCAACATAATCTAAAAGCCAATGGTGGCTTGATAGATGCCCTCTAGGGTGAAAAGTGTTTTGCTACATAACTGTGCACAAAAGCAACAAAAAGTGGACCCTCATTCCAACATCTTCACAAAAGGGTTATAAATGTTTGGTGTCAAACCAACCAATTGTATCTTTTTCTCCTCGTTCATCGGTTCTTTATGTTATGCATGATGAAGACCCTCCCTCTGACTCCTCATCTTCAAAACCTTTGCTTGTTTACAATTGGCCAACAAACCTATTGTTTCTCCGACCACCACTTCATCGCTGTCTATGGAGCCAACTCCATCCTCATCTAATTCGGATGATCTTCCAATTTCTTTACGAAAAGGTAAACGTGTTTGTACCGAACATCTTATGGCTCAATTTGTTTCCTTTAGTTTTGTGTCTTCTTTCTATCAAACGTTTCTTGCCTTCATAGACAATGCAGAAATAGCAAAGAGGGTTAATGCTACTCTTCGAGATCCTTCTTGGAAAGTTGCAATGGAATAAGAACTTGCTGCACTTGAGCATAATCAGACATGAGAGATTGTTCCTTACCTCATGGAAAAACTCCAGTTGGATGCAAATGGGTCTGTACTATCAAAATATAATTCAAATGGTTCCAATGCTTGCCATAAGGCCTGATTGGTAGCTAAAGGTTGTACACAAACTTATGGCATGGATTATTAGGAGATTTTCTCTTCTGTGGCCAAGCTTAAATTTGTGGGCATCGTGATCTCTTTCTACCACACATCGATGGCCCTTTCATCAACTCAATGTCAAGAATTCCTTCATGGTGATTTGAAGGAAAAAAATATGTATCTACATCCTCCAGGCTTCACCAACAAAGCAGAGCAAGGAAAGGTTTGCAAGTTGAAAAAAGCTATCTTTGGTCTCAAGTAGTTTTGTCAAGACTGGTTCGACAAGATTAGTAGTGCATTATTATAATATCATTTTTCTCGCTACCAGTCAGATCACTCTGTTTTTGTCTAACCATGCTGTTGATATTGCTATTATTACCATCTATGTGAATGATATTGTTCTCACGGGAAAATAATGAACAGTCAATATTGGCTCTTAAGGACTATCTACAATAGTCATTTGATATTGAGGATTTGGGCCTCTTTGCTACTTCCTTGGAATAAAAGTTGCTCATTCCTCTAAGAGACTTTTTCTTTCTCAACGGAAGTGTGCATTGGATCTTCTTCATGAAGCATGATATTCTGGCTGTAGATCCATTGATACCCCTTTCGATGTTAATTCCAAGCCTTCCGCTTTGGATGAGACTTGTTTTTTCTTTTGTGGCCTTTGGTAACCATATTGTTCTTTCTTTAAAAACACTTAGAACTAAAAAACATATTTTTTTGCCCTTTTTTTTTGTCAAGTTATTTTAAAATGTGTTAAAAAAAGGAAGGTCGTTTCTGAGAGAACCAAATGATTGTTCAGTTTCCATACCCTTGACTATTAAAAAACAAAAAAAAAATCTCTTTTTCCTTTTCCTTTCATTGGATCTCTATGATGGGGTCGTAGCTTAGATCTGTGCCAAGGTTTCAGACAGAAAGGAAATAGGATCTTTATCTGAATCTCCTGATCTTCCTTCATTTTATCAACAACTGGTTGGTAAACTTATCTATCTTACCGTTATTCATCCTGGACATTTTTTATGCAGTTAGAGTGGTTAGCTAATTTATGCATGTTCCTTTGGATGTTCACCTTCATGTTGTCTTCGGTATTTTCGAGACCTTATTAGTCTCATCTTCCTATCCAGAGCTACTCTGATGCATACTTGTTGATCGTCAATCTACAACAAACTATTGTGTCTTCCATGGTTCTCATTTAGTTTCCTGTTGTAGTAAGAAGCAGAGTGTTGTTGCTTGATCTGGTGTTGAGGCTGAATATCAGGCCATGTTGAACACCGTTAGTGAATTGCTATGATTATAACAATTTCTTGTTGATCTAGGATTCTCATCTCCAGATCCTCTGATTATATTTTCTGACAATCAAACAATTATTAATATTGTTTCCAATGTTGTTTTCAGTGAATGGACAAAGCACATTAAAGTTGATTGTCACTTATTCATTCTCACATCAATGCTGACACTATTGTCACTCCCTACTTGAAATCCAAAGATCAACTCACTGATATGTTAACCAAAGATGTTTCTTGTACACAGCTTGATCATATCTTGGGCAAGCTGGCTTGATTGATATCTACTCTCCAGCTTGAGGGGGAGTATTATAGATTATGTTGTATTGTAGGATACTATATATAAGGAAAGTGGGTATAATTTTTACCATAGGATACAAGAGTATTATACTAGGGATAGTTAACTTTCTATTTTTTTATAATAACGTGTCTATTTAAAGACACATTTGCAGCTTTTGGTAAACTAAGAAAAAAGTAAACTGAATATCTCAGATACTCTCCTTTATTCTATTTTCTTTTTCATTATTCTGTTCTCTACAACATCTTTTATACTCAACATTTTAAATAAGAGGCATGAGTTGGCCATAGATCTATGGATTGGTTGGTGGTTTTGTTTCAAGGTGAAGTTTCCTCCTTTAAGGTGAATGAAATTTATTTATTTTTATTTTATGGATTCTTGTTGAATTAAATTCTTCAAATTTGTTTGTGTGAATTTTTTCCAAGTTCATAAAATTTTGTCGAAATCGTGAGAGATTTCCAAATTTCGTTCAATTTTCTTTGAAATTCTTCTTAGAAATCGTAATTGTTTTTCAAGATTTTCAATTTTTCAGTGTCAAAATTCCTGGTGAGACTGAACCACATACATCTTAACTTCTATCCTTGGTAAGATTTGAGATTCATCCCAATGTGTTGAGTTCATTTGACTACTGGGAGGAATTGGTCACCATGAAGCCCCTCTAAATACGTTCTTCTCTTTTTATCCATCACCTTGATGGTTTTTGTACCTCTTATATTCATATTATGTTTTTGAGATTATTATTTCTTAATTTCCTGTTTTCTTCAATGAACTTCATTGTTGTTTGCCATAACCATCTTGCATTTGAAGAGCGATATCCAAGGACTGCTCCTTAATTCTTGAAAAAAGCAGTTGTAGATATGCTAACCTAAGCTTCCTAGCCTTGATAGAGCAGCCTTGATTGTAACGCCTCGTCCTGTTACGGACGCGTTATCTCTGAAATATCTCATGGAATTCCCAAAATACAGATATCGGGTCTATTTTTTTTTTTTTCTGGAAATGGGGCAAGTACCTCCCGCTCAACTAACATGCAAAGCAACTCAATGTATTGATAAAATAACAAAACAACCAATAACTGTTCAAATATTGTTATACAGTCATCCGAAATTTAACATGCGATAACTATCAAATAAACATAGTTCTCTCACTCCAGACATATCATAAACATAAAACATCTACGAACTATTGCTCTGCTCCTGGTGCATGCTCGAGGGGCCTGCCCGACCTCTCCGCCATCGGAGTGCTTGAAAGGTAAGAGACTGAGATAAAATGCTCAGTGAGAGGAGAAATGCATATCACATGTTAGCAATAAGTATCATATACATGAATGCGTGAACATCATGATAACAAGGTTGTCTACATGCATGCACCCCCAATCACACTACCAACTCAAGGTCCCACTGACCAATCCGAGATATCATCTCGGTAACCCACAGTCGGGAGACTACAATACACACAACCACCTCAACTGTATGAGTCGGGCCGGGGAAGCCAAAGCTAAAACATGGACCTCGACTACTCGAACCACGCTCGGGGAAGTCAAACTCTAGGGCAGGCACTTCAACCACACGGAACGCAACGGGGAAACCCGCATCCACCATGAGGGGCTCGACCACATGGAGCATAATGGGGAAGTCCTCCCAACGACCAATTATCACCTCTACATAAATATACACATATATATAAACTCTCTGCCTCAACCAACCCGCCCTAGGGGAAAGATCCTAATACCCAGTGTGACCCTCGATACACACCCAATGACACAACGGTCCGTTGTGGGTCACGTCCCATGCATGCCGCCTACATCTACACATGATGTCAAGGTCATGCATAATAATCTAAACATGCTTTGATATGAATAAACACAACCACTGATACATGTTTATCATGTAAATCGAAAAACATATAGCATGATATCTAAACACATCTCATTCTCATCATAATTTCATTCACATATTATAAGTAAACTGATGCGGTGCATCTCAGCACCTTCTAATTTCATATTTTGCTATTTTTGTGTGTTTTATTTTTAGAAAAGGATATTAATGTAATTTGTTTTTAGTTTCTTATTTGGGGTAAGGTCTTATTATATAAACCCCTCGCCCTTGTAAACTCATCCACCGATGAATTGAATGAATAAAAGTTTTGAGTTTTTCAAACCTTGTGTGGAGCGATTCCTTTAACGTGAGGCCCTTTTGGCGTGAAGCTTGGCGTGAGGCTACCTTTCCTTCTTCTTCAGGTACTCGTCCTTTATCTTCTATCCCTCTTCCTCTTCCTTCCTCTTCTTCTTCTCTGAATTTCCGAAGCCATTCCTTTGTTGCCAAACCATTTCCAACCCTTTCGGCTTCCATCTCCTCTTCCGCTCTTTTTCTTCTTCGCAGCAAGCCCTTTCGCATCGTGTCCCCTCTTCTCTGTGTTCCCTTGGCTTGGTTGCCCTAAACTGATTTCTCCTTCTTTACACTTTTATTTAAGTCAAATTGGCATGTGATAAGGTATACTGTGGGACCATTTTATTTGTTTCATCTACAGTGAAGGTTATTAAATTCCTATTATTTGCATAGTTATTTGTGCCAAAATTTTATATTAATTATTGCAAGTGTTTATTGAAGTTTAATTTCAGCCCATATTAATTTTAGGTGCATTATTTTTATCTTTTTTAATTTATAGAGAACCAATTTAGGCATTTAGGGTCACCCTATTAGTTGTCTTGCATCAAATTTGGTATCAAAGCCAAGTTTAGGAGAGTTTCTTAACTTTCCAGATCTTAGGTCGCATTTAAAAAATTAATTACTTAATTAATTAATTGATTAATTAATTTAAAAAAATAATTAATTAATAATAATTTTTTTTTTCATTCTTTATTATTTAAAAAAAAAAAATCATTCATGGCATATAGACTTAGATCATTACGTCATTGCATTCATTAGTGTTAAGTCACATCATTTAGCGTGTCTTCCTGTGCATGCTCACACGTAGTGGCCGAGAATATCAACCCAATATGGATCTCACATCGTTTACCAAAATCTTAGACAATATCAATGCCCGCTTAACCAACATGGAAACCAGAATAGCAGAACAGGCGACCAAAACCGATAACCGCTTCGATGAACTAGAGCTTTCCCTCAATCAAAACATTGACTTGGAAGTCGGTAGGGGTAGAGGTCGAGGTAGAGTTGGTGACCGAGGGCGTGGTAGAGGAAGAAATGGTCCCCACAACTATTATGCTTATCATGATCTTCCCGATCCTGAATCTAAAGTAGTGAGATCTGTTAAAGTTGAGGCTCCGAGTTTTGATGGTCGACATGACCCAAAGGCTTTTATTGACTGGTTGTCTGGCATGAAACACTATTTTGAATGGTATAACATGTCTGAAGAGCGTCGTGTGAGATTTGCAAAAATGAAATTGTTGGGTCAAACTAAACTTTTCTGGACCAATATAGAGAGCCAAATTGAAAGAGTAGGAGGTGCGCCTATTTCTTATTGGGATGAAATGAAAGAAAAACTGAAAGAAAAATACCTCCCTTTGACCTATAAAGAGAGATTAATGGATCAATGGCAATCATTTCGTCAAGGAAACATGTCATTCGATGATTACATCGACAAGTTTGATGAGTATATGATGAGATGTGATATGAAGGAGGACCTTCTTGTGACTCTTTCTCGGTTTCAAATGGGTCTCCGTCCAGATCTCCAAAAAAGTTGATTCCTCACAGTGTCAACACCTTGGAGGAGATTTATCAGAGAGTTCAAGAATTGGAGCGTTACTTGACCTCGAACCCTGTTAAGCAATTTGAGTCTACTCCACGGGATACGGTGAGTCAAGCCAAGCAAGCCATCAGTGCTCCATTCCAAAACAAGGCTTCTGGTGCGAGTTCTTCCAAACAAGGGGTCAAATGCTACAACTGTCATGCTTATGGGCATTTCTCACAAATGTCCTACCGAAAATCAGAATAAGGAAAGAACCCTTATGATGGAAAAACAATCCAATGAAAAGACTAACGAGGACGTTGAGAATGAATATATGGGAGAACATCCCAAAAGTGATGAGGGCATTGACGATATCGATGAATATCCCATTGGGTTGGTTAGGTGTGTTCCCATAGCATCTCCATTCATAGACCCTAGTCCAGTGCCAGTATCACCCAAGTTGTTTGAGTCTGCATTTGCATTTGCATCACATGCTGAAATTAAAAGTGAAATTAATACATGCAATAAACAATATAAGTTTGCTACAGATATTCATTGTAAGTCCAATGAATCTGATGTGGATGATCATATGGAGGACTTCACATTCTGTCCAGTTCCAACAGCCTTACCACTCAGTCCTACCTCATATGAGTCTAGTTCTGACCCACATGTTGGCCTACCTAGCCCACTTCATAATCCATGGCCTGAACCTATAAAGCCTTCACTGTCACCCAAGAGAGAGAAGGTAGAGTTTGTACTGAATGAGAAAGTGGTTTCCCACACGCCAGCCGAAGACAGAATTCACATTGTTGACAACACATGACCTTCAGCGACAGGATCCGACTCTTCTGGAGAGATACCACAGCTTTGTATCACTAGAGGTGTCGTCTTCTCATTTACAGCATGTTGACTACCGTGACAGTTTAGATATCTGAGCATCCCAGTGACGGCGGAAGAAAGCCACTCCAGCAACATTGTGGCTTGATGGTGACTCCATTGGATGACGCTAAAGACCTCACGTGCGTGTGTTTGCATTTTGAAGACCCTACCTTAGGAAGACGCGTGCGTGGGACGATTTGTGTCTTCTCATTTGTTTGAACTCGCGGTCGAGTTCTTTTTCAGATGGGGAGATTGATGCGGTGCATCTCAGCACCTTCTAATTTCATATTTTGCTATTTTTGTGTGTTTTATTTTTAGAATAGGATATTAATGTAATTTGTTTTTAGTTTCTTATTTGGGGTAAGGTCTTATTGTATAAACCCCTCTCCCTTGTAAACTCATCCACCGATGAATTGAATGAATAAAAGTTTTGAGTTTTTCAAACCTTGTGTGGAGCGATTCCTTTAGCGTAAGGCCCTTTTGGCTTGTGAGGCTACCTTTCCTTCTTCTTCAGGTACTCGTCCTTTATCTTCTATCCCTCTTCCTCTTCCTTCCTCTTCTTCTTCTCTGAATTTCCGAAGCCATTCCTTTGTTGCCAAACCATTTCCAACCCTTTCGGCTTCCGTCTCCTCTTCTGCTCTTTTTCTTCTTCGCAGCAAGCCCCCTCGCACCCCTTTCGCATCGTGTCCCCTCCTCTCTGTGTTCCCTTGGCTTGGTTGCCCTAAACTGATTTCTCCTTCTTTACCCTTTTATTTAAGTCAAATTGGCATGTGATAAGGTATACCGTGGGACCATTTTATTTGTTTCATCTATAGTGAAGGTTATTAAATTCCTATTATTTGCATAGTTATTTGTGCCAAAATTTTATATTAATTATTGCAAGTGTTAATTGAAGTTTAATTTCATCCCATATTAGTTTTAGGTGCATTATTTTTATCCTTTTAATTTATAGAGAACCAATTTAGGTATTTAGGGTCACCCTATTAGTTGTCCTGCATCATAAACACACAACATGTTATCAACAATTTTCCAAACATCATGTTCAATATCCATTCATCCAATTAGAATTTTCCATTAATCGCATATAGTTGAGTGCACTCGAACGGATCCCTTGCCACAAATTCATTTCAACGGTTCTCTTACCGAGTGGCTTAATAAACGACGGGCCTCATTCGGGTCACTCCATGTCCAGGGTTAAGGGTTAAATAAATGCGAATGCATGCTAAAACAGTGATAAGTCCCTTCACTTGTGTGGGTCTTTGAAATCCAAAGTGAGAAAGCGGACCCGATGGATTGAAGGGAGTTCAATCTGTTGAAACAAGAACGAGAGAATAATCAATTAGGGTAAAATGGGCCAAACCAAGTTTGGACTGCAAACGGGCCTGAAATTGGGCCCAAAACAGGGCCGAACAGGGCCAGCCAGAATTGTGTCGGACCTGACTGGGCTGAACCAAGTTTGGGCCTAACTAGGCCGGACCAGGTTTGGGCCTAAGTACTAGGCTTGGTGAACTGGGTCTACAACAGAAATGGACTGGGCCAAAGTTGGGCCTGGGTTGCAAAAGAGAAAAGGTCCAGGACCGAACGCAGCTGAGTCAACTCAGTGACTCGATTGAGTAGATCCAGCAACCCACCAAAGGAGGGGAGGAAAAAGGGGGAAAAGAAAAGAGAAATCAGAGAGAGAGAGAGAGAGAAAAGGTTAAAATGAAGGAAGAGAGGGAAAATATCAAAAAAAAGAAGAAAAAGGGGTACCTGGAACTGGTTGGGACGATAGAGGGGCGAAAATCTACAATTCCGGGCAGTGAAGGAGGGTCAAGCTTCAATCGGTCGGATGGAGGACACAATGGCTGGAGCAGGCGAAGAAGGAGGCCAGAGGGAAGCAAAGCGGCGACGGAAGAGCAAGGGATGGTGGCTCGGGGCGGCGTCGGGCTGCTCGAACCAAGAGAGGGGAGGAGAAGAAGGATTAGGGAAGGGAGAGGGAAGAGAGAGGGATAACACAGAGAGAGAGAGAGAGAGAGAGAGAGAGAGAGAGAGAGAGGGAAGTAAGGAGGATGTGCGGCACTGTAGATGGGACGGCTACAATGTGATTTGGAGGAAAATATATAGGGTTAGGGTGTTTTTTGGGGTTTGAGGGTTCACAATTCCGACGGGGTTGCGAAATCGGGAAATGTGGGCCGGGTGAAAGGAGGACCTACACAGATTCAGGTCAGATTTGAGGAGGAAAATTATGGAAATCTGCCGAAAACACAGTCTAGGGAGATTTTAAGAAAATATCTTTGATTAATATATATACATTTTATTATTATTATTATTATTATTATTTTGATAAAAACTTCAAAATGCACGAGAATATCGAAATTTCAAAATCAAACTTTGCGGCCAAAGTGATACCATTACTATAGTGTTTATTGACATACAAATGCCATTGGCATATTACTTAATTCCCATTGAATTTTCAAAATTTTCATCTAACACTAAAATTTATTTGCTTCAATACAATTATGCAATTGAGAAACTGGGATCCCTCCATGATAGACAGCATAGTGACCGAACCAACTTAGGGTCAAGTTGATGTGGATACAAAACAATGGAATCATGGTCGACCCATAAAAATTAGGAATGCTTAAAAATGAAAACAAGATAAGCAATCTTATATTGAAATCAACATAGGTCCATCTTATTGAAGAAATTCTGAACTCAGATTCAGGTCAAACATCAAATTTACTTGAGCAACTAAGTGATTTATGATTTTTTTTCTAAAATTGGTAAAACTAATTTATTTTATTGATTGATAACCAATTGCATTGCTCCAGTTTTTTTTTTTTTTAACTTTCTGAGTTTCTTTTGTTCTTTAATCAAAGTAGGGAACACTTCAATCACATGATGAGAACCTGCCACAGTTTTAGGTGGTTGGGGAGGATGTGCTAAAAAACTTATTTGATATTACTTTTCTTGTGTTGTAACAATTTATAACATGGTCATCATTCAAAAAAAAAAGAAAAAAGAAAAAGAAAAAAATTATAACGTGGTATTTGGAAGGGATGACTAGGAATGACATGGAGGAGGTTAAGTTTTATATTTCAAAAGAATATTTAGGAACATTAATGTTTCTGGCCTAAATATTAGCCATCTCCAGCCCATTTTAGACAGCTTTTTTTTTCCTCTGAATTAAAGAAAATCTAAAACATCAGAAATTTCAAGAAATATTTACTAGTATTTGGACCCATTTTTGCTGATATTTCAGATGATATAGATTTTGCTAGTTTTTTGACGAAACTCGATATTTTTTTATTTTACATATCAACAAGGTCTGAAGCCAACATATATCAGCAGAATATTGAATTTAGACTGATATTTTCATTGTAGTGAGTAGGAAGTTGTAAGAAAAATAAAAATCCCACTAAATTACTCATTAATATTTGATTTTTTAGTGATAAGATGGACCTATCATTTAGTATTTTTGTTTTAATTTTTCATTAGGTATCATCTTTATTCCTATTTTTTTTATGGTCTCACCATGATTTCATTGTTGTGTGTATCCATGTCTTGGTGCCCAGTTTGCTATCCATCACTTTGGACTCCACTTGCTTGATTGCATAATGAATGATATTTTATTGGAAATAAAAACAACTAAATGGGAGCATCTGACGAAATTTTTCAGAGCTGAGTGACAGGTTTTAATATGTTAATGGCATTTTTATGCAAATATATTTTAAAACAATGGAAATGTGGCTGTGAAAAATGTAGTACAGGTCCATCAGGTTGCAGTATCTTACGTCAGTGTGTCAACAATTGCTTTTGGGAAGGGAAGCTGTTGGATGCCATTCTCTTCAAATGCATGGTGGATGATACCACAAGACCCATCAAGATGACAGCCTATGATCATTTCTTTTGTATAAAAAGAAAATGCTTTTAGTAATTAGTAAATAAACTACCATGATCTTTCTGTTTCTTTTCAGAAAAAATATGTCAATTTCTTCCATATGCTTTCTTTTAGCCTTTTGTTTATACCAGATATTGCATCACTTTTAATCTAAATGAACTCCAGTGTTAAAAAAGGAGGTCCTAATCCAATATCAAATACAACTTTGGCTGCTGTTCTCGAAAAAGCAAAAGAGCTTGATGTACCCAAGGAAGTTGTAGAGCGCAACATCAAAAGAGCTTCTGAGAAAGGACAAGAGGCCTACATTGAGAAATTCTATGAGGTGGATATTTTATTACAATATTTAGTGCATGTGTTCATATATGCTTTCAGTGTAGCCTGAAAATTGTATCATTTTTTGGAGCTTCATGTAAATGTAATTTGAGCAGTGTGGTAGAAACTATTGATAAATTTGCAACTTACTCTCTAAATCAGGTATATGGTTTTGGTGGAGTTGGAATGGTGATTGAGGTCTTAACAGATAAAATAAATAGATCAGTAGCAGCTATCAGAGAGGTGGTAAAGGACTGTGGTGGAAAGATGGCAGATCCAGGATCTATTTTGTTTAAGTTTAGGCGTACGAGGATCATAAATATTAAGGTCACAGATGCTGACAAAGACCAGATCCTTGCCTTTGCTTTAGATGCTGGTGCTGAGGATGTTATTGAACCTCCGAATGATGAAGATGACCTGGAAGAGGATCAGTCAGAAAGGTATGTCTCGATTGTGTTGTGTTAAAGTATCCTGTTATTGCTATTTGACAATGATACTCCATTTTCTGCAAATTATGGTGTTAGAGGCTTACTTGGGTCTTCAACTTAAAAAAAAAAAAATGGAAGATCTAGAATTCGGTTCCAATTATGAAAGAATTGGAGAGAATCCAAACTCGTAGAAAACTCGAAAATTTCAGAAGTTCATTTACCTTCCTTTCCAATGCCACTTGATGATTCACCCTAAGTAATTGGGCAACCGGAATTTCAACCAGAAAATAAACCAAAACTCCAAAGGGAAATCAACACCGTGTGAAATTCATAATGAAATTAATAATTCTAGTGAAACCTAAAATTGAATTTGCAAGAACTAAAATTAATGTAATGCAAAACAAAATAATTGGAGCAATTAAATTTAATTCTAACAAAATTCAAACTAGAAATTCAAAAGATTACAAAATCACCAACACTTGGAGAGACCCAAAGCATCTAATGCTTTAATTAAACTTCCAACTTAATTTGTGTATTTTACAAAGTACACCCAAGCCCCTTTATTTATAGGGTTTTGAGACTGAAAAAAATAGAACATCTCTCCCTGACGATGGGAAAATTTGGCTGTCTATCCCTAAGGTTTGCTAATTAAAAAAAATAACAGAAATAAGGTTTTTTTGTCACACTCTGATACCTGGTTATAAAGCTGGTCATCATTTCGTCTATGCATGTCGGAATTGTACAAACTTGGGCTTTTCAAAAAGGTTATTAAATAAGTTTTCCAATGAATCAATTTTATGGAAATCCTATATTTTTTGGTACATCAAATATACTTGCAATTTGTCAGTCCCTGCGTGACATGTGTCCTATCTAAAAATAAAAATAAAATAAAAAATATAACATCAGAATCTAATTCTGCTATGGACGACTTTGGGAGTGCTTATTGTGTCTGATTTCTGTCCAAAACAAGCTTGGGTAAATTTGGTGTAGTCCTCCCTTGCTTTTCCAAGCTTTGATCCAAAATAAAGGGTGGAAATCTTTCTTTTTGGAGGTGATTAGGGTTTCCTGCTACTCCTTGTAGCTAGCAAATGTGCCCCTTCTTTGGACTGTTTGGAGCGTACATTCATGGATTTGAAGGCCTGACCCATCATATTATCCCAAGTGCCAATTATTTGAATGATTTGGGCCCTGGTGGAAGCCATTTTGAACCCCCTTTGGACACCTTAAAATTCTATGCGATTTGGGCACCAATTGGAATTGTCTTCAATTCTTTGGCTTATTTCTTCATGGAATTCATGTTCATTTTGCTGTCATGAGTTGTAGCGGATGCCCTCATCATAGGCACATGTATGGTAGACTTCGGTTCATCTATTAAGAGAATACCTTATTTTATATGTGTATTTGATATTCTTTTTTCTGAACATTTTGGCATTTGGCATGATGGCACGAATTGATTCATCTGTTAAGAGAATACCTTGTCTTTATATATTTTGGGGTGTGTGTGTGTGCTCTTTACATGTGTAACGACCCAACCCTACCCCATCGTGATATTGTCCGCTTTGGACCCCAGGGCCCAAAGCAAAACCGTGCAGGTCGGGTAGGGCCCAAAGCGGACAATATCACGATGGGGTAGGGTCAGGTCGTCACAAGTGGTATTATAGCACGGTTTAACACTCGGACTGTGAGGGCTCTCTACTTGTGTGACTTGCTTCTGATAGAGGGCAACCCTCCCCATTGTGAGGCCTTTTGGGCCTGACCATGTGGGCCAGGGCCCAAAGCAAAACTGTGCGGGTCAGGTAGGGCCCAGAGCGAACAATATCACAATGTGGTAGGGTCGGGTCATCACAAGTGGTATCAGAGCACGGTTCAACATTCGGACTGTGAGGGCTCTCTACTTGTTTGACTTGCTTGCCTGTGTGTGGACCCCTGTCAGTATGACGAGACAGAGCCGGGGACGACTCTGGTCTTAAGGGGGGTCGATTGTAGCACCCCCACCCAAAGGTCCCACATCGGTTGGGAGCTTGGGTGGTAGGGGCTTTTTTTGAGAGGGGGCAACCCTCCCCATTTGTGAGGCCTTTTGAGACTGGCCATGTGGGCTAGGGCCCAAAGCAAAACCATGCAGGTCAGGTAGGGCCCAAAGTAGACAATATCACGATGGGGTAGGGTCGGGTCGTCACAATATGTATATATATAGATATTATTTTTATACTACAAGTTGGTGTTGGATACATGTTCTAGCACACTTTGATTCATCTATTAGGAGATACCTTCTTTTGTATATTTATGTTTTTCTAGCATCCGTGCTGTATTTTTTTACTGTTTTTCTAATTATTCAAACACATGTATCCTATTTTCTGAAGGTTTTGGTGTTGGGTATTTGTCTGGCATGGATTGATTCATCTATTAGGAGATATCTTATTTTGTAGATTTATATTTTGGCAACATGCATAAACATGGGCTTGTTTTATGATTTTTCTAATTATTCACGCATGAACTTCTAATATTGTATGCATATCTCCTGATATGGTTTTCCAGTTGCATAATGGCTGACACCTGATGCCATAACTTACATTACTTTCCAATTCTGAGTACTATTGTGCTACTTCCTCTCTTCAAGCTTCATTTAATATTCAAACGCAGTAGGCAATTGCAAGCTTGCTTATTGACGATAGATCTTTGTGCTTCTCATATGTCAAATATGAAAAATGATCCAGTCTAACCAGTTGGACTGGTGTTATGGTTCAACTCACCCTGCCAGGCGCATTTATTCACCCGCATCCGCATTCAATTGGATGGGAAATGCCCACTTGTACTTACGTATGAGAAAGTCAGTTTGATTTTATAATCATAAATGTTGAAGCAAGAGCAATTGTTTGAGTGGTTGCTTAGAGTCTAGCCATTTATCTAAAGGCCTTATATGAATGGTTAAAATCATCAAATGAAGGTGAATTTATTTTTTCCTCTCTTTGTGCAATCCACGCAGAGATTTTTATTGAACAATTCTACACACTTTAGGTGAGTCGTGGGCCAAGAAGGCCCTACAAGGTGGGATGGATTATATAGTCCAACTGGTCCACTTGATTGTTTCTCATCAAATATATGGTTTCACTGAAATTTTATTTGCTTCCTGCGAAGAATAGCATGATGGTTGTTGTTCTTCAACAGTGAACTAAAATTCTCTAGTCCTCAATGCTCCATTCTAGTGGATTCTGTCGCAACAGTTGTATCTTTCTTTTCTTGTCTTTGCTTTCCTTTTTTCTTTTTGTGGGGAGACCTTTATTTCGGCTCTTAGTAATTTTTTGTTTTAGGTTTATTTCGATCTAGTTTTGTGTTCTTGTGTTGTCTTAGTGTCCTTTCTTTTTGACTAATTACTAAAATCTATAATTAATAGAAATTATAGCAGTATTAAATCTCTATCTAACCACCATTTAGCGTAAGAGATTTAAATATCAACCATAACTCATGAAAATCAAAATACTTGAGGACAGACTTGTCAATTTCAACACTTGGCAAATGTTTACTTCTTTCAACCTTTTTGTGGAGATGGTTTCTGTTGTGATGTGGAGTTCTACAATTGAAATATTGCAATAGGAAAAACAAATGAAATTAAATCACACAAAATATACCACGCAAGGCGAGACAAAATTTAATGTGGTTCGACATTGATGCCTATGTCCACGAGTGAAAGGATGATGGCTTCATTGATTATAAGAGAGAAAAAGAATGAGAGAATTACAATGTGCTCAACACAAACACAAAGGCTTACATTCTCAATCTCACATACAAAGAACCTCAAAATTACTAAAGAGAATTTTCGCTAAATCTCTCTCAAAAGAGTCCTAGAGGAAGAACCCCAAATTTGTGTGTTACAACTAAGGGCCTAAAGGAAGCAAAGGAGGATCCACAACTCTGATTAGGCAAAGGAGGAAAAGCCTACATAATTTTTATTTTCTTTTATGACGGAGGGGGGGGCGGGGGGGAACCTCGAGCACAACCCTAATAAACCTCCCCTTCGGGTGACGTCCCACACTCCCACAGGATAGCCACCAGGATAGCCACCAGGTTACGACTTGCACCATCTCGTTTCCTGGGGCGAAATGTTACCAGCTGAGCTACCCCGTGTGGGGTAAAAGCCTACATAAATTTAAAGCACAAAGAATACACAAACAAAGGACAATAACATTATAGGATACAAAACAATCAAACCAAGCAAACAACATAGATCCTGCCAAAGCATCATTTCATTAGGGAGATTTGAATTGCTAATAGAGTTTAGATGCTCATTGTCAAACAACAAACCTAGATATTGGGGTGGGAAGGCATGTCTACTTTTTTCACATTTGAATTACTTCCAATTGGTTTCGGCATAATTGTAGAAATTATTTTTAGATTAACATCAAAATTTCCTTGTGACGGAGGGCCATAGATAGCAACTTCCTTGCCTTTATCAACTTGGGGGGTCATCCTTTTAGATTGAACCTTTCTCCAGTTATCAATTTGAGTTCCAGCATTATGGCCTTGATTACCTGTAAACTTTTCTTTTTTAACCCAAATTTTCTTTGGAGGGGAAGCTTTAGGGCAAGAAGAACTAACATGGCTAGAGGTGTTGCATGAGTGACACATAGGAGGCCTCCAATCATACTTGACTTTTTGGGTGTATTGTAGGATTCTAGTTTTCTTCTTTTCATGACAAGCAATTTATTACCTCTTACATGGTATTAGCAAGTTTGTGATCTCATTTATTATAAATTGATTGCATATCCTGCAATCAATTCAGTCCATCTATTTTTTTGCTTTGTGTTGCAGTTTCCATGCATAATCTTCAAGCAATTTAGTCCATCTATTTAGTGCCATTTTGATGGTTAGGATGCCTCTTGGGAAGTAAGTCATATGCATTTCTAGTTTTCTCTCATTTTGTATGATGTAACTAACGAACAAACTTCCCCATTTGTGCACTTTTTATCCCTTCATACATGGCTATTTGGGTTTTGTATAATCGAGGGTTCATTTTGCTAGGTATTATAAGGTTGTGAGTTCAACATATGATTATTCTACAATACTATCCAAGCTACGAGAGGAAGGTATAGCTTTTGAACCAGACAATGGATTTGAGCTTCTGCCGTTAACCCCCATTGAGGTATATACTCATCTGCTCTACCTTTTTCTCCTTTGTTTCACTAGGAAACTCTTTTTCCAATATATATGTTCTTTTCTAATAATCTAGTACATTTTCTTGAAGTGCATCTCAAACTAGGAAACTCATTTTTTTAGCGGTAATAAAGGCTTAATGTATTATTAATAGAAAAGAAAGTAGTAAGTACAAAGGGAGGGTCTAAGAGATTTAAACCCGAAGAAAAAGAGTGAATGAAAGACATACATCTAATAAGGCACTCAAAACATGGTAAAATACAATAAAAAGTTAAAAACAACTGCTCCCACTTCCTATCCTTGTCTCAAAGATAGAATCCCCTTGAGTCTCTTAGTCCACCCCTTTCTTTGTGATGAAATTTGCCACTCCATTGGCGTTTCTTTTGACAAGTGCAAAAGAAATCTCTTTTCCAGACTCTTAACGCCTTTATCTCCCTTACAACTGTAATCAATCTCCAAGGAGTTCGTTTCAACCCTTTAGCCCACTTAATCATATTTATTGAGTCTTGTTCAATAATTAGTTTTCCTTGCCCGAAAGAGTTTTGGTCAGTGCTCTTCTAATACTAAGAAGTTCTGCCTCAAACAACTCCCCGCTCGACCGATTCAGAAAAAAACAATGGAGGTTTTACCACTATGATCTCGGAGGACCCGCCTATTCTTTTTTTGAAAGGTAACTTCATTAATCACAAAAGGATAGAAAGAGGAAGATCACCAAAGAGGAAGACCTTCCAAAAGAATAAATTGCGAAAAATTACATCAATATGTTTACAATTTCCACATCTAAAGACAAGCCCTGTCTAGACAAAGAATCAACAGTTGAGTTAGTTGATCGCGGGACCCATGCAATCTTCAAATCAAATGAAGCAATAGCATGAGGAATCCTCTCGACTTTATCAAGGTATGTTGAAGGGCAGAGAGACCCCATCACCCACCCCCCCACTACCTTCGAATCACCGTCCACCAAACTCGCTTGGACCCTAGCTCTTCCAACTCCAAAATACCTCTCCACAAAGCGAACAATTCCACATCAATTACTGACCCATTTTAAAGAGGGCCAACAAAAGGAATCAGACTAGTCCATAAATCATTACAAATGAGCCCTCCATAACCAGCAAGACCAACTTCCCGCATACAACTTCCATCAAAATTGAGTTTGAGCAGCCCAGAAGGAGGAGGAGACCATGGAAGAGGAGGTCTAGAATCCAAATGACCACTAGATGAATCCACCGAACCCCAATCCCTACACACATCTTGGAAACTGAAAACTGGTGGAACTCCATCAAACTCTCATCACTGGATTTGAATTATGACAATTTACAATGATTTCCAAATTTATGCAGGTGAAATTCACACTCTTTTTAAAAATAGCAACTATGTTCCACTTTATGCATTTTTCTTCAATTTTTATTTCTTTTCTTTGATTTCTCCATATTTCCTACAAAACTCCAAAATCCCATTAATAATACAAAATTCAAGGGCTAACTAGTATAATATTTAGGAGTGAAATTGTCATTTTTTTGTGTTCATCAAATTAAATTTATATACATATTTACAATTGAACTGATCAAATAACACAAGATGGCACCATATCTGATAAATTAAAAAAAAACAAGATCTAGATCATGGAATTTGTGTAAAAATTCAATTTTAATTCAAATCTTTCTTCAATTTAGTTCCCTAATTAATCACAACCTTAGATCTTGATTGATCATGCAATTATCCGAACTAAACTTTCTCATATGTTCAAAAGAACTTTAGACCTAGAATAGTAATATTAATCAAAGATCTAAACTATTTCATATGTCCAAATTAATTACCATGGGAAGAGTCAGAAACTAAAAGAATCAAACCATCGTAATCAAAATTGAAAATTGGATTTTCCATAAATCTAAAGCATATCTTGAATTCATTAATGGAAAAAAAAAAAAAAAAACAGAATTACAAACCATGGAATTTTGCATCAAAGAAAGAAAAGAAATAAAAATTCGGGAACCCTTACTACAGCCACATGAATTCTGCCTCTCTTCTTCTCTTCAGCTTCCAACTTCAATGCACACCTTGGCCTCTTGATCAATTGAATTTTTCCACTAACCCAGGCCTCTATTTATAAGCAATGGAAGGGATAGAAAAGGCAATACATGGGACACAAGTAGCAACCAATTGATTTTCATACATGGGCTTGGAAAATCCCATTTTATTCTCACAACCAGCGAATAACATGTGGGCCACCCTTTCTATCCTCTCTGCGCTGCACCTTCTTTTTCTCTGTTTTTTTTTTTTTTTTTTCAGTCCTTTTCTTCCTTCCACTTTCTGATGCATGACTCCTTTTCTCTCCTTCTATTTTCATCTTCTCTGCTGTCTCCGCCGTAGCAGATTTCTCCTTCTATTTTCAGTCCAGCTGTTGCTGGCTGCTCTTTTTTTCTTCTCTTCTTCCACTTCGTCTCAACGCTGCTGCAACTTCCTGTTCTGCTTCTAGCGCTGCCTTCCTTCTCTTTTGTTCTTCTTTTTCAGATATAGCAGCCTCTGCAACCTCCTTTGTAACAAAGGAAACAAACCATAGCCAGCAGATCTTCCAAATGGGTTATCAAAAATCGCCCTGGCTGACATTGGATTAAAGGTGGCGGCAACGAATTCTCTCTCTCTTTTTTTTTTTCTCATTGACTGTTTGCTGAGATTTTCCACCATCTTTGCACACTCTGTACAGCTAACGCCTCTGCTGGGTGCTTCTTTCCTGCTTACCAACGAAAAACTGCTATTTTTTAGTGAAACAGATGTGCAACTGTTTTCTTTTTCTTCTTTTCAGCCATAATCTCTGTCTCTATCATGTAAGAGAACTGGGTTTTTGCTGGCAGCCTAAAATCCATGCTTATTACCATTTTGGATTTTTCTTTTGTGGACGATCAAGCATCTACCATGTGGGTCCTTCCTTCCCAACGCCAGCCGTCTGTTTGCTTTCATGGAACACTGCTGCCTTGTTTTTTGGTTTCTTTTATTGCAACTTCTTCGAGCAACTGTTAGCAACACCAAGAATCACTGTCTTGCTGATGTAATTTTTAATCACCTGCTTCGCTGTCTGGTCTTCCTCTGTATTCGCTGGCCTGCTCTCACCTCTTGATTGCTTGCAAGATCCGATGACTCTACTAATGCTCTCCACGCTGCCCTTTTTGAATCATTAGCTTGGAGCCATACTACACAGATAAACTGCAAAATATGAGTAACAAAACGGAGCCAATTCCCAAGACATTAGCCAATCCTTGTTGAACAGTGGATGAATGTGCTTTTTTTTTCTTTTCAGGGACTTGTCATATTCTGTAATAACTTGTTTCTCTCCAGTAAATGATAGCACTGTTCTGATAGATCCAACCGCCTGTTCCACAATAGTTCCTGCTTCTGCATATGCTATTTGTCCATGGCTTGACATTTTTGACATGAATATTGACAAAGCTGCACAAGATACAACTAGAGGAGGGATGCACGATAGTATTACAAGTGAAAGAAGCCATCCTTTTATAAATGCTACCGCAAAACCTCCAATAAAAGATGAAAACATTTGTATGAACTTTGCAACCTTTTCCCCCATCGCATCTTGAATGAGTCTTGCTTCTTGGCATTGGGCCATATTTCCTCTTTGTATAGCCAACTTGAATCCGATGAACCAGTTCTAAATAAGAAACTGGGTTCACATAATCTTTTAGTCCTGAGGCAATAGCAAATTGTTCAGCTATACATTCTGTTGTTTACAATCCTGCTATCAATGATGGCAACATTCAAATGTTTTTGTCAATGGCTTTCTTTATAGAGCACGAACTAGAGCTATCCCAACCATGCCACCTCCAATAATCACAATGTTATACTGATCTGATTTCTCCTGGTTATAGACAGCAGTTGCAACATTTCGTATAGTTGCCCGGGGCCTTCTCTCCAAATCTCCTTGCTTTAATTGCAAATTTGAATTTATTTGCAAAATTCGAATGTATTGGGCTTCTATCCTGGGCTTCAAACATGGGCTTGGATCACAGACATGGACTTCAGGCTGGACCCACTTCAAATCTTGGACTTGGCTCAGTGTTATGAATTTACCACATTTAAAATTAAAATCTCAAAATTAATTATCATAATCCAAACTCTCATAACTGGATTTGAATTGTGACAATTTACAATCATTTCCAAATTTTTGTGGTAAAATTCAAACTTTCCAAAAATAACTCTTCTGGCCAATTTCTTCATTTTTCTTCCATTTTCACTTATTTTCTTGAATTTCTCCATATTTCCTACAAACTCTAAAATCCCATTAATAATAAAAAATAAACAAAATTTAAGAGCTAACTAGTCTAATATTCAGGGGTAAAATTGTCATTTTTTTTGTGTTCATCAGCTAGCACATTTCTGGGCTCTCGCCATTTAGGCGCTTCACGTGGAGTCCATGCAGTTCTGAGTCATTGCGATGTGGTGCTCGAAGGTGGGACCCACAATAGTGGTACTCAAAGTGGGCCCTCTCTTCCCACCATCGGTTCAATCTCCTATTTGAAGGACTGATTCTTCAATCAAGTCCAACTGACTCGGCTCGTCTTCAATTGAGCTTGACTTGGGGTCATCGGGTCATTAGGTTCGATGCCTGCATCACACTCCCTTTGTTTCTCTGAAAGATATGTGCAAAATGATTCTACTGTGGATTGTTCATGTTCACCTATATTTGATGAAGATGACAGGTTGACATCTCTTGCAAACGAGGATTGTCAGACAATCATATATGATGATTATGGAGACTAACAATTTTGTTAATGTATTTGACCTAATAGAACATGATGAAATTTCAGTTGATGGACAATTGAAAGTTGTACAGATAGCACAAACTACAGTTGTGACTGACACTGTGCCAGAAGAAATGCAAATAGATATTCCACTGCAACTAGTGGAACATAAAGAAGGTCTGGTAGATATACAACTTCGAGAAGTCCAGAACTCGGGTTTGAGTTTTCCTCAGCAAGGAGAGAGTGATGACAGAAGATATCCAAAAAAGAAAGTGGTTGAAGATGTAATTCTAAACACGACTGAGGACAGTTTAGTTCAAGTTTTGGTGATGGTTGTGCATCTGGAGGGGCTGATGGAACCCTAGTTCCATCCAGTCTACATATTGAGTACTTAATTCCAGAAGAAATCAATGAAGATTAAGTTCAGCATTCAAAAGAGACTGTACATGAAGACAAGCAGATGAAGATTCATAATCCATTACAGACAATCATTGAGAATATGGATCAATTGTTTGAGCCATATGTGGATCCCATCTGGGAAGATTTTATGCATCGTACTAATTGTCAACCTCAATTGACAAACTTTGTGATTGACAGGACCTCACAGGTTGCTACTGAAAGGGTTGGTGTTTCATTCAAGGGTTGTGACCATATTATCCAACCTAGAAGATGAAGGCAAACATGGTCGAGAGTACAACATTCAATCTTCCACGCAGTTTACTCAAATTTGAGGATGAGTTCTGAAAGTTCCCTTGTGCTAGAATCAGATTAACCCTAGAGGGGGTGAATAGGGTAATCACAAATTTTAAGTATTTTTTCAAATTTCTTGATTAATGTGAGATATAATGTGGAATTAAAAATCAATTAATCAAGTGTGTGATTTCCAAAGTGTGCAAGATAATAAATAATCACACAAAGAGACAATGCACACGATGTATAGTGGTTCGGTTAAACAACCTACATCCACTGCTGAGACTCACCCAACTTTAGGCTATCTCCAAATACACTAAGCGTTGGAATTATTCCAACACAATAGAATAAGACTTCCACATATCCAATTGATTGAGACTTTCACCCAATTCCTATCCCACTATTTTTTATAGTCGTTCAAGAGAAACACAGTCTGTTTAATCCACTTCACAATGATAATGATTTTTAAAGTAAAAATCTAACTAAGAAGCACTTGCCTTTGAAGGACCTTGCAAATGAAGATGTGTTTCTTGAATCACTCCCAATGTGAGCTCGTACAACCCCGACGATCCGCCGTGTAGAGCAATCACAATCCTTGGGTGTCTAGGAAATTGGAGGTCCAATGTCTATCCTAAAAGTGAGCTTAATCTTTCTCTCTTAATCTCAATCTATACCAATTGGATTCTTGAATGGTTTGTTAGTGATTTTCCAAGAGAGAATAAGCCACAAATTTGCCTTTGATTTTTGAGAGTATGGACTGGTAGATGAGGCTCTTTAATGCTCAAGAGGTGTGTCCTTTAACTCTCCAAATAGTGATTCTATTTATAGGCAAACATTTTTCGTAACACTGAAACACACGATTGATTGTGTACCGGCGATCGATCGTCTGTGTTTGAATTACTTTTCACCAACCCAACCGTTGAACATTTAATGCACAGTAACGGTATAAAAACGGTAACCTGCGATTGATCGCGCCACACGTCTGATCGTCCTTGTATCCTGGCGACAGATCGTGGATTGTCGAAAGTATCGGTCTGAGACTGACTGTAATTTCCAGAGTTGAGTCTTATCCAGACCTAGGGCGATTGGTCGTGATGCCAATGTGTTCCAGCCCTGTACACACGATTGATCGTATGTGATCGAGTTTCCAGGCCTTTGATCAAGTCCAGCCTATGTCCTGTCTCAGCGATGACTCATGCGACCGATCAATCGTTCTCTATACCACATGACTGGTCATCTATGTTTTTAAAGGTCTTCTCTTGAAGGTGCCTCTTTCTAAGGTTGCACTCCAACTTATAGTGTCCAACCTTATGACAATAAAAACATTTCCTCTTGGGGTTTTTTAGCACACTACCCTTAACAAAGACAATTTTGTTCTTAGATCCATTGGTTTCCATAGAGGAACCAAGACCCAATCTATCCCCAAATTTCTTACCCAAATTTAGAAGTCTATTTAATCTTTCTTCACCTTGGGTAAACTTGTCTTGGAACTTCTCTTTGTGTCTTTTAAGTTCCGTTAATTCATGAGTTAGTTTCGTAACTTCCACTTTAAGATTACCTTTAATTTTCCATAGGTTTTCTACATCTTTATAATGTATTTCCATTTCATCTTGAAGGACCTTCTCGTTATCTTTTTAACTTAATGATTTCTTCATTAGAGGTTTCTAGTTGAGAAGAGAGGAGAGTGTTTTCATCTTTTACATCTTTTAATTGGCTAGATAATTTAGAATTTTCAAGATTAGCATTATCAAGTTTTTTAGCTAATTGTTCATTTTCAAGGTACAAGGCATTGAAAGATGCTTGAAGATCATCATTTTCATCACAATCACTTCCAATATCTGCCATTGTTTCAACTATGGGAGCTTCTTCATTTTGTACAATTGAGGCCACAAAACCTTTATGGGTTTCCTCATTGACTTGAGTCTCCTCATCCGAATCACTTTTAGATTCCGAGGTATCCTCATATGTGGCATTCACAGTCTTCTTGGACTTTTCTGAAGGACATACATTAGAGTAGTGTCCTCTCCCATCACAATTGAAGCATTCTTGTTCTTTGGTCTTTTATTCCTTCTCTCTCTCTCATCATGAGGTTCATGTTTTTTATGGGCTTTTTCATTAGATTCTACCATTTTGAATTTCCTCATTTTGTTTAGCCTTTTTAAACTTCTTTAAATACTTCTTGGCTAAGAGGGACATTTCTTCACTTAGGTCATCTTCCATTTCCAGTTCTTTTTCTTTAATTGGAGTGAATTTTACGGAAGATTCCAAGGCAATTGGCTTTTCCTTTGGTGGTTTAAGGTTTAGTTCAAAGGTTTGAAGAGAGGCAACCAAATCATCAATTTTCATTTGAGCCACATTTTGGTACTCTTCAATTGCCGTCGTTTTTGAGTCAAACCCCTTGGCAAGATTTCTTAAGATCTTTGTACACACTTTTGTATCGGGAATTCTTTCACTGATAGCCCACATAGAGTTGACATAGATTTGCCTTTGATTTTTGAGAGTATGGATTGGTAGATGAGGCTCTTTAATACTCAAGAGGTGTGTCCTTTAACTCTCCAAATAGTGATCCTATTTATAGGCAAACTAAAATTTTTCGTAACATTGAAACACAAGATTGATCGTGTACCGGCGATCAATCGTCCGTATTTGAATTACTTTTCACCAACCCGATCGTTGCGCATTTAATGTACAGTAACGGTACAAAAACGGTATCCTGCAATTGATCACGCCACACGATTGATCGTCCATGTATCCTGGTGACAGATTGCGGATTGGCGAAAGTATCGGTCTGAGACTAATTGTATTTTCCAGAGTCAAGTCTTATCCAGACGTAGGGCGACTGATCGTGATGCCGATGTGTTCCAGCCCTGTACACACGATTGATCGTGGAACCGATTGATCGTATGTGATCAAGTTTTTAGGCCTTTGATCGAGTTCAGCCTATGTCCTGTCTCAGCGATGGGTCGTTCGACCGACCGATCGATCGTTCTCTATACCACACGTCAAGTCGCCGCCAAATATAAACCATCGTCCTGAGCCTGACTGTGTCTTGCATTGGGTGTTTATCCCAGGTCCAGGTGATACATCGTGTAGGGCGATTGGTCGGCCCTATACTCAGACGAAGGATCATCTGCACGATATGTGACGACCCGTCCTTTTCCAACGCTTAAAATGAGAGTATATATATATATATATATATATATATATATATATATTTAAAATAGAAATTAGGAAAAGGACGGAGTGTGTCACGACGCGAGTCAAATCTGAGTCCGTAGACTCGACCCTTGACTTGCCCAACCTAGCACACGCGTGGGACAACCCACTAAACATTTATGCATGTGCTAGCTTACTTTGCGGAAATAATAATTGTGGAAATATTAATTGCGGAAATAAATACAACATTCAGATTCATTAGCAAAGATAGGAATTACTCAAACCATAAGTCAAATTACTGCAACCCAAACCAAAAGTAGGAGTTATATCTAAGTTATTACATTCCAACAAATACTCCTATGAAATTACATAGTTCTATCAAAATATAAAAAAAAACAACTAAGATCTCCAAGCATCCTTCCTCTTCACTTTACTTAGGCTTGGTTACCACTAGGTCCAGCCTTTTATCCTTTGCCATGATCTGTATTAACATCTAAAGGGGAAAACTGTACGGGCTTAGTCAACTTGCCTAATAGGAATTCCGATCAAGGAAATGAACTACGTGTCTGATAATCTCATATAAAAGTAATGTTGGGGAAGTCATAGGTTATGACATGATATTTATTTCTCTAAAGAAATCAACGTATACTAAAATCTCATGATTTAGAAATCATATTTGATACTTATCATATAATGATATGCCATGGGTGTCATACATCAATGAAATGCCATCCCATACCCATGCATCAAATCACACTAGTTATCTCATTCAACTAGTTCATCATGGCCAGTTATGTCCAACAGCATTCGTGGCGGCAACCACCCGGGTGCTGTTACCCATCCACAAATTAACCGAGACCATCGGTGGAGTGTGGCCTCCTCCTTCTGTGCAGGGTTTCGGGACCTACCCAGGAGCTCTTTGACCCAATTAACGCCGTAACATTCACAACCAATGGACGTGGCGAAAGTATAACATTTTAATATTATATCAATACTTTTTTGTACACGAGACCAAGCAATGTTCGGACGATTCAGTCTTGGCTCAGTAATGCAATCTCTCCCATGCAATCATGCATGAGGTACATGTATGCAATCATGATGACAAAACATGCATCATATAGTTCCAATACTTCCGTAATTCATAAAAACATCATAATCATATAGCTCTATGAAACACAATTTGAAATAATGATCTCATAATTCGAGACTTATGATTTTAAATGAAAAGACAAATATAATAATGATAATCATTTCACACTTATGTGCTTCAATAAAGTAGGAAAACCTACCTGATCTAGGAGCTGCAAAAGGGGTTACTCTCAAAGTCTCTCAGACGATATCGGGACTACCCTCGTTTCCTTTGTTCATGTACATGTTTCAAATCATAATTCCGTGTCATTAACATATAGCATCCTTCTAATGTAGGTCAAACTAAGACCTAAGGGCCATTTGTAAAGGTCCTTAGAGTCTAAGAGACTCCACACATATCTGATTTATCATCAAGTTCATTGGCCTTATTAAATTGTCCATGCCTCAGGCCGACATATCGACACTGTTGATACATCGTCCCTGGACATTGCCGACACATTGATCATCTCGATATGTTGACTGGCTCTGTTTGTTCCAGTTCATGTTTTCCAATTGTTCTCAGGTTACATGTATCGACCCAGTCGATACATCTAAAGGGTACATATGTCGACTTTGTCGACATATCCTTCTGATCTTAGTGTTCATATTTGTCCTTCGTTCCCAGGCCGATACATTGGCCTGGTCGATATATCTCTCAGAGATCCGTGGGCACATTGACACAGTTGATGTGTCCACAGATCCGTCCTTCCTTTGTCACCGTCATTTTTTTAGTGTTTTGTTCTCAAACCATATGTATCGATCCAGTCGATACATATACATGTGCATATACTCGAGGTATCGACTTCGTCGATATATCCTCTGGGATTTGGTCTATCAATATTAACGTTCATCCTTCGTTTCCAGGCCGATATGTTGGCTTGGTCGATACATCTGTCAGTGATCCGTGGGCATATCGACACAGTCCGCAGATTCATTCTTCCTTCATCTTTTCATTCATTTCTGGTCATTTCCAGGCCAATACATCGACCTAGTCGATACATCGTCCTAGGACCAGTTTGTCACCTTTCATTTCATTTTTATTTCTACCATACCCAGACCGACACATCGACTTTGTCGATAGGTCGTCCTGGGTTGGGTTCTTTTAGTTCAATACTTCGATATTTTTGGTTTATTGGACTCAGGTTTCATAAGACACATCGAGAGAGTCGATATGTCGACTGGGTTGAGTCCGAAAGCCATGGATTCGTTTCCCATGCTTTCCCTCTACTTGTATTTGCATTATTCTTAACCCTTTATCCCTTATGCGTACGTATTCTATAGACATCCTAGTGTGATTATTTTACTTAAAATCACAATGGAATCTGCTTACCTCGAGGGATTTGCAGGTGTACTCGAGTGTATGAAGGATGAGCTCTTTGTTTCCTTCCCTCCTCACTAGCTCGATTTCTCCTTCTTCTTTGCCTCGTTTCTCCTCCTTCGAGGTAGACGAAGTCAGTAGTGAGGGGAAGAGCTCACTGCCGAGTTGGGGTTGAGGGGTGAGTGGAGGGGACGGGATTGAGTGGAGTGAAACGGGGTGGTTTCTCTCCTCTTTTCTCTGTTTTTCTTCTTTCTTTTCCTCTCCTTCTTTTCTTTCTTTCTTCTTCTCTCTTTCGTTTTCTCTTTATTTCTCTCTCTCTCTCTATTCCCTCCCTTTTTACCTTCTCCTTTTGTTGCCCGAGACCCTTAAATGGGTGTTGGCAAGTGGAAACGGTGTGAGAGGATAACCACGCATGGAAAGTTGTGTGGGCGGTGATAGACATAAGTGTCTACTAGAGGCATTTGAACTACCACGACATATCAACCTCGTCGATGTGTTTAACAATTTGATTCCACGATATATCGAGATAGTCGATATGTCCATCTGGGTGTTTTGTACTTAGCTTATTCTTATTTTTTTGGCCTTTCGTCGATACATCGACCATGTCGATGCATCCCTTTGGCAATTTAAGTTTCGGGTCCGGATTTCAGCTTTCATCGACACATTGATCTAGTTGATGCATCACCCGGGAAGTACATTTTGCTGACACATCGACCCAGTCGATGTATCGTCTGAGGGAATTTTAGTTTCCCCTATTTCTTTCAATGTACATTCACCACATTTTTATTCCTATTATTTTTTGGACCAAAATCTCATCATTCATTTCATTCATTTAAAGAGAAATTTTATACAAAATAGGGAGTTAAAACTCTGGGTCCTTACACGATATGATGTCCAACACTTGACTGTGAATGACAGTCCAAACTTTGCCTAAATCCAGGTTATCGATCGCAATGCACGATTGGATCGGCCCTGTCCCAGCGATACAGCGTGATGCACGATTTTATCGTCCTGAGACCACATGTTTTACAGTCCAGTCCAACTAGAACCTTCGTTTTTCCACACGACACGTCGCAAAGCCACGATTGGTCTTGTGCTATCATTGGCGAATGATCACCGACACGATGTGTCGTCCTGATAGTGAATGCATATTTCCAATTTGAGTTCCGTTTTGCTGTTAAATACATGTTAGGCTTGATTAATTGTCATAATGTGATCTCTAAGCCTAGGTAAAGTCAACCTAAGGTCTGGGTTCCACTTAAGGTCATCTATGGTCACTTACCATCTGTGATTGCCAAACACGTTGATGTGTTGAGTTTTCACACTTCAACCAACGCTTGAGATCTTGAGTCTTGAGCTTCTGTCTTCGAGGCAAGCCTTCACGTAAGTCACGAACTTGACAAACATGTGACTCGACAAGCTAGGGCACTAACAGGTTCTTTCCAACCAGGAGGGAATGATGGGGGCATCTTAAACAATGAAGATCCATTAGAAGAAAATAAGGTTCAACGCCTTACAAACTTTCCAACGGATCAAGTTTCATATGAATTGGAGTCCGGTTAACAATGATATGGACTTTGGACCATCACATGGAGTTTTGGCCCCCAATGCCCATCAATTGGAGCCCATTGCTTATATGGAAGCCACATGGACAAATTTTCCACCTCATCAGCCATACTATCGCCTACATGGATGCCACATGGCAAGGAATCTTTTATACGAGAAAGTGGACGTTACCGCTCATACAGCTCCCAGCCAGCAAGCAGTTAGCCTTCCTCTACAAGGAATGGAAGTGTGGGTGAATCGACATCAAATAGAGGAATTCGGTTTTTCTTTTCAGCAATAACATGAGTTGAGCATCCCTTTCACAAAAACCTATGGATCCCCCGACCCCCCCACCTCGGTTACCCTCTTGCCACTTCAGCACCTTGTGATCTTTGAGAAGATCATTACGAGCCCTCTCCGTTAATGTTTTTGTAGATTCCGAAAATTCATTCCATGGTTGGTGGATCAGGACGAGAATGAATCCGGGAATCCAGGACATACTCATCCTGGAGCTTCTGCTCTCCTCTGGGGGGGGTTTTTATAAAGAGGGGTGGGTCGATGGTAGCCTCCCGCTAGGTGGTGCATGGAGCTTATTGACCACAAGTTTCATTTTGAAAACTTTGGAATTGGATAGGGAATCCATTGCTTCGGCGTGCACAACCTCTGTGGAGGGTTTTGGAGAGCTTCAAAACAAGCAAGTAATTCAAATGGATGACTAGGATTCAATGATGGAGATTTATGATGTCATTAGGTAATTTTTGATTTTTTTTTTTAAATTGATGTAATAATTCCACAGGGCACAAGACCATTGATGGGAGCCTAGATTAGCAAACATGGGTTTAGGAAGCTCCCTTGGACATGTGAGGCTATGGGATGCAAGTTTTTTATTTTTTATTATTTAATTCCTAGGATTTAGTTGTTCTATGGGCTAGAAATACCCATGGACGCCCTTTGTAATGGAAACATAATTCAAATTAATTCAAGTGAAGCCTAAGGCTTTGGTTTGGGTTTTAATTTCTTTTGAATTTATGTTTAGTTTAGTGTCAATTTATTCGTCTTTAATTGCATTTTAAATTGTAAATGTTCAATTAATTGCATTAAGATTGCATAATTGAAATTGAATTTCATAATTTAGTTTTAGTTCAATCGAATTTTCACCTCTTTGAAGAATTTCGCTTGGTATCGATTTCTCTTTAAGCATTTGACCATATTGCATTCTTCCAGTGAGAAGTTGGTGTTTTGGTTCATGCATTTGAAGTTCTATTTGTCCGTACAACTGAGATGAGTGATCGAATAACGATACTCTGTCGAAGTTATTCCGAGGATTGTTTTTAGACTTGGAATTCTTTGAGCTCGAGTTCTCTTGAATTTGCATTGAATTCGAGTCGATTTTTGCAAAATTCTACTGTTTTTAATTATGAAGGCATAGGTAAGCATTAAACCCGATCCTACCCTTCATCAATTTTCAACCTGATGGCACCCCTACAATCCATTTTGTGTGCTTGGATTGCTGTCACCTTATACTTGACAGTTTTGATATCCTTATCATTGTTGGTTTGCAGGTGGATGATGAAGCCATGGACTTGAACAAGGAACTTGTGTCCAAATTGCTAGAGCTTGATGATGTAGAGGCTGTTTATTCTGACCAAAAATGAAGAAACTAAAAGCATTGGCCATCATTTTTTTGAGAGTTCAATTTTGTTCTCTTCGTGTCATACAAAGTAGTTCCATTTTTCTGAGGGTAAATTAAAAAGAAAGAAAGAGAAAGCTACGTACTGCTATGTCACAGTTTATCCTTGTTGGAACAGAATGATTTATTTGCGTCTTTCATTTCAGTTTGTGCCATAAGTCATGAACATCGAGGTATCTCTTTTAGTTGTTACCAAAAAGCATGTTTTATCGATATTACAGTATAGTACGATCATTAATATAAGATTTTGCTTAGGATTTTGAAGTCCTGTTTTGGTTAATGCAGGGCCTACATTTTGAGAAATAATCAGTTGGTGTAATCATAATATTTGAGTTTGATTCTCATTTCACTCTAAAAAGCCACTCTTCAAAGAGTTAACTAGTGTGTGGTAGAGGCTTACACATGTTTTGATGTTTTGTCAGATACTATAAGAGACTTGAACACTTTAATCATAAAATAAATACTATACCATATATTGGCAGCTGTCAGGGCATTTGGACCATTTGATAATTTCAATCTCATGAAAAGGATTGTCCCCTGAACCAGCTGATCACATGCTCCATCATTTCATGATGGGCCCTATAGTGAATTCATTCAGGTGGACATATATTTTCGTTCAGGGAAAGGACCTTTCTTTTGTTGTTTTGGGATGATCAAATATGGAGGCAACATGTCTCAGCTGCTACCTTTATTAAAAGCAAAAGGCACTATGCTCTGAGTTTGGATTTGATGCATGTAAGCCCGTAGGATTTTCTCTACATCAATATATGGAACAATGTGGAGATCAATAAAAATTCTATGTTATCATTTGTATTTTGTCTTGCATATTATTTTTGAATTTTGAGTTTTGTATTTTCTTTATAGATTGATTTGTATTTTGCAATTTTCTTTGTACATAGTTTTGCATTGTGGATTTTTCCTTACATATTATATATGTTTGCATTTTACCTCGCATATTGTTGTACACTTTGTCAGTAATCTGGAAAGTATAACATAAATGATGCTGTAGTGTGTTTTGATTAGCTTGCACGGTGTTCTGCATATTAATGTTTAAAAATGTTTTCAAATCCTATCCCATCTGATCCTTGATTCAATCTTGACCTTTACTAGATGTTTTTTAGTTATTTTTAGAACCATTTTAAAGTTAAAATCCGCAAAGAAACCTTGATGACTCACACTTGAAAGTGTTGAGAGGTAGTTGATTCACGACATCTTATAAAAAATTTAGAACTTATTATGTTAGAGGTTTGAAATAATTTGTTATTTATAACTAATTAGTCTGAACAAGACACTTTTATGAAAATGTGAGCATTAACCCCCATTTTTTTTTTGTATTTTGTATTTGACATTTGACATTTTATAATAATTTATATATTTTAAATATATTTATTATTAATTAATTGAGTAGTTATCTCATAAGCAGAAGCAACTGAAAGTTCTTGAGTGTTAGAACAAGATTGTCTTAGAGGGGGGTGAATAGGACAATTTCAATTTTTGTGATCTTCGTAAATTTCTTAATTAATTAAAATGATATGCAGTGGAATTTACAAATTAATGAAGAAGATTTATTGTGTATAACAAGAGTGCACAAATAATAGAGCAATCATACAAGTAATCCAAACACCTGATATATAATAGTTTGGAGTAAACCCCTCTACATCCACTGTTGGACTCAACCCACTCTTGGATTATCCCAAATTCACTAAGTAAGGAATTATGTCCTCACGAATAGAGTAGGAATTTCACTTACACAATCGAATGTGAATTTTACTCAATCCCTAATGTTTTGAAAGGTTCGATCTATTCCGGTCTACTTCTTTATCCCTATATTTTTTTTATAGTGGTTCAAGCTCCATTCTTTAATCCACTTCACAAGATGATGTTTAAAATGTAACACAAAAAGAAGCACTTGCCTTTTGTAGCTCACTTGATGTAGATCTCCAAATTTGATGTCCTTGATGACGAAGATGTGCCAATGTATGAACAACCACAAGTTTTGGAGAGGTTTTTAGGATTATAGATTTGCAAGTTGAACCTAATGTTTTTCCTTTTTTTCTCTTAATCTTAATTAAAGGTTTGATTGGATTTCCTATGATTCACTAATGTAAAGTTCTTAAAGAGAGGTTGGGAGAGGTTGGGATCTCTGTGAATGCCTTAAGATTTTCTAAGTGAAGGTTGTAACAAAACTCACCAAAATTCTGAGTTTAAATAAGCATCCAGAATTTTCCCAACGGCTAGTTGGCAGTGGATCGTGGCTCTTAAGTTATGCCTACCAACAATATGACTGTTGCATATTAAATGCACTTCAACAGCACAATAATGGGTTACCCACGATGGGTCGTCGAGCCCAGTCCCGATGGGTCGCCCCTAACGATAATATCGTCCTGAGACCAATTGTATTTTACAGTGTGTTTCCCATCTAGAACTTTGATAATACTTGCTGACAAGTCGTGGACAACGATGGGTCGTCCCAGTCATTTACGATAGGTTGGCAGTCATGATGTTCTCGGCCTGAGGGTGAACGTTTTTTACAGTATTTTTCAAACCGGAAGTCTTGTTAATCCGGACGACGGATCGTGGACCACGAATGGTCTGTCATGTACCTGGTGATGGGCCGCCATACACGACATGTCGTCCTGACAGATTATCAATTTTGCAAGTTTAAGTTCACTTGTTTTGGTGGATATCAAAGTCCACTTAGGCTTGATTAGATAACTAGATATGATCACTAAGCCTAGTCAAGGTCTTCCTAGGTGTTTGGGGTCCAACCTAGAGTCATCTATGGCTAATTTACCTTTTGTGATTGTCATACACTTGGTGATCTTGAATCTTACACTTGATCATCATATGCTTCAGCTCTTGATTCAACCTTCACCTCGTGGGTCTTGATTCATTGTCTTCATTCTTCTAAGGCAATGCTCTTTTAGGTCACGTAATTGATAATAAAGAGATACGGTCAAACCGAGGTACTAATAATCTCCCACTTTGTCAGTTTCGTAACAAAAATCTAGAAGCTAATGAATACAGACTCAATGGACATATTACATCATTTGAATACAAAATAAATCCGCTATTACAATACAGATTCAAATGACAAAAACCTAGACTCTATGCTTCAGATGCTTTCTTCATCTTGCCCAGCTTGCTTATCTTCAAGGTGTTCCTCTACAACATACAACACAAGCAAGCTAGGTGGAAGCTAGAGTCTCTCCATTAGTCTCATTAGTCCAGAAATTAGTAATATAAACAATATTACTCCCCCTTAACATATGTACTATTCTTTGAGATTTTTCTCCCATTTACTTACTCCCCCTTAGTCAATGATTAATCTCCCATTTAATCATAAACTATTCTCCCCAAAAGATCTTCTCTCCCTTAGATCTTTAATCTTTCTCCCCCTTAATTCATACTCCAAGTTTAATAAATTTCCATTTTGTCAAAAATTGACAAAGGCCATTAAGCACTGATATACCGATTCATTGTGCTTCTACAAGTCCCAAATGTTGGACTAGATAAGGAGAACGAGAAAATAGAGCCAAATACATGATATCTTAAAATATGCCACTATGAAACCAACTCATACATGCTCTTAAGTGTGAATCACTCATACAATTAATTTTCCATCAAAGGAGCTTATGAGTGAAGAATTTCAGATGCTTATCAAGAAGATTTGAAAACCTTATGAACTATATAAATTATACACCAATAAAGCACATAGTTCATAAGAAAAGCATGAGAGATCCAACCAAATCCAAGTGAATGCCAATATGAAACCAACTATGTATGGCATTCAAAAATGGATTCAAGGAGATATAATCATTTAAGAATTTGGCTGGTCATCTCCAAACAAAGGTGATGCATGAACATTTACCTATATGAGCTCAAATGCGTCAAACTAAAATGACAAGTTCATTCATACAAAACATGTACCAATAGAGAGTCTATTAATGAACCGAGATCTTATCTTTGGAAATCCATTGTACATTGGAAGATGGAGGCTTATTTCTTCCATTAAAACTTTCCAAGGCTTGCTCTCATTTGCCCAACATTTTGGAGAGCAGATGCACCAAGTCCTTTTGCATTTGGACCTTTGAACCAGTTGACTTTCATTACTAAAATCTTCTATTATTGGCTTTAAGATTTACCTTTGAGAGTTCTTGGAAAGCCAAAATATAGGTGCATTATCCATTTAGGTTGCATTCAAACCTTGTGAGATATTTTTTCCAAGATACACTTGAAGGTTTAAAATATGAATGTGTTAGAATATAATTAGAATTATTATTTGGTTTAGGATTAGTATTTAGTTAGGATTATCAGTTTGGATTAATCTCTATTAAGAGATGTATTTGGTTTAGTTTAGATTTAGAGTTTGAGTAATTAATATAGCTTTATGATTAGCTAGAGACTATATATACATGTGTAATACTCCTTAATGAATACAAATTATTGTTTTTAACATGTTATCAGCTAAATCCTGCTTTGGACTTTTCTCCATGTTTTTCGTGAGAGAGAGGCAAAACCATCGGAATTTATCCTCTCCCTCTTCCAGGGGACACGTCTGGTAGAGGGAAGGGACTTGTAGAACCTCTATGTTCGTTCATATTCTCCTTTTGCAAATATCTCAGAGTAGTTTTCTCAGATCTGGACGAATAACTACTCTTGCACACGATTCCCATATTCTGAGATCCCAGTTTCTCTTGACGCCAACAACACCTGAAGCTCATCTCTCCTTTCTGCTGACTTCTGGGCTTTCCAATCTCTGTTTCCTCACATCTGGCATGTCGGTATTCTCAGCCTCTTCTCAAATTTGACAGCTACATATCTTCAGATCCTCTGCAACCCCCAACACCTCGTCGGTTTCCCTCCTGCATCTCACTTCTTTTGTTTGCAGCCTTTTTTCCACAACGATCTCTGTTTGCAAGGCCCATATTGGATCTACCCTGCGGATTGTCACTCAAGTAGCCTCGATCATATCTTCGTCTTTTGCATGCGCACAATCACCTCATTGGATTCACACCACCGATTTTCACTCTCTCATCACCCTTGCATCAGATCTGCCAGATTCAAACTCAGGTAACACTTTTCCCTTGCACCTAACGCCTCTCATTCCCTCTGCAACTCGCCCAGCCAACATTCCCAACCCTAAATATGCAACCTTCTTTCGCATTGCTTTCGGCTCCACCTGAGAAATCTTCGATCTGGTGTTCGTTTAGCTCCTCTACACATGCATTAGCCTGCCGCCTGAAACTGTTGTGCTTGTCCACCACCGCTATCAGTCTGCTGTTGTTTCTTGTGTTTCTCGTCTGGACGTTCTTGCCTCATAGATCCAGTTCAGATTTGTTTCTCTACAATCCTTTCGACACCACCAGATAAGAGGGAAGACTTGCTGCTTGTCCCACACAGTTTCTTGGTTCTAACTGAAATTCCGTTATTAGAAGTATGCACGACTTAGAGGGGGGTGAATAGGTCGGTTTTCAATTTTAGTTCCTTTTTAAATAATTTATCAAATTTAACAATATGTGCAGCGGAATAAACGTGTGTGCAAGTGATAAACAAATGAATCAAACCATTAAAGCAAACCACACATGCACAACGATATATAGTGGTTCGGTTCACCTGAACCTACATCCACTGTTGGACTCACCCTCTCTAGAGCTATCCCAAATCCACTATGTATGGGAGTCACACCCAAACACTACAACCTAGTTTTGAAAGGTTCGACCGCCTTGGTCTAATCTTTGTCACCTATTTTTAAGGTGGTTCAATCACACTGATCTAATCCACCGTACAATGATAAAAAAGATAAACAAAGAACACTTGCCTTGGGCCTTAACAATTCTTCAAAATGTGTGTTCTTCTTGTTGATGTCTCCGCACCTCTTCCTTCAAATCTGGTCCATTCTTCAATGAGCTTTGGCACAGCGAAACATGGATTTTAGGACAATGATTTTACTGATTTTTGGGTCCTAGTAAATTAGTCCTCATCTTCTTTATAATTTAAGCATCAAATACTTTTTCATGTCCTTGCAAAGGATGATGAAGAAGAGAGAAAAGATAAGAGAAAGGTCTTTGGCTGCTGTTGGGATTTTTCAATAAGGTTCTATGTGTGTTTGTTATTATTTCGTTCAGCTCCCTGATATATATAAGACTGTCTGTTTTTTGTAGCCACTTACGCCCACGAGGCCTCGAGGATTCCAATGAGGCCTCGTGGGAGTATATGATAAGACATCACAGAATCTGCATAAGTTATTCTGTTTGTCAAACAGTGAATGTCCAGCCAGTTAGGATGACACCTGTGTATGATTGATCCTTCATTTATTTTAGTCATCAATCAAGGATTTACATCAAGAGAGATTGACGATTGTAATTCAATTTTAATCACAATGAGGAGCCTTTCCAATTTAGTCACAAACAGCCAACTCCCCAACGATGAGGCTCCAACAAATTTATTCAAATCTATATGAGGTGGCAAATTTGAGTTTTTTGGTTATTTCTTATTTCCATAAAAACTTCCAATCAAGGATCTTTTAGAAATCAGAAAAACCTTTACGATTTATTTAATTAAATCTGTAAGATACTCAGTCAAGTGACACAAGCTCAAGCTGAATTACAGCTGTCCCAATTTTGAGTCAGCAAAAGACTGTCTGCGAGGTCCTCGACAGACTGCACGAGGCCTCGAGGCTGAAAGTCAATTATATTCTAATTTTTTAGTTTATAAACAGTTGACTTCTAAGGTATTTGACTTAGCCTAAGGTCTCCTAAGGTCCACTTACCTGTGTGCCAATAACATGTAGATTCTTTAATGTATAGTAGATCTTCTCATTCTTCCAAGGTAAGGTTCAACTGAGTCACGTAATTGACAATAAGGGTGACTTGGACGAGCCGGGGCACTTACACTAACATCAGATCTTGTTGCAGACGCACCATTGTTTTGCATTGCACTAGCAGTTCTCTTGTAAATCCTTCAATCTCGTCTTTTCACCGGTTCACAGTCGGTCGCCTCCATCTTGACATAGTGCCCACTCAAGTTGCACAGATCTAAAGCCTAGTCTGAAGCTTTCAGTGATTTTTTTGTTTTTAAACAATGGCATCAACAATTCTCGTTGTATCCCAATTTCAGATTTTCACTCTCCAAGACATTTTCCAACTTCCTTTAGCTTCAATATATCATTCTTATACACTTTTAAAGTTTCTTGAAGCAACTTTTCAGATTCTCTCATCTTCATGATTTCATCATTTGAAATTTTCAATTTGATGAGAGAATGTCTTTCTCAACATTTTCACTTTGATGTTGGCTAGAGAGTTTGGCATTCTCAGTTTTCACTTTGTGAAGATTTTTAGCTAATTTTAAACTCTCTAAGTACAAGGCATAGTAGGCTATTTGAAGATCATCATCTTCAACATCCTCTTCACCATCCTTTGCACCATTCTCTTCTTCATTTGAGGATTCTTCTTGATTAGGGGCAATGGAGGCAATAAAACCTTTTAAATTTTCACCTCTTTTTTATTCTCCATATCTGAAATTATTTCAGATTGATATTCCATTTTTTTTTTCGTTGGAGTTATTAGAATCATAATCCACTGGATTATAGGAGGTAAAGCCTTCCACAGAATCAAATATTTTACCAATAGATTTAGTCCACCTTCTTTCTACTGATTGCTTCATATTTTCATCAAAGGATACAATAAAGTTCTCCACTTCTGCTTTCCATGAAGCAAAGAATGAAGAACCGAAAAATAATTCTTTTGCACCCAAAGACATTGTTCTAGGTTGGATCAACTCGGATGGTTAAATCCTTTGAACAACACGAGGTTCTAATACCAATTGAAAGTGTTAGTACCCTGCTTGGCTGAGTCCCTATTTGTCAATTCCATGACTCGGGAAAAAGCACTTGCTAGAAGAAGCTTGGAGACTCATGACGATCAAAGAAGAAGATCATGCTCTACCAAAGGCTCAAAGCTCATCGTAATGGCAATTACAAAAAGTTATTATAGCTATAGATGACCTTAGGTGGAATCCACACCTAAGAGAAGACTATCCTTAGGCTTAGTTGAACAAAATATAAAATCATATAAGGCCTAGAGATGTTACTGTAGAGTGGATTGGAAATAAACTTGAAAAATGAATTATGTTCATTGTCAGCCCAACCAGTCTATCTCATCGACCCCTCGGTGGACACAGGACCGACCCATCGTGGTCAATAACTGGTCGGCCAGTTTGACATAGGTTCTGGAACATAGAACTGCTATTCTGAGAATGTTTCTGATCGAGAGTTTCGTATGCACCGACCCGTCGGTGATGAACTTAATCTACCCCTAGTCGTCCACGACTCATCGGTAAAAGAATTACGTGTCCTCGACTATGAACCAAAGTAAGCTCTCGAGAAAACAAACATCTCGGTGATTCAAAACCGATAGAGAGCAACAGGCCGACCCCTCGGCAAAGGGCGACAGGTCGTTCTGGGTTTGACTAGTTTCTGTATTGAAACTCTGTTAGCATGGAGTTGCCCCAAATCGAGCCTCTCGTATGGACTGACCCATTGTTGCCATGACTATCGACCCATCGACGACATTGATATGTCGATCGAGAAGTAATTATGCCGTTGGGAGTGCATTTAATGCGCAATGGTCGGGTGGTTGAACGGTAATAAATATGAACACCGACCCATTAGTGCCACTGACCTGTCGGTCTTAGACAGTCCAAATGACCATTAATACTTCTCTATAAATACTGAGTGTTGTACGATCATTTGGGCATCTTCCCTGAACTGAGAAAATCCATACAATCTGAGAGACGATCAACTCTCTTATGCCTATACCAAAAATCAAATACCCAATCTTTGATTAAAGATTGTAAGAGAGAAAGAAAGAAGAGAAGATATAACATCTACTAGGACTTGAACCAATTATCCTACTCTTACTGAAACCGTGATTGCTATATAACGACTACAAGAAAGAGTGTCATCACAACTTGAGTAAGTCTTTGAGAAGCAAACATCATCAACGAGAAAGAGCATTAAGGCAAGTGCTTCTTGGTTTTAACTTTGCTTTTAAAACCTGTAACCCGAAAGTGGATTAAGGGGAGGTACTCCAGAACCACTATAAAAAACTCTACAACGTCGTCTCTAGCACAATGGCGGGTGGAAGTCCCAGCCGATTGAGTGAGGTGAAATTCCTACTCTAATTGTGAGGGTGTAAGTCCCACATAGTGAATTTGGGGATAGCTCAAGGTTGGGCAAGTCCTAACAGTGGATGTATGTTGGTTAACCGAACCACTTTATATCTTGTGTCCTTAAGATTGTGGTGTTAGAGTTAACATCTTGTATTGATTGATTAATCACTTTTGCTAACATACAACTACTTGATTATTATATCAGCCGCACTTAATCTAATCAATCAAATTAATTTCAAAAGGGAGCAACAAATTGAGATTGACCTATTCATCCCCCCTATAAGATCAATTGTGTTCTAGCACATTGGGATTTTCAGAAAGTTCTCGAGTGCTAGAACAATATTGTCTTAGAGGGGGGAGGGGGTGAATAGGACAATTTCAATTTTTGTGACCTTCACAAATTTCTTGATCAATTAAAATGATATGCAGTGGAATTTACAAATTAGTGAAGAAGATTTATTGTGTGATAACAAGAGTGCACAGATAATAGAGCAATCAAACAAGTAACCCAAACACCCGATATATAATGGTTTGGAATAAACCCCTCCTACATCCACTGTTGGACTCACTACTATTGGGTTATCTCAAATTCACTATATAAGGAATTATGTCCTCATGAATAGAGTAGGAATTCCACCTACACAATCGAATGAGAATTTCACCCAATCCCTAATGTTTTAAAAGGTTCGACCTTCCTCGTTCTACTGTTTTATCCCTTTATTTTTTATAGTGGTTCAAGCTCCTTGCTCTAATCCACTTCACATGATGATGTTTGAAATGTAAACACAAGAAGAAGCCTTTGCCTTTTGTAGCTCACTTGAAGTAGATGTCCTTCTTGAAGAGTTCCAAACTTGATGTCCTTGATGTCGTATGAGCAACTACAAGTTTTGGTGAAGTTTCTAGGATTATTGATTTGCAAGTTGAATCCTAGATGTTTTTCCTTTTTCTCTCTTAATCTCAATCTAAGGTTTGATTGGATTTCATATGATTCACCAATTTGAAGTTCTTAGAGAGAGGTTGGGATTTCTGGGAATGCCTTAAGATTTTCTAAGTGAAGGTTCCAACAAAACTGTAACGCTCCGCCCTCTCTGAGAAATCAGAGTCTAATTTTTTTTTTAAATAATAATAAAACATCGAAAGAGAGTGGGCTGCGTCACGACGCGAGTTAAGTTCAGACTACTCAAGTCTGAACCTTAACTGGCCACCCATGTGTACATGGACTAGACCATGATAATAAATCACACATGGAACTAACAACAACTTGTGGAATAAACTAGACTATTTGCGGAATAGAATGACTAGATAGCAAGTAACAGTCTCAATTGATAATTAAAATAAACAACCATCCATAGTTAATAACCTAATCAAACCATAGCAAAGTAATAACTTATTACATGTCCACAATCTATAATTCAAATGACAGTAATAAAGAAGTCCAGTTCAACATTCAAGCGCTTAGGTTTGGCTCCCCTCCTGGTCATCGTCCTTCTCTTTCCCTTTTCTTGTACCTGCATTATCCTCTATAGATAGAATTAGGGCGTTAGATCAACGCGCCCAGTAGGTTCCCGAATCAGGGCTACCACATGGTTAGCTTGTAAAACATGCATGTATATCATAGTACATGATTGTCAATAAAACATCTGAAAACAATGCTATGTATGTAAGTGCACATGTAATGAGCCCCACCCCATCACACATACATAGCCATCACTTGGCGGGACTCTCACCGTCAAGGTAAATCACAATACACTTTCATTTGGGACTCACAGTATTCTTTCATTGGGTCATAAGGTAATCCACAGTAATCCTCGTTACATGTGGAAAGACACTTCATCATTGAGTTGTTTCACAGTATTCTTTCATTGGGACTCACATGATAAGGTAATCCACAGTAATCCTCGTTACCTGTGGAAAGACACTTCATCATTGAGTTGTTTCACGGTGTTCTTTCATTGGGACTCTCAAGTCAAGGTAATCCATAATCATCACCCCATGCCATGCATGAGATGTCAATGTACATGTATGTCATTTGTAAATACATATCTTATCATTAAAAACCATAACATAATATCAAATATAACATATCTCATAAGAACATAATAAAACCAAATCATAATTGTGGTTACAAGTAGGTAGGAAACCTACTGAAGATTCACTTCAGTACTTGATCTTTCTTAATCGTCAGCCGATCACGACTCGTATGCCGTATACGTAAGTCTGGATACCTTATTTAAATAGCAGTAAACCAAACATTTATTATGTAATGCCAACTTAGTCAATATCCCAAAAATGTACTATGTGGGTATCGGCCATGCCTATGGCCGAACCTCACCTATTCATCCTTTTGGTCTCTCATTCATTTAATCCCTATTAAGCCTTACTTTCTACAAAATACCTTGGTAGGATTCATACAACCATACATATGATTATTCCACCTTTGATCAATAAATTATTCTTTCCCATAATTCAATCACAAAATCGGCTACAAAATTGAGTCACCAAAGACCCTTAGTGGGGTTCGGCCATGCCTATGGCCGAACCTCACCAAATCTGATTTTGTTCCAAACTTATTTGTCATCAAATGGTTCTCCATTAAAATACTTCAAACCCTTTTTGAAATCATGGAAACAATAACAAACTTAACCCATATACTTAGTCCATTTATTGCATGGCCGAACCCTAGGGTTCACTTGATCTAATAATCACCATGATTACTCATGGTTTAATCATGCTAACTCAACCATGAATTATACATGGTTCAGCCGCATAAACATCCACCAAAACAGTAAATTAAACTTCACCAAATCACATCAAACACCATATTTTATATGGTTTTAAACTGATCAAAATCATCAATTACTTACATGGGGTTTGGCCATCCAAGGTGGCCGAACCCTATGTCCATGTTTTGGTCTTTCAAACATGTTTTAGGTGTTATTTAAACATACAGTATCAGTATAACATTGCTGCATTTATACCTCTTAAAAACCATCCAAATAAGTTCATCTCTTTGTCTAGATGACCCTCATACTTCATGGGATTCGGCCATCCAAGATGGCCGATCCAAATAGTCCATCTCATTGGTTTTAAACCACTGTTTTAGACCCATAATACCTTCAGTCCTTATGTCATTCAGATCCATGTTCTTAACCCTCTTTAAAACATGCAATTGAGTCTTAATGAAACATCAAAAACAGTCCACCAACTTCATGGTTTATATGTTTCAAACACATCAAAACCAAACCATCATTTGCATGGGGTTCGGCCCTCCATGGTGGCCGAACCCTATGACCTTTGGTTTTGAATTTCTTAATCATTCATCTAGGTCTAAATCAAACTTCCTTATTCATGTTTTAACCTTTTTAAAACATACACTTTAAATCATCTAAAAACACTCCATAAAACTCCATGGTTTCCATGTTTCAAAACATGAAAACCAACCAATCTTTTACATGGGGTTCGGCCCTCCATGGTGGCCGAACCCAATGGTCATCTTTACCATTTTAAAACCTCTCTTAATCAAGGTTAAAACCTTGGTGTATTCGGCCATAACCATGGCCCAATACATATGTGCATAACACACCATTGTTTGACATGGTTTTTGACCCTTAAGATCATCAAATCAAATCCACATTTTTCATGGGGTTCGGCCAACCAAGCTGGCCGAACCCAATGGCATAATTTCTTATCCTTTTAAGCCATCTAATCTCAGGTTAGACCCATGACATATTCGGCCATACATGACCAAAATATGTCATCCAAATTTACAATTTCAAGCTCTTTAATAAACCAAGCACTTATGTAAAAACTTACCAAAGTTCCTTGCTTTTAATCTTTACTTCTAATCCTTCTTTGCCTTCTTTCCTTTGCTGTTTTGTGCGTGATCTACTAGTGCAAACACCTCTGATATTCCAGCTAGGAAAAACGAATTGGAGAGAGGGAGAGAGAAACGGAAATTCTTGGCTTTCCAAGGTGAAAAACGGCCAAGCTTGGTGGTCATTTGCTTTAGTACTTCAGCCCCCAAGACCCCTCCATTCCCTCATCAATTCTTATAAAAAACGATGGGTCTTGGGTGCTATCCAATGCACCCCTTAGCACCTGCCAATGCAGCCTCCCAACTGCCCAAGCATCACCTCCCATTTCCATGTATTTCATTTAAAAACCCATCATGAAAATCACCCCAATAAGTCCCCAACGTGTGGGACTTGTTTTGGTGGTTATGACTGAGCCAAAATACTCCTATTCCCTCTGAACTCACTGATTTACAGTCCCATTGACTTCCATTTTGACTCACCCAACTCACATGTCCAACTCACCTCATTAATTTACAATCATTTAATGAATTTGAGTCAACTCATTTTTAATTCAAATTAAATAAAATCAGTTCCACTTAACCTGATTTAACTCACCATTGAACTCATTTGTGGGCCCACATGGTCGGCTGTGGTCAACTAAGTCAACCCGACCCGTTGGGCCCCACTTTAGCTCCTTGACCCGTTTTTGACTCCATGAGCCAATTATGGGTATTTTGGTCATTTGTACTTGGTTTTCACATGTGCATCAGGCCTACCCATTTTTACTCCACTTGATTTCCAATCAAATCATCTTAACCCCATTAATTTAAGCTCACACAATGGTCAAATAATCCATTAAGACCCGTTGGGTCCCATTTGGGCCCTTTGACCCATTTAGCCATTTTTGACCCAATTGATGCACATTATCCATCCAATCAAATTTGACATTTATAATGTGTTCATAGGATCTTAATTTGAGCAATGGGTCCCACCTTTTCCTTATTTAACAGTACAAACATTTAATTTAACAAACCAAGGGCATTTTCGTAATTATTCCAATCATTGAGAATTCTTTGACCCAATTAACCATTTTGACCCAATTTGATGTACATTACCCATCCATTAAAATTTGACCCTTATAATATGTTCATAGGATCTTAGTTTGAGCAATGGGCCCCACTATTTCCTTATTCAACATCACAACCATTAAATTTACCAATCCAGGGGCATTTTCGTAATTATCCACATCATTGAGAAATCGGGGTGTTACAAAAACTCATCAAAATTCAGAGTTTAAATAAGCATCCAGAATTTTCCCAACGGTTAGTCGGCGATGGGTCGTGGCTCTTACCAATAATATGACCGTCGCACATTAAATGCACCCCAAAAACACAATAACGGTCACCCATGATGGGTCGCGATCCACGATGGATCGTTGATCCCAATCTCGATGGGTCGCGATCCACCCAGTCTTGATGGGTCGCCACTGATGATAGTATCGTCTTGAGACCAACTGTATTTTACAAAGTGTTTCCCATCCAGAACTCTGAAAATACCTACCGACAGGTCATGGACAACGATGGGTCATCCCTGTCATTTACGATAGGTCGGCAATCACGATGGACTCGGCTTGAGTACGAACAATTTTTACAGTATTTTTTCAACCAGAACTCTTGTCAATTCGGACAACAGATCGTGGACCACAAAGGGTCTGTCCTGTACCTGGTGATGGATCACCATACACGACATGTCGTCTTGACAGATTATCAGTTTTCCGAGTTTGAGTTCACTTGCTGTGTTGGATGTCAAAGTCCACTTAGGCTTGATTAGATTAACTAGTATGACCACTAAGTCAAGGTCTTCCTAGGTGTGTGGGATCCACCCTAGAGTCATCTATGACCAATTTACCTTTTGTGATTGCCATACACTTGGTGTTCTTGAATCTTACACTTGATCTTTATATGCTTCAGTTCTTGATTCTGTAACACCCCGGATTTTCAAGTTATAAATATTTATGGAAATTACCCATTTAATTTGTAAATTTTTAGATATGGATCTTATATGGGTAAAGTGTTGGGTCTTTGCCCAATTAAGACCCAACGGATTGGGGAATTGGTTTCAATAAAAATTAAATGGCGCTTAAATAATTAGAAATGCAATATAGATAAATGTGCATGGCCGTGTATAGGGATTTGCATATCCATGTTAATGCGCATGAGATTATTTTAAAAAGGGGTATTTCCTTGGTTAAGAGTGAAATTAAGGGAATTATTAAATAAGGAAGATAGGATGCCTGGCCGTGTGGGAGATATGCTTATTCATGAGATAGGTGCATGTGGTGATAGAATAATTTTAAAAAGGGATTTCCTAAATGTACGGGGCGCATGTCATATTGCTAAATATAGAACGTATCTAAGATTAAAAATAGAGATTGTCTTAGCCGCATATAAGATATGCGCATGGGTTGGAGTCTCTAAAGAGGGGTCTTTCCTTGATTAAAATGGCACTTTCTATTTTGGATTAAGTGGAAGTTTATAAGAGGCAACACAATGAGCGTATGGCATTGTCTAAGTTGGACCAAAGAGAGGTTTAATAAAAGAAAGCAAGGAGGGGCCCATAGCACCTTCTAAGTTAGGTTCAATTGGAGGTAATAAAGGAGAGGCAATAGGGGTACACGGCATTTTCATCCAAAGAGGGAAGCATGACACGGCAATAGCATATTCTAATTAGGACGTTCTAAAATGAGAAAGGGGCACACGGTAATTGCTAACTTAATAAGGTTGACCGAGTGGATCTGTTAAAGACAAAAAGGGGTGCAATAGCATTGTCTAATATTGGGACAAATTGGAAGTAATAAAAGGGAGAAGGGCTCACGGCAATACACATACATCCAAGGCCAAATTCTCTCTCTTTCAAGACTCATTCTCGGCAAAAACAAAGAGAAGAGAAGGCAGCCAGCCGAGTGGAAGATCAAGGAGGCTAAGTAAGAAGAAGATTGGAAGAGCAAGACCAACCGAGGGAAAACCGAAGGAGTCGCGGAACCGGTAAGTGATTTTATGTTTTTGATTAAAAGAAAAGAACCATAGGGTTCGGCCATGGTGTATGGCCGAACCCCATGGAAGGGAATTGGGAGATGAATATAGTGTTTATTAATGGAAAGACATGGTTTAATCTATGGAGTTTTAATGAGGAAAAATATGGGAGTTGAATAATAAATTTTAATGATGAAAACCATGGACGGTTAGGAGGTTTTGTATGGATTTTAAAAGAGGAAGCGTGGAACCATAGGGTTCGGCCATGTGCATGGCCGAACCCCATGGAAGAAGATGATTGGATATTTATAAAGTTTTTAATGAACCATTTGATAGAAGAACATGGAGGGACTTTGGTGATTTCATGAAAAGACATGGTTTAATGTATGAAATTTTAAGGGATGTTTGAAGGATTCTTGGTGAAGATTCTAGACCATGGGTTCAGCCATGGAATATGGCCGAACCCCATAAATATTTATGGAATTATGTTCATATACTTAGAACATGAAAAATGATGGGAAAGGTCTATGATTTTGAAGGGTTAAAATGGAGAAGTATTGATTATGTTTTAAAGGATGACAATTTTGTAAATACATGATAAAATGGAGGATCATGGGTTCGGCCATGATGTATGGCCAAACCCCATGAGGTCTTTTATGGATTTAATTTATTAAAGGAATTTTATGGGATGAATGATTTTAAAATGAAGATTATGAACCATAGGTTCGGCCATGGTGTATGGCCGAACCCCATGGTGTTGTATTGGTATTTTTGATGTTTGATTATTGATTAAAATGGAGTATAGTTATTAAATGGGAAAATTTCTAATTATGGAAGGAGGTTACTAAATTAGAAAGCTTTTATTTATGGAAGTTATATTAATTTTGGAAGTGAATGGAAAAGGGTTGGATTGTCTCAATTGGGTGAGGTTCGGCCATGGTGTATGGCCGAACCCTACTAGAGTTTATTTATGGAAGATGATTTCTAAATATGGAAGGAACCTTGAATTATGATTTAACTATGGAAGGTGGAGATTAAATAGGAAAGTCTCTAATTATGGAAAGTGGAGATTAAATTGGAAAGTCTCTAATTTTGGAAGGAACCTTGATTTAAGGATTCAAGGATGGCAAATGCTAAATTTGGAAACCTTCTAATTATGGAAGGATGGATGCTAAGTTTGCAAACTTTCTAACTATGGAAGTTGTATATTAAATTTAGGAAGTTTCCATTTATGAACCTTCTAATTATGGACTTGCTATTTATGGATCGGTTTTGGAACCTAAACCTAAGGTGATGGCAAAATTGTTAATAGGTGAAATTAATGGACATAGAGTTCGGCCATGGTGTTTGGCCGAACCCCATGAACCAAATTTATGGATCATGTATGGACTAAGTGTTATGCATGATTAAATGAATGAAAGGAGCTATGTTTGGAATATAAACATGAGGTGATTGAAGACAATGGCAAAGTTGTAAATACATGCCAAAATGGGGTTCGACCATGGTGTATGGCCTAACCCCATGAGGTTTCTTTTATGGACTTGTTTGGATTAAGGATCAGTTTGGAATTGAATATGAGGTAATGGCAAATTGGTAATATTGGCTAAAAATGAAAGATCATGGGTTCGGCCATGGTGTATGGCCAAACCCCATGAATTTGGATTAATGGGTTAATTATTAGCCTAAGTATATTTTAAATAAGAAAAATGGGTATATTAGCCATGGAAGGCAATCTTGTAAATATATGAAAATAAGGAAGGTAAATGGCTATGGATATGTATAATGGCATTTTGGTAATTAAGTGAAAATAAGGGACCATGGGTTTGGCCATGGTGTGTGGCCAAACCCCATGGGGATTGTTTTGATAAACATAGGGTTACGTATGTTGGAATAAATGAATGAATTGTTAATTAAAGATTAGACCAATGGCAATTTGGTAATATCGGCTGAAAATGATAAACCATGGGGATTGGTTTATGACTTAAAAATATTGTAAATCAAGTCGGACTTGGTTTTGATTGATTGTTATATTATAAGGTAATAGGACCTCAAAAGGTGTGTACGATCGTGAGCGGTTACCGGACGAAAGACTCAAGGACATGTTAGCGGTTTTTGGTAGGGTTCCACCTCTTTGATGTAACGCCCGCCCCATTTTCACCGAAATCAGAGTCTATTTTTTTTTTTTTAAAAGAAGAGTGACAAAGGGCACGGACGTCACGACGCGAGTTAAGTCCAGACTTATAAAGCCTGGCCCTTAACTAGCCAACCCTACGCGTGGCGGAACGAAGTCCACGAGTACAGTTCACACGTAGGAAGTAAGCTCGTGGATCATAATTACATGCGGAACATTATACTAGATACTATCCCACCGGTTTTAGATAGAAGGGAAGATACATCATTAAATTACCAAAATACTCCCATGTTCATAATTATGTCTCAAAATGTTAACGTACAGAGTTTAATCCAGACCATAGTAAGAAATCCAAAATTATTACAATTCAACAAACTAAGTTACTTAAGTTACAACTTTTCAAAAATAAAACTTTGATAAACAGAGTAGCCGCTTTCCCAAGCTTCTAAACTTGACTCCTATCTCGTCCACTGTTTTCTCCGTCTCCTGTGTCACCAGCTAAGGTGGAAGTAGGGCGTTAGTCAACGCGCCCAGTAGGACTCCGAGTAGGGCTAGCACAGGGATTAGTGATAACATGCATACTGATAACAATACTGATAATACTATAATAAAATCATATGATGAATGTTATGCCATGGGTGTCTATGTCATGTGTCCCACCCATCATCCACATCATCATAAATGTCATATCCCCCTTGACGGCAAATCCTCGTCAAGGTGTCCCCATGCTTGCTTCTCGGTTGCCCCGACGGAGCATGGACTCCGGTTATAGCATAAGAGCTATCCCCATGCCTGATTCTCGGTCGCCCCGACGGAGCATGGACTCCGGTTATAGCATAAGAGCTATCCCCATGCCTGATTCTCGGTCGCCCCGACGGAGCATGGACTCCGGTTTCATTATTTTCCCACCCATACCATGCATGAGATGTAAGTGTATTATGCTATGTAATTACACATATATATCTCTTAAACTTAATATATCATACATAGCCATATAATGCATAACATTTAAAACTATAAACCATAGTATGAATATATAATTCATAAATCAAAACAAAACCATCATAATACAAATCACATAATTATCAAAATAGATTAAAACAACCATCACATATCCACGGCTTACAAAGAGGTAGGAATCCTACCGAATACTGATAACGTTCCTTTTTGTTTTCGTCCGATAACTCTGGTCGCCGATCGCGTATCGTTTGCGACGCCCGATACCTTATTACACATTTACCGAATTAGTCCGTATTTTATTTCATGATTAAATCTCTAACTGATCATAAACCTGGGTCCATTAATGATCTTTGATCATGTCACAAGATTATCATAAATCAGCCCTTATCCTAGCCTCTTTTTCCATTGATTGAAAATACATCCATAAATCCAATTTTTGGCCATTTTAAATATTCCGATTTGCCAGCCTAAAACGCAGCATCTATCCGTTTCATTTATGTACATTCTAAGTCCAAAATTCATCCATAACTTAGATCCATTAAGGATTCATTAATCATGATCTAGCATCATAAAATCAGTCCCTTTAATTTAACATAATCTCCATCCCTCCTACCAGATTAACAGTGATTTCTGAATATATTCAAAACTGTACATTTCGATTCAGTCGGCTGACTTCAAATCAGATTGTCTGTCTGTCTTGCCAGTTCAGTTTCAGTCACTGAAATACACATTCAGTCGGCTGAAACATGGTCCGTACCCCTTTCAGTCGACTGAATCTCAGATTCAGTCGGCTGACTTTGAATCAGGTCGTCTGTTTGTCTTGCCAGTTTATTTTCAGTCGAATGAACCTATGATTCAGTCGGCTGAACTATCAACCATCCCGTTACGTGTTTAATAAGTATCCACTCAGTCGACTGAATCATATATTCAGTCGGCTGAAACTTCCAGAACCCTTTTCTTATCCGAGAAGTTTGTGTTCAGGCAACTGAATCATAAGATTTAGTTGGCTGAAACTCCCAGAACTCATTCTATTATCAGCCACCATTAGTTCAGTCGACTGAAACTCTAGTTCAGTTGGCTGAAACTCCCAGAAGCTCGTTTCTGATTCGTCCATTATCAGTTCAGTCGACTGAATCCCTGATTCAGTCGACTGACTGTTTTGTCAGTCCTTTCCATTGCATGTTTTGTACTTCCTTCCTTCGCAATTTCTCTTAAAAGAGCCATAACGGCATGTTTGGAAATACTTACAATCCTTGGTTTTCCCAGTTGTCTCTTGCTCCTTTTACTCCTTAGCCTTTCTCCTTCTTCTTCCTCCTTGATACTCGGCCAATGGTGAGCTTGATTAAGGTAAGGTCACCAAGATTTGGTTCGGCCAAGGTGTAGCAGTTTTTGGGAGAGAAAAACGGAGAAGGGAATGGGAAAATATTTCAACTCTTGGGTCTTAGGAGTGGTCGGCCAATTCTTAGCTTCTTCTTCCCTTCTTTCTAAATTCCTTTCTCTTCTTTTCTCCTTAGTGTTTTCTTTGGAAAAGAGGGGAGGACGGTTTTGGTGTGTGAGGGAGAGAGGGAGAGAATGAGAGGGAGATGGGTGTGATGATTGGTTTGACTCCCTCCACCAACCAAGCATGGAGGGGGTATGGGCTTGCATGCCCCCAATTTTAGGGCCTTTGTCCCCTTAGTGGGGGTGGTTGGAATGGGTTTGACCACTTAACCATCATTAACTAAATCAATCTAATTCAATTTATCCTTAGATTAGGTTAATTATTTATTCTTACTTAATTTTAATCGCATTAATTTCTCTTTCCATGAAATCCACCCAGGGTTGACTAAGTCAACCATGGTGGTCGGCCCCACTACTCTTGGGTCCACGCGCCACCTCAATTTGATGAGGTGGAGGTGGACCCCATTTGGCCATATCACTTTAACTCCATTAATTTTAACTTAGAAAATTTTACAATAATTTTAATCAATTTAGTTCATCTTAATCCACATTAGTCCTCTCAATTCATCCATGGTTGACTAAGTCAACCATGATGGTTGGCCCCACCTTTGCCTTGGTCCATTGGGTCCCATATGGCTCTTTGACCCAAATTGACTATCTTTGACCCAATTACTTACCATTGACCAATTAAATGTATTAATTCCAATTCATGGTTTATTGGGTAAACGTTGGGCCCATGGCCCAATTAAATTCCCTCTTTACCTTAGGCTCACCTCAATTGGGTCCATTGGGTCCCAAATGAGTATTGGGCCCAATTTGGCTATCCTTTACCCGATTAGTCCTCATTGACCCATTAAATGGATTTCATCCAATCCATGGTCCAATTGGGCCATGCTTGGGCCATTGTCCCCAAAATTTGGTCCATTTGGCATTTTATTATATCAAACTTCAAATTAAAATGAATAAATGCCAACATATATATATTGATTTAAAAATTCGAGCTATTACAATAGAATCCGGATGAGAGGCTTTCATCTCCGGTTCAAGTTCCCAAGTGGTCTCTTCATTGTCATGTTGTTCCCATACCACTTTGACGAACTGTATGGCATGGTTCCGCAGCACCCTTTTGCTCGCTCCCGATCACTCTGACCGGCATCTCCACATATGTCACATTGCTTTGTACATCGATGTCTTGAACATTCAATACATGAGAAGGATCAGGGTTGTACTTCCTCAGCATAGATACATGGAATACATCATGTAGAGATGATAATTGTGGAGGGAGCACCAACTGATAAGCTACTCCTCCCACCCTCTTCAGTATCGGAAACGGCCCCACAAATCTAGGCGACAGTTTCCCTTTCTTTCCGAACCTCATGTGCCCTTTCTGTGGTGAGACTTTTAAGAACACTAAGTCTCCCACCTCAAACTCGAGGAACCTTCTCCTCTTGTCGGCATAGCTCTTCTGACGGGTCTGTGCAGTGAGTAGATGTTGCCGTATCAACTTAATCTATGTTGTAGTCTCCGCAACCAAATCCGGCCCAATCAATGCAGGCTCACCGGCCTCTGTCCAACACACTGGCGATCTACACGGCCTACCATACAAGGCCTCAAATGGAGCCATCTAGAGGCTTGACTGGTAACTGTTATTGTAAGAGAATTCCACCAGTGGCAAATGATCTTCCCATCCGCCCTTGAAGTCTAGCATGCATGCTCTCAGCATATCCTCCAGTGTCTGTATCGTCCTCTCTGACAGTCCATCAGTTTGTGGATGAAATGCTGTGCTAGTTAATACGTCGGTCCCCATAGCCGACTGTAAGCCCTGCCATACTCTGCCGGTGAATCGGCCATCCCTGTCGGACACAATAGACATGGGAATACCATGTAACCTGATGATTTCTCGGATGTACCGTCGACCCAAAGTCTCTGATGAATCTGTCATCTTGATGGAAAGGAAATGTGCAGACTTGGTCAATCGGTCCACTATGACCCATATCGCATCGTTGCCCTTGGATGACCTAGGCAACCCTGTTACAAAGTCCATGGATATGTGCTCCCATTTCCATTCTGGCACCGGTAAGGGTGCGAGTAAGCCCAGTGGTTTCCGATGTTCCGCCTTGACCTGTTGGCAAGTTAGGCAACAAGCAACAAATGCTGCTACATCTTTCTTAAGTCCATGCCACCAATAGTGCCTTTTAAGATCATGATACATCTTGGTGCTGCCCTGGTGGATAGAGAGTTTGGTTTGGTGTGCTTCAATCAGCAACTATCTTCTGCAATTCTTAGGCACATATGTCCTGCCTCGGAACATAAGACCCTGTCCTGGTCGTAATTCCCACTCTGGTACAACCTCACCGGTAGACATTTTAGCCCAAATCTCCTCCACTTCTGGATCTGTTCGTTGCTCCCGTTCAATCTCGGAGACCATGTGGGATCTTATGATCAGATTATATATGGTCCCATGATTATTGAGGTAGAGTTTAAACTCTCTGATGTTATTCAATACCTCCCATTCCGTTCTGATCATGCTGGCTACTGTCGCATGTGACAAGCGGCTGAGGGCATCCGCCACTTTGTTCTCCTTGCCAGGATGATACCGAAGTGCGAACTCATAATCCGCCAGATATTCCATCCATCTGCGCTGTCTCATGTTGAGTTCTTTCTGATCAAATAAGTATTTCAGACTCTTGTGATCCGAGAACACCTCAAACTTTTCACCATAGAGGTAGTGTCTCCAGCTTTTGAGAGCGAAGACCACTGCTTCTAGTTCTAGATCATGTGTGGGATAATGGCGTTCATGAATTTTCAATTGTCTTGATCCGTACGCCACTGCACGATTACCTTGACTAAGTGTACACCCTAGTCCCTCACCGGAGGCATCACAGTACACTTCATAATTTCTGTCCTCTTTCCGGCAAGATCAGAATAGGAGCGGTTGTAAGCCTCTCCTTTAGCTCCTCAAACTTCTGGTTGCATAGATTTGACCACTCAAATTTGACTCCTTTCTGAGTGAGTCGAGTAAGTGGAACTGCAATCTTGGAAAAATCCATGATGAATTTCCGGTAGTAACCGGCTAATCCCAGAAAACTGCGGATTTCGATCACATTTGTCGGTGCTTTCCATTGCTTGACTGCTGCTACCTTAGTCGGGTCCACGGCTATACCTTCCTCTGATATGATGTGCCCCAAGAAGTTGACTTCAGATAGCCAAAATTCACACTTGCTGGCTTTGGCATATAATTGGTTCTTCCTCAAGGTGTCTAATACTATCCGTAGATGTTCGGCATGTTCCTTCTGACTTTTGGAGTAGATCAGAATATCATCAATGAATACAATCATAAACCGGTCCAAGTAAGGACGGAATATCCTATTCATCAGGTCCATGAATGCCGCCGGTGCATTGGTAAGCCCAAACGGCATGACTACATATTCATATAAGCCATACCGAGTCCTGAAAGCTGTCTTCTCTATGTCCTCCTCTCTAACCCGAATTTGATGGTATCCGGACATTAAATCAATCTTGGAAAAGTGAGAGGAACCCCTAAGTTGATCAAATAGATCATCAATCTTGGGTAGGGGATACTTGTTCCGGACAATCAGTTGGTTTAATTTCCTGTAGTCCACACACATCTAAAGGGTGCCGTCCTTCTTCTTCACAAATAACACCGGGGCCCCCCATGCGGATGTGTTGTTCCGTACAAAACCCAGTCTGAGTAGTTCATCAATTTGCTTCTTCAACTCGGTCATCTCAGCTGGTGCCATTCTATAATGGGTAATGATACTGGAGTGGCGCCGGGGTATAATTTGACTTCAAAGTCTATCTCCCTATTGGGGGGTAAACCAGGGAGCTCTGTTGGAAATACCTCGGCATAATCTACTACTACCGCCGGAAGTTCAGTTATTGGTGCCTTATCTAATCTGACGCTGTTCAAGGCAAGATGGTTCAATTCTTCATGCAGCCTTCTAGGGATGCCCTGCCTGTCAGCGTGTACCACATACCGCTTTCCCTCGGGTGACCAAAATATCACCCTACGAAGGTGGCAATCAATATGGGCCTGATATGTAGTCAACCAGTCCATGCCAAATATAACATCGTATTCGGCCATATCGATTGCTAAATAGTTAAACTCGAATCTGAATCCCGCGAGTTCAGTGTTCAATGCCGTACATATGAGTCCCAGTGATGTGTCTCCGACGGGGGATACAATGGTGAGTGATGTGGACAGGTTTTGTACTAATGTGTCCGTGGCAGATATAAATGCAGCAAATATAAATGAATGTGAAGTTCCAGAGTCAAATAATGCAACAGCATAGGAACTACTAATTACAGCCATACCTTGCATCACCGAGCGATCCACCGCTACTGGAGTCGGTATGGTGAAGAGTCGTCCAGATCCGGTAGGGGTTGGCGCCCGTCCTGCCTGGTTGTATGTTCTGCCCCCCCGTAATTGAGTTGATCTGGATGGAGGGCGGAAGGCACCCCTGGAGTTAGAGGGTCGGTTGATCTGTGGGCAATCCCTCTTGAAGTGGCCCTGTTGGCCACACTGGTAACATGTGTTCCCACCCCGGGGAACCTGTGTGACTGACGTTGATGAGGAGTGATGATTGGGACGAAAGTCCCCCGTAGAGCCTGTGGAGAGTGAGGGTCTGCTAGAGTTCGGGCGGAATTTCTTATTGGGTTGGAATGTACCACGCCCACCTTGCCCTAGGCGGTTGTCAAACAACATTATTTCGTTCAACTCTTGCTCTGCTATGGTGGCCCTGCTGACCACCCCTGCCAGTGTGGGCTCTTTGAAAATGGTCACTCTAGCCTTGATGCTTGGCCGAAGGCCACGTTCAAATTTGTGGGCCCTTCGGTGTTCAGTATCCACCATGTAGAATGCATAGACGGACAGCTTAAGGAATTCTCTGTGGTATTGTGCCACCGTCATGCTGCCTTGTACCAATGAGATGAAGGCTTCAGTCTGGCTCTCTCTTTCTTCCTCCGGAAAGTATTGTTCTAGGAAGGTGGCTGAGAACCATTCCCATGTCATGATGGTCCTTTCCCCTTCTAGCACCAGTGCTTTGTTGCTTTTCTACAACTTCCCACCAACTACTGGCATCCTCGATCAGTTGAGAAGTGGCCAGTAAGATTTTATCAGCAGGATTGGAAATTTGGAGCAGATTAAAGATCTGAGTGATCCTTTTTAACCAGTGTTCTGCTCCAACAGCCCCTTCTGTTCCCCTGAAGTAGGGAGGGTGCTGTTGTTGAAAATCCTTGACCATCTTCCGTTTACTAGAATCGTTGGCGGTCGCATTTCCGCTTGAGTGTTGTTGAAGAGCAGAAGCGATTGCCGCTTGAACTACATCCCTTAACTGAGGAGGTACACCTTGTATGTTTATACTGTTCTGTCCCTCGGCTGGATGAGGTGGTGGTACTTCTTCTTGATGAGGTGGGTGCACTTCTTCTTGATGAGGCGGTGGCACCTCCTCTTCTACCCGGGGGTTTCTACGACTTCTTCTTCTTGGTGGCATTTCCTAAGTCATTGAAAAATGTTGACTTAGTCCTTTCATAATATTGGTGCGTTCATATTTAGTCTTGAAAACATTGCCAATACACCCATACTTAGTTTTTGAGGGGATAATTCCTAAAGATTACGTATTGTCTCTCATATTGGGGAAAATTGCCAAATGTGCATGCTTGGTTTGGGGAAAACTTCCCAAATAGCTATGTTTGTCCATTTTTGTGGAGTTGGGGAAAATTTTTCCTATATTTGATAAATCCATCAATGTTATAATGATTGTACTTCCCTTACTATCACTTTCTTACGTCAAATGTGACGCTCAGATTGAATGCTCAGTCTGAGTCAATCGAAGTAGATTAACCCGGCCCCCGTGCAGCGGACTCCGAAGAGTCGGTCAGTTGGGATTCTTATCCGTCAGTGAGATGTGAAACCGTCCTAATCATACTTCGAGAGATTCATTCTTCCGATTTCGCTCTGATACCAACTGTAACGCCTGCCCCATTTTCACCGAAATCAGAGTCTATTTTCTTTTTTTAAAAAAAAGAGTGACAAAGGACGGGGACGTCACGACGCGAGTTAAGTCCGGACTTATAAAGCCCGGCCCTTAACTGGCCAACCCTACGCGTGCGCGGAACGAAGTCCACGAGTACGGTTCATGCGTAGGAAGTAAGCTCGTGGATCATAATTACATGCGGAACATTATACTAGATACTATCCTACCGGTTTTAGATAGAAGGGAAGATACATCATTAAATTACCAAAATACTCCCATGTTCATAATTATGTCTCAAAATGTTAACGTACAGAGTTTAATCCAGACCATATTAAGAAATCCAAATTATTACAATTCAACAAACTAAGTTACTTAAGTTACAACTTTTCCAAAATAAAACTTTGATAAATAGAGTAGCCGCTTTCCCAAGCTTCTAAGCTTGACTCCCTTCTCGTCCACTGTTTTCTCCGTCTCCTGTGTCACCAGCTAGGGTGGAAGTAGGGCGTTAGTCAACGCGCCCAGTAGGACTCCGAGTAGGGCTAGCACAGGGATTAGTGATAACATGCATACTAATAACAATACTGATAATAATATAATAAAATCATATGATGAATGTTATGCCATGGGTGTCTATGTCATGTGTCCCACCCATCATCCACATCATCATAAATGTCATATCCCCTTTGACGGCAAATCCTCATCAAGGTGGCCCCATGCTTGCTTCTCGGTCGCCCCGACGGAGCATGGACTCCGGTTATAGCATAAGAGCTATCCCCATGCTTGATTCTCGGTCGCCCCGACGGAGCATGGACTCCGGTTATAGCATAAGAGCTATCCCCATGCCTGATTCTCGGTCGCCCCGACGGAGCATGGACTCCGGTTTCATTATTTTCCCGCCCATACCATGCATGAGATGTAAGTGTATTATGCTATGTAATTATACATATATATCTCTTAAACTTAATATATCATACATAGCCATATAATGCATAACATTTAAAACTATAAACCATAGTATGAATATATAATTCATAAATCAAAACAAAACCATCATAATACAAATCACATAATTATCAAAATAGATTAAAACAACCATCACATATCCACGGCTTACAAAGAGGTAGGAATCCTACCGAATACTGATAACGTTCCCTTTTGTTTTCGTCCGATAACTCTGGTCGCCGATCGCGTATCGTTTGCGACGCCCGATACCTTATTACACATTTACCAAATTAGTCCGTATTTTATTTCATGATTAAATCTCTAACTGATCATAAACCTAGGTCCATTAATGATCTTTGATCATGTCACAAGATTATCATAAATCAGCCCTTATCCTAGCCTCTTTTTCCATTGATTCAAAATACATCCATAAATCCAATTTTTGGCCATTTTAAATATTCCGATTTGCGAGCCTAAAACGCAGCATCTATCCGTTTCATTTATGTTCATTCTAAATCCAAAATTCATCCATAACTTAGATCCATTAAGGATTCATTAATCATGATCTAGCATCATAAAATCAGTCCCCTTAATTTAACATAATCTCCATCCCTCCTACCAGATTAACAGTGATTTCTGAAGATATTCAAAACTGTACATTTCGATTCAGTCGGCTGACCTCAAATTAGATTGTCTGCTTTTTCTTACTAGTTCAGTTTCAGTCGATTGAAATACACATTCAGTCGGCTGAAACATGGTCCGTACCCCTTTCAGTCGACTGAATCTCAGATTCAGTCGGCTGACTTTGAATCAGGTCGTCTGTTTGTCTTGCCAGTTTATTTTCAGTCAACTGAATCTATGATTCAGTCGGCTGAACTATCAACCATCCCTTTACGTGTTTAATAAGTATCCACTCAGTCGACTGAATCGTATATTCAGTCGGCTAAAACTTCCAGAACCCTTTTCTTATCCGAGAAGTTTGTGTTCAGGCGACTGAATCATAAGATTCAGTCCGCTGAAACTCCCAGAACTCATTCTATTATCAGCCACCATTAGTTCAGTCGACTGAAACTCTAGTTCAGTCGGCTGAAACTCCCAGAAGCTCGTTTCTGATTCATCCATTATCAGTCGACTGAATCCCTGATTCAGTTGACTGACTGTTTTGTCAGTCCTTTCCATTGCATGTTTTGTACTTCCTTCCTTCGCAATTTCTCTTAAAAGAGCCATAACGGCATGTTTGGAAATACTTACAATCCTTGGTTTTCCCAGTTGTCTCTTGCTCCTTTTACTCCTTAGCCTTTCTCCTTCTTCTTCCTCCTTGATACTCGGCCAATGGTGAGCTTGATTAAGGTAAGGTCACCAAGATTTGGTTCGGCCAAGGTGTAGCAGTTTTTGGGAGAGAAAAACGGAGAAGGGAATGGGAAAATATTTCAAGTCTTGGGTCTTAGGAGTGGTCGGCCAACTCTTAGCTTCTTCTTCCCTTCTTTCTAAATTCCTTTCTCTTCTTTTCTCCTTAGTGTTTTCTTTGAAAGAGAGGGCAGGACGGTTTTGGTGTGTGAGGGAGAGAGGGAGAGAGGGAGAGAATGAGAGGGAGATGGGTGTGATGATTGGTTTGACTCCCTCCACCAACCAAGCATGGAGGGGGTATGGGCTTGCATGCCCCCAATTTTAGGGCCTTTGTCCCCTTAGTGGGGGTGGTTGGAATGGGTTTGACCACTTAACCATCATTAACTAAATCAATCTAATTCAATTTATCCTTAGATTAGGTTAATTATTTATTCTTACTTAATTTTAATCGCATTAATTTCTCTTTCCATGAAATCCACCCAGGGTTGACTAAGTCAACCATGGTGGTCGGCCCCACTACTCTTGGGTCCACACGCCACCTCAATTTGATGAGGTGGAGGTGGACCCCATTTGGCCATATCACTTTAACTCCATTAATTTTAACTTAGAAAATTTTACAATAATTTTAATCAATTTAGTTCATCTTAATCCACATTAGTCCTCTCAATTCATCCATGGTTGACTAAGTCAACCATGATGGTTGGCCCCACCTTTGCCTTGGTCCATTGGGTCCCATATGGCTCTTTGACCCAAATTGACTATCTTTGACCCAATTACTTACCATTGACCAATTAAATGTATTAATTCCAATTCATGGTTTATTGGGTAAACGTTGGGCCCATGGCCCAATTAAATTCCCTCTTTACCTTAGGCTCACCTCAATTGGGTCCATTGGGTCCCAAATGAGTATTGGGCCCAATTTGGCTATCCTTTACCTGATTAGTCCTCATTGCCCATTAAATGGATTTCATCCAATCCATGGTCCAATTGGGCCATGCTTGGGCCATTGTCCCCAAAATTTGGTCCATTTGGCATTTTATTATATCAAACTTCAAATTAAAATGAATAAATGCCAATATATATATTGATTTAAAAATTTGGGCTATTACATTTGAAACCATGGGATTAAGTATAATGTTTATTTTATTTGATGAATATATGTTGCAAGGGTTATGTTTCAAACTGTGATTTTAAATGCTATGTTTATATGATAAAATAACATGTGGTTTAAATGCTATGATTTGTATTTCTACATAGCATGTTGGCATTTGCATATCATGCATGGCATAGGAGGGATGAAAGGTAACCGGAGGGTTCACACTACGTCCGAGCGTCCGAAAAACCTATGTGGGGTACCTTGATGTGATTTCCATCAAGAGGACACTGTGTATGAATCGTAACCGGAGATCCACACTCCGCCGGGGCGTCCGTAATAGAATCGTGGGGGATACCTTGATGAGGAGCATTCCATTAAGAGGATACTATGGATGAAGTGTAACCGGAGGGTCCACACTCCATCGGGGCGTCCGAAAGACCTATGTGGTGAGTACTTTTATGTACATGTAATAGGTGGGACTCATTGCATATGATAGCATGTCATGGCATTGAATCGGCATGATTATTATCTTTATTATCATGCAAGGTTTCTGGTTTTTATCGGTATGATTGGATCTCTAGTATCATACATTGTTTTGGATACGATGCTTTATAAGTATGATATGATTTATTACAACTGGATTTGATATATATTATATCTGGATTTTTGTTACTAACCCATGTGTTAACCCTAATTGGAATACCTACTGGGCGCGTTGTTCTAACACCCTACTTCTACCCTAGTGGATGATAAAGGAAACGAGGGGAACGATGAACGCGAAACGGGCCAGGCATAGGAGTTTGGAGGATTATAGTTTATATTTTGTTTAAGATACTCATGAGCTTGTATTTTGAATATCTAGAGTTCGGATGTAATAACTTAGATGAAATTGCTATGGTTGGATGTTTTATTGGATAATTGCGTTATGATAATGATGATTAAGGACTTGACGTACTTTGCTATCTGAATGGAATAGAACTGTGTTCTATTATGTTTCCGCTTGTTATGATTTTTATTCCGCATGTTTATATTGCTATGTGTGAACCGTTTTCATGGATTGAGTTCCATGCACACATAGGGTTGGCGAGTTAAGGGTCGGCCTTTAGAAGTTCGGACTTAGCTCACGTTGTGACGTCCCGTCCCGCTCTCTATCACTCTACTCTGTTATAAAAAAAAAAGACTCTGATTTATGGGAATAAGCCAGTGAAAAAGGGCGGGGTGTTACAGATTCAACCTTCACTACTCGAGTCTTGATTCATTGTCTTCATTTTTCCAAGACAATGCTCTTCTAGGTCACGGAATTGCAAATAAGGAGACACAGTCAAACCGAGGCACTAACAACAACAAAATCCAATAATCCATCTATCTAGAGAAAGCTTTATGAGTTTTTATTCTTCAATTAACCCTTTCATAATATATCATTAGTTAGTATACAGTCTAATTTTTTATATACATTCTTTCCATGTTTCTAGAGGTCACCATCTCCTTTTAGTGTCTTCGATTCATAGCATCTAAACTTTAGACACTGGGGATATGTTTTGTTGTCTACTAAAATGATCAAATTACTTCAAATGAGTTTCTATCCATTTCTCGTCTATCAAAGCTATCTCTAGTGATCTCTAATTATTTCTAATGTGTTCATTTCTAATTCTATCTTTTAGGGTTAAACCACTTATCCAACGTAACATATGCATCTCTGTTGTCCTAATTTTGTGTGTTTGTCCTTTCATTTTTTATTGTCTAACACTCTGCTCTGTATAGCATTGCAGATGCAATTAATTAGTTGTTTGTAATTAATATTATTTATGACATGATGTTGGTATCACAAGTTAAACCATCTTTGAGTGCGATTGAACTTCGATTGATTTCTATACGCCCTAACTTTCTCACAAGACGATTTGATGCTCGACTTAATTTTCAAAACATTGGCAGACTATAATGGTGAGAAGAAAATTTTTGCCTGGAGCAATAGTTGCACTCTTGGCCCCATGTGAGGCCTATTGAGATATGAATTTATACCATTTTCTTCTTACCTCACCCCTCTCCTGAATTGTATCTATTTCAAATTTGAACTCATTTAAAATTGATTTTACTATCAAATTAAAAATACATCTAAAACTAACCCAATCTGACCTTGATTTTTGGGCTATCGAAAATTATGACTTCAAATTTAACAGACTTTATTTTGTATAAAAAACATCATCTTGAAAATGCCTTTTAAGCCGACTCATCTCCATGTATTAGGTGACTGTTTAATTTTTAAAAAATCGACTCGTGCATCAAACTGTCAAAGATGAAGGTTGGGTTGGATTGTAAAGACCCATCCCACTAGCAAGATATTGTCATCTCTAGGCCTCAAACATGGCCCGCATGGCTTTCAATTGGCGAGCCAGCCCATTGTTTCTCTCAAAAGGCCTCATGGTAGAAGGAGGAATGCTACCACTTATATACCAGAGATTTTTTAACGCAACTTGCAATGTGGGACTTTGGCATCCTTTGGGACGGGGTATTACAACCTACCCATTAAAGCTAGAGCCGTCTCTAGCTCTGCACACACAACAACCAAGCCTACATCCTCAGACAGAGAGTTGAACCATGCTCTGATACCATTTGTAATGACTCGTCCCGCTAGCATGATATTATCGACTCTAGGCCTCACACACGGCCCGCAAGAGTTTCAATTAGCGAGCCAACCCAATGTTGCTCCCAAAAGGCCTCAGCTTGAAGGTGGAAGGTTACCACTTATATACGAGAGAATTTCTAACGCAACTGGCAATGTGGGACTTTAGCATCCTCTGCGGCGGGATATTACATGGATTGAGCTCAATCAAGGTCCAACAATGGTCAAACTCGACCAAATATACTATAAAATGTAGAATGTCAAATAGAAAATATATATAATTTAAAAACTCAGTAAAAATATTTTTTTATAAAAAAATATAAATAATATAAGGAATTTATTGGTCCACCAACACATTTAACTTTGGTGCAATAAAATGAGTGAAATACTCATTTTGCCCAAATAAATGGGAAGAGAGAGAGAAGAAGGATTGAAACAAATTTGGGTAAAATCGGTATTTTACTCATTTTTGATGCACCAAGGATAAAAATGTTGGTGCACAGAGCACTTTCCATAGTATAATAGTCCAATAATCCAACATAATTAGCTCCAAGTCTATTAAAGTTATTGAAGGTCAACTACTCCCAACTCTTTCGAACCATGAGTCTTTAAGAGTTGGGTTTAAACTTGGAAAATGTTTAAAAAATAACAGAATTATATCTAATAAAGGTTTAAATGGAATTGTGGTTGAACAGTTAAAAATAGAGTTTTCATACAATGGTTGATGCTCACGTGCAATATCGCCCATGAAAACTGTAACACCCCGCCCTTTTCACTCTAATTTTCAGAGTTTAATTTTTTTTTTTTTTAAATATGTGATCGGGGTGGAGTGTCACGACGCGAGTTAAGTTCGGATCTCTAAATCCGACCCTTAACTGGCCAAGCCCATGTGCGTATGAACTAAGTCCATAAAACTGATCCGCACATGGTACATATAACTTGCGGTATTAACTTAGTCTAAATATAACTGTGGTTATAATAGAACCTATGACTAATCCAATTTTCCATTCTTAGATAGCAAAGTACATAACTTATTCTCCAAAATTACTAATCAATCTTAACTAATCGTTTAATCAAACATCCAACATAAAACAAACCATTGCATCTATCTTAACTACTTATTACAAGCCAACATAACTAATTACCAAATTACATTATCCAAATTCAAATAACAAATCCATAATTAGTCCATTCATGTCCATTCAAATCCATTCAAAATGCCCAAGCTCCTATGCTTGGTTTTCATCTCGATCCACGTTCTTCCCTTTCCCTGCGTCATCCACTAAGGATATAGATAGGGCGTTAGATCAACGCGCCCAGTAGTGTTTCCGAATAGGGCTACCACATGGTTAGTCAAAAACATGCAAATAATATAATAATAACACATGTGTGACAAAATTCCATAAAAACATGCTATGTATGAAATGAACATGTAATGAGTCCCACCCATCACCATTCAACATAGCCATCACTTGACGGGATTCTCATCGTCAAGGTAACCCATAGTGGTCTTTCGGACGCCCCGACGGAGTGTGGCCTCCGGATTCCTCCTGATGGGATTCTCATCATCAGGGTACCCCACAATGGTCTTTCGGACGCCCCGACGGAGTGTGGCCTCCGGTTACTACATCATCATCCCATGCCATGCATGAGATGTCTATGCAAACATGCCATTTGTAAATATAACATTTGATTCAAATAGCTTATTCAAATAAACATAAAACAGCAAATAAGTTATGTGGTTACAACAAGGTAGGAAACCTACAATAGATTACTTTGTTCGACCCTTCCTTTGAACCGTCTTCCGATCACGGCTTGTACACCGTTCTAGAAATCCCAAAACCTTATTTACATAACAGCAAGTTAAGCATTCATTCATGTGATTCTAACTTAGTCTAAGTCCCAAAAATCCACTTAAACTTCCATGTCCTATCTTAGCCATAGAACCCCATAGTTTTGGTCCTTTTAAACATGTTTTTGGTCTCATTTAGACATAGGATAACAATATAATGTTATCATATTTTTACCTTTCAAAACCATCCAATAAGCCCATCACTTTGTATGATTTCCATTTTGTAAAACTCAATCCAAATATCCACATAACAGTCCATGGGGTTCGGCCATACATATGGCCGAACCCTATGGTTCTTGGTGTAATTAATCCAACCATTGTCCATGGTTTTAATCCATAATTTAACCATAGTATTAATATGGTTCAGCCAAGCCATAGTTACCTAAAATCAGTAAGCTTATCTTCACTTTAAATCCTTTAAAATCTCACAAAACCATTTAATACTTCCATGAAATGTCATACCATTTCATGGGGTTCGGCCCACCCAATTGGCTGAACCTCATGGCCTATGGTTTAGTTCCATTTATCCATTTATAAACTTGGTTTATTCTTAAATCAAAGCACATTATGTTTACATAAAAATCCATCCTACACTTGACCCAAATAACCATCAAAAACAGTCCATGGGGTTAGGCCATACACATGGCCAAACCCCAAGGTTTCCTTGATGTAAACCCTCCAATATTTGTCCATATTTTTTGATCAGTACTTAGCTTAATAAACACATAATTCAGCCTTGTAATAACTGGTCAAAATCAGTGACCTTATCTCCCTTTAAAATCCTTTAAAAGAACTTCAATACATAATATGAATTTCATCTCTCAAACACCATAAAAATCACCAAGTTTTCCCATGGGGTTCAGCCATCCAAAGAGCTGAACCCTATGGTCCATATTTTATCACTTTTAAACATCATAATCCCATATTTAAACCATTGATGGATCTGTCCATACAATGGCCAGATCTCATTTTCTTAACCAATCTATTAAACAAGAGTTCAAAATGCACTTACGAACACCGCGTCTCCTTCGGTTCTTTTGACTCCTTTCTTGACCCTTTATTTCCTTGACCTCTCCTTCTCTCTTACTGTTCTTTGGGCTGAGACTGACCTTGCTGCAATCTCCTTGGAATACTTCAGCCAGATGACATGGATTTGAGGGAGAAAGAGAGAGAAAGGAAACTTTGATCTTAAACCTTGGTGCCAACTCCTTTTGCTCAAAGTGTGCTTTTGTCTTGGTGAAAGAAATCAACCAAGGACTGATTGCAAATCAGTAACCAGCTGCTGTTCTTGCTTTTGGAATATAGAAGACAGGAAAGAGAGAGAGAGATAGAGATAGAAAATTGAACCTCTTTTGGCTACTCAAATTCAGCCCAAACTTGCCTCACATGTAACTCCCATATTAACCCCAAGTCCTTTATGCTTACTTGGGGGTTTCATCTATGCAATGAAACCTCCCCAAGCTCTCCAACGTCTCCCATGCTGGTATTTGTGTAACCTTTCCTTTTCTTCCTCCTCTCATTATCATCTTACATGGGGGTTTCATCTAGAAATGAAACTTTCCCCCCCCTCCAATGTGTAGCCTTATCATATTTGAATTTTAAAAGTCAAAACCACATTTGTAACTCTATAATACAGCAGCTCCATTCAGCCCATTTGATCCTCATCAATGTCCCATTTGAGAGTTTCATTCTTGAAATGAAACTCCCCTCCTCCAAGTGTGAACACACTTTGTAACTCCCATTGGTATTAATATCTATCTTGGAGTTTCAACTTTTAAATAAAACTCTCCATGTTCCAATGACTAGCCCCTTGGTTAACCTTGTATTTGTAACTCTCAAAACAGCCACCCCACTTATCTCACTGAATTTTCAGCCTTTTGACTTCCATTTTGACTCACTCAACTCAATGTCCAACTCACCATACTTAATGCATTTCATTCAATGCACATGAGTTAACTCACCTTTTGATTTAATTCCAACTCACCTCAGTCTCACTCAACTGATTTGACTCGTGTTTGAGCTCCCTTGAGGGTTCACACGGTCAACAATAGTCAACTCGACCCGTTGGGTCCACTTTTAGCTCCTTGACCCGCTTTTGACTCCATGACCCAATTATGGTATTTTGGTCATTTCTAATTGGTTTTTACATATGGATCAAGCCTACCCATTTTTTCTCCACTTGATTTCCAATCAAATAGGCTTAAACCCATTTAATTTAAAATCACAAAACGGTCAAATACTCCAGTAAGACCCGATGGGTCCCATTTGGGCCCTTTGACCCATTTAGCCATTTTTGACCCAATTGATGTAAATTACCCATCCAATCAAACTTGGCATTCATAATGTGCTCATATGATCTTAATTTGAGCAATGGGCCATACCATTTCCTTACTTAACATCACAAAATAATTAATTTAACACATCAGGGGCATTTTCGTAATTTATCCACTTCATTGAGAAATTACCCATTCAATCAAACTTGACATTCATAATGTGGTCATATGATCTTAATTTGAGCAATGGGCCCACTATTTTCTTATTTACAATCACATTTAATAAATTTACCAATCCAGGGGCATTTTCGTAAATATTCATCTTATTGAGAAATCAGGGTGTTACAAAAACTAATTCATGGCCACTATAAACAACATTCAAAATCACCTGCCATTATACTAGACCCGACGGTTGGAATTTTGGTGTGAAACTACTATGCTGTTATGGGTGAAAAGATGGTTCAATTGGTTACATTTAGGAGTTTATGGGGGCTGAGAGACGAGAGTATGCCAATCTTTTAAACTTTTTGGAGGATTCTCATATTCTATGGAGGATGCGGATGAGAGGATTTGGATTGGAGACTCATTAAAAGAGTTGTTGGTTAAAGCAATTTTAAGGACAACGTTAATGTTTGTTGGGGAAGGATCCTTCGAAGGTGTAAGACCTCCCTCGAGAGTTCAAATTTTTGCTTGGTGTGTTGTGAAGGTTAAAATTTCATCCAAATATGATCTTTAGGAGTACGGGTGTCATTTTTGAAGGACCTTCATTAAGTTGTATCCTAGTCACTTTTTGGAGGAAAATGTAGACCTTTTCTTTATGTAGGTATCCTGTTGTGAATAGCCTAATGGGTTGCACTTGACTAATGAGCACTGAGATTGATGTGGGCATCATGCACAAAATGAGGAAAGAAATTACATAATTTTTTTACTGTGGCAAATGAGGGTCTAAATTGACTGATTGGGGTTTCAAAATGGTGAATTTAGTGTAATATTTTATCATAATATCAAAGTTTATTGATTGAGAATCAATCGTACATTCATTCATCATTAAACTTAAGTTCGACATACCCGAACAACATAACCACAAGATTTGAATCGATTAATGCTTCAAATACGGATCAATCTTAATGCGGAAATCATTAACGTAATAATTATAAAGCATACTTGGATCTATTGATGAAGAAGATTGAGATCTGATCTTCCCTTTGATATGTCAATACTTCTTGAAGTCAAAAAATAAGAGAAAACACCCACCTTGGAGTTTCTGTCTCTTTCCTTAATGCTCTCTCCCAATTTCGTGAATATTATTTTTAGACATTAGGGTTGGCTTAAGTTGATGGATAATTATGGAGAGAGACCCTTTTATAGGCAAAGGGAGGACCCCTAAGGAAATTAGAATTTTCTATTCCTACTTCCTATCAAAATAGGAAGCTAACCCCCTTTAGAACTCTCCTAAAATAGACGTTTCTTATTTAAACACAGTTTCCCTAATTTAATATCCTTTATGTGGAGCCCCAAATTTAATGTGGGTTATGTTTAGTTTTACATTCTCCCACTTGGCCCACATTTATATTTCATAGGATTTAAAACAGGTATATCATAACGTGTACACGTAAATTGTATTTACCAACATAATGCGGTCAACATCATAATTCTAATATTAAACAAACCACAAAAACGAGCAATGGCGGTTGCACATCATCTTATCTCGACATGGTCCCTTTCATTACTACAACACAAGTGACCTACTTAGCATAGCCCTTAAATGAGAGATTTTTCATAATGATCCACATAAGTGTCATAGCATAATGACTATTCCTATTAGTGTCAAAATAAACATACATAATGTATATACATAACAATAATAAACAGGAACAATAATCAGAAATGCATATATGAGTACTCAAATGTCAAATAGTGCACATTTATTCATAATGCAGTCCAAAATATACAATTACATTATAATAGATTACGTTCAAGACCTACTCTATTGGCTTATTCCTTAAAGGTCTTTATATGTAATCCTTTCGTCAACGGATCTGCCACCATAAGTAAAGTACTAATCTAGACACCGTCTGTTTCTGAACTTCTTCTTTCACGACAAAGTACTTCAATTCTATGTGTTTCGATCCATTCGAATACTTGTCATTCTTAGAGAAGAATACTGCTGTAGAATTATCACAGTAAATTCTCAGCGGCTTCGCAATGCTGTCGACAATTCCAAGTTCTGAGATAAAGTTCCACAGCCACATTCCTTGAACAGTGGCTCATAGCATGCCACAAATTCTGTTTCCATGGTTGATGTTGCAGTGATAGACTGTTTGGCACTTTTCCATGATATTGCTCTGCCAGCCATAAGGAACAAATAACCAAACGTTGACTTTCTGCTATCAAACCAACCACCAAAATCCGAATCTGAGTAGCCAATGATCTCGAGATTATCGAACCTCTTGAACATAAGCATGAAGTCTTTAGTACCCTATAAATACCTCATTACTTTCTTTGCAGCTTTTGATGAACACCGTAAATTACCATTTTACCTTTTAATATTGGATTAATTAGTCGTTATTCTATAAATATTAGATATATTTAATGTTATGTTTGAGTTTTGCACTATATTCTGGAGAATACAAGAAATTGGAATGAAAATTGAAGAAAGTTGCAAAAAGTGGGCCACAATGTCAAATTTGGAAATCTCAAGCCCAAGCTTCATAAGACAAAGCCCATCAAAAAGTCCATGATTGAAGCTCAATAAAAGTTCAAGAAATGAAACAATTCAGGGAGTTATGAAGTCCACATGAAAAAGCCCATGGCCAACTTTGAGTTCAATCCCACTTGATCCACATGTGTGGCCGATCCATGTATCATTGGAAAATTGATACAATTGGCTACAAATGTAAATTTCCCTAAATCTCTGTCCATATTGATGTATAAAACAACCAGCACTCCACATGTATGGAATGGAGAGTTAGCTTGATACAAGGTCAATTAGATTTATAAATGGCCAAGAGATTTACAACAGCGAGTAATCAGCCAGAGATGAGATGCAGCGACTTCAGGTAGCAATTAGTGCTAGCAGCAGAGTTAACAACATGGTCCAGCGATGTAGAAAGATTTGAATGGAGGCTAGAATAAAAATAGAAGCAAGGGAAAAGCTGGCCGATCCTTGTTTATCTCCCACTTCCCCAAGCGAAGATAGGAAATAAGAGAAACATAGATTCGTCCAAATCCATGTGACTCAGCAGAGAAATCCGTCGTTGATTTCAATCCATTCAGCAACGAAAATCAAGATAAGATCAGAGGAGGACCGGGCTAATTGAAGAGAAAGAATTCGTTCTTGCTTCCCAAGCAAATACAAAGTATGGAAAGGACTGAGAAAAGAAGGTAATCCCCCACCGTACCAACTAGATCTACTGAATTTTAGAAGAAGTTACATGTTTTTCACCCAAATCCATGAGACTCGGCAACAAAGCAGGACATGGCCGGCTGAGAGATAAGGATGAAGGTGCTGGCTGATTTGAGTCAGAAGAAAGGAAGGAAGAAAGAATAGAAAGAAGGAAAAGAGAAGATCTACCATCTTGAAAAGAGGAAGAAGGAGTGGGCTGTGTTAGCCGATTCTAACATATGAAAATAGAGATAAGGAGGAGGGCCCACACGGCATTGGCTGGCTGAAAATCAATCGACCCAACATACAGAATAGATGGAAATTTTCAAGGAGAAAATTGGCTAGGACCCATTGCTTGCTTTATTTTATCACCTCTTGTCTTATAAATTGAACACCTCTTCAACAGAGAAAATTGAATTCGAGCAAGGCATTGAAGGTGCTAAAGGTTGGAGAAACAGAGAGAGAGAGAATTTTCCACTCATTTAAGTCTTGTATTTTTTATTTTATTTTCTTTCTTTGATAAATTCCAAAGCAATGTAATTTCATATTCCATTTTTTGAATAAATTCATGGTAGATTCTTTAGATTTATGGTGTTCCCAATTATTAAACATTATATGGTGATGGTTTTTAATTTAATTTTAATTCTTTTTTTGAATGTTATGGAACAAATTAGTTTTAGAATTTTTCAAGGTAAAGTGAAACTCCTGTTAGGATCTGTGGGACCTGACTTTTTCAGTCTAAGGTTCTGTTTAATAACAGTTTATTTTAGATTTGGAAAACACAAGTTTAAATCCCGCTCAAGCCTAAGGCTTGAATTGAAAAATTCTAATTTAATGGACATCATAATTTTCTAATTAGAATTTTAATAAATACTAAACTTGAATTTATATTTAATAATTTTAGAGAATTTCATAATCTAGGCCACGATCTTATTTTTAAAGGGGATAACATGCCGCCTTAGATACTTGTCTCAATTCCATTGTAAACTATGTAAATAATTCATTATTATTGTTTTTATTTTATTGTTTTTTTTATTCATAAAGATCCTTGAAATGATGGAACTAGGTTAGATATATTTTATTTGTTTCTTAACTTTGTATTTTAAATTAGATTGAGGTTATTTAAATTCATTCCACCATTTTAATGAAATTTATAAATCAATGGTTTGTATGATAAAATTAGATCTCATATTTTGTTAAATTCCAAAGTTAGATAATTAATTAATATTGGATATCTAAATCAAGAATTTTGCTAAGTTAAGATTATAACTCCATGTTTTAGAAAATTTATCATGCTTAAATCCCAAGTTTTTATTTTCTTAAATCATGTTAATTTAATGGTACCATTTTTATTTCTATACATATATTTTGTTGATTTCCCTTGGGTATGACATCGCACTCATTCACTACATTATTAACTAGTTCGTGCGCTTGCGAGTTAAATTTAAAACACAACAAGATTTTGGCGCTGTTGCCGTCGAAATCTCGAAATAAATTGTGTACTATTAGATTTATGTGTTTTTGGAAAGATTGTTATTTCTAGAAGTTTCTAAATTAGGTAACTCTTTAAAATTAGAAATTTCTATTTTTAGAAGATCTAATTTTAGAAAGTTTCCTTAAATTAGAAGTTTTTAAAAATATTAATGATTATGTAATTAATTTAAATTTATAAATTTGTTAAGTCTAGAAACTATGTAATTATGATTTTCTATTTTTTAGAAATTTTCTAATTTAATAGTTTCCCTTTTTAGCAACTTCTCTAATACTGGAGATTAGGGGTGTAAACGGACCTAGATCTGGCCCCCGGACAGTCCAGTCCGGCCAGATAAATAAGCATACAGGTTGGTTCCTAAGGTCCACAGACTTGAACTCGAACAGTCCCTTTATTTTTGAATGGGCTGCGGACGGTCCTCAAGCCCGTCGGACTCCAAAGTCGAAACTTGAGTCCCATCGGACTTTAAAGTCGAAACTCGAAAGTACTCTTTGGTTTTAGAGAAAGCACAGAGCATTGAGCCCTGAACCTTCTGCTCCCATCAAAAGTACGGTTTCCTTAGCTGTCGTTCCGTACGCACAAAGTTATGTTCCAAAGCAGAAGTCAATTGTTTATTCTCTTTATGAACCGCTGTAGCCTGTAGAAGTAGGAACACTGCTACACCTGTCTACTCTAATTTTGACTGCTTGTAATAGGACGAAATGGGTATCATTTCTAGTCTCTACCACAACCCTGTCTCATGTTCACACTTCCATCACTATTAATATTAATTTAGTTGTTCATGCCATTCATTAAAGACCTATGGACAAACGGACTATTATCAGGCAGCGGATTGTCCAATAGCCCAATCGGGCCAGGCTGGACTCAATACTATAGGGATCCTGCCGGGCCGGGTCGGGGTCTGATTACAAGCCTACTGGAGATATGTCTTAATTTAGAAATAATTTATTTTTAAAAAATGATCAATTTTTGGAGAAAAATCTATTTTTTGAAAATTATCTAATTTTGGAGACGTTTAATTTTAGATAATTTCCGAACTTAAAAAAAAATTCTAAGTTTAGAATTTCATCCAACTTTGGAAAGTTTCTAAATATGATTTCAAAAAAAATCTCATGGAATGAAATTTTGATTTAATGGGGTGGAATTCAATTTTCATAGCCTTGACTTGATTTAAATTTTTTAATTAGGTTACAAATATTATATTTCCTCCACTAGTTATAACTTTAGGATAATTGCATTTAGACTAGGATCATGCAAATTTATTTATTTATTTTGAATTAGAATCTTCACCAAGGCTTGTATTGTCTATTTTGCAAGAGTTTTAATTGCGCGCTTAAAAATCGCTGGAAATACGCATAATAGGCTAAGGTGAGTGCCTAATCTTTTCTTTTGATTTTATTTTTCTCATGCATTCATATAGATTTATTTAGGGTGTTCTTTATTTATTTTATTTTACTTATTGCTTGCATTTAATCTATCCATGCATCTAGGTGTTAGTATTCATGCATTAGTTTAGACTGCTTTATTATTTTTTGCATATTTGCTTGAATGCCGTGTGGTAATTTAGGACTGCATTTTTACACTATCTAGAAATATAAGATTAGTAAAATTGGTTCATGCACTCCTTAATAAAATCAATTAAGGAACCATTAGGCTAGCTTTAGGGTTTCATGCTCATTAGGAACCTTTTCGATCTAAATCAATTTTTGTAACCGGTGAATAGTTTATCTTCAAGAATGGTGTCTAAGGCTAGTTCTGTCACTAAGACATGAGGTCGAGCATGATCTAAGGATAAGCCGGGAAGAGATACCGTGTGCTCCCCCACTTACCTGGTCATCTTGAGGTTAAACTCTCATCGGAGACTTACATTATTTGGAGAGAAAAGTAGGAGCAAGTCTAGAGACAATCCTTAGGGTCCTATTAGCTAGATAAAAATTTGATTGTATTAATGCAATTCAAATTTAGATTTAGGAATTTTCTTGTGTGAATTTGGTTGAGCGTGAATGATCGTGTCTGTGTATGAATTATTGGTGTTGTGACTCTGATAATCATTTGGTTCGAGTTACATTTTCTGTCGATTTACCGATCATTGCGTCTGGAGCTCAGTCTAGCTCAGTCATAGACAGGTCCACCTTCATCACCACCACCATCATCTAACATGGCAGGAGAATGAGTCGAAGAGCAAACCCTCTAAGACTATTTTTCAGCAGTCACACCAAATACACCATCAGGCATAGTTGTTCTAGCAACTAATGTAGCCTTTGAACTCAAACCAGGCCTGTTACATCTTTTACCTGCATTCTATGGACTTGATCATGAGGACCTTTACCTACATGTCAAAGAATTCTTAAAAATCTGCGCCACCATGAAACTTCAAGGCATCACTGATGAATCCATTAAACTTCGTTTATTTCCTTTTACTCTCAAAGAAAAAATGAAATCTTGGCAAAATTCTCTACCTGCAAATTCTATCACAACTTGGGATCAATTAGCTAACAAGTTTTTGAATAAATTTTTCCCTGTATCTAAAACTAACTCCCTCAAGAAAGAAATTTCAAACTTTAATCAAAAGGATGGTGAACAATTCTGTGAGTCATGGGAAATATTCAAAGATACGTTGAGTAAATGTCCCCCACCATGGCTTTGAAATAGGAAGACTTGTGTAATTCTTTTATGAGGGTTTAACCATATCGAATCGCACAATCGTTGAATCTATGAAGGGTGGGGAATTTTTAAAGCTAACTGCAATCAATGGATGGATTTTCTCAGAATCATTGGGGGAAAGTTCTCAGCGATGAGACTTCTCCAAAAGAGAGATTCAGCACAAACCTCAAAGAGAGGAGGTTTATACGAAGTTAGTACCGACTTAGACATTAAGCTTGTAATTGCGAACTTAACAAACAAAATCGATGCTTTAGTGATGCATGTTGAGGTTTGCGCCATGTGTTCTAACCTAGGACACACTGCCCAAAACTGTCCTTCCTACAGATCTAATGCTAAGTGCTCAACCAAGCAAGCCAATGCACTCAATAATTTTGGAAGATAGCAGGGAACCCCTTTCTCTGCCATATACAATCCTAATAGGCAGAATCATCCAAATTTTTCTTGGCGTCAGAATCAACCTCTAGTAGGTCAAGGACTCCCTCAATATCAAGGTCCACCATACCATCCACCTTAGAACCAACCATTCCACCCATCTCAAAATCATCCAGCCCAGTCAAATCAGTCTTATCAATCCAGTCGATCTCAACAACGTAAGCCCTCTCTCGAGGATACGTTGCAGCAATTCATGCAGTCTACCCAGCAGACTATGCACAAGCTTGAAACACAGCTTGGGCAATTAGCCACCGCAATAAGAGATATGGAGAAAGGTAGATTTCCCAGTCAGCCTATCCCAAACCCTAAGGGCCAAAATGAGGTTTTATTGTCTAATCCAGTAGAAGCTAACTCCATTATTACCTTGAGATCCGGGAGACAGGTAAACAATAAAGTGGAAATGCCTAGACAACTAGATGACTAAGCCACTGGTCAATCCAAGCATCAGGATGACCCATTGAGTCCATCCCTAGTCCAAATCTCACCGGATCCATCTGCTAGAAAACTATACTTACCTAAGGCTCCGTACCCTTAGAGGCTCATCACCAATCAATGGGTGTTTTATGGTGACATGCTAGAGGTATTCAAACATGTCAATATCAATATTCCTCTACTTGATGCCATAAATTAGATACCCTCATATGCTAATTTTCTCAAAGACCTCTATACGACGAAACAGAGAACTAATGTTTCTACAAAGGCATTTCTAGCAGAAAATGCAAGTGCTCTCCTCCAACAACCATTCCCGATTAAACATAAGGACCCTGGGTACCCAACCATTGCATGCATCATTGGTACATATGAAATTGATAGGGCTTTATTAGGTCTGAGAGCTAGTGTCAGCCTACTGCCATAATCCGTTTGTGAGCAGTTGGTGCTGGGAGAGCCAAAGCCCACTCCTATCATACTACAGTTAGCTCACCGCTCTGTAAAAATTTCGAGGGGTGTCATAGAAGACGTTCTGGTGAAAGTAGACAAATTCTACTTTCCGGTTGATTTTGTGGTGCTGGATATGAGAACGAAAGTGGGCACATTCCGATTATTCTTGGATGACCATTCTTGGCCACCGCAAAAGCTGTTATCAACTGCCAAGATGGTATGCTTAAGTTGTCATTCGGAGATCTGACTATAGAATTCAATGTGTTTGTCCTATGTCGATAACCTTTCTGCATAGACGATCTGTACGAGGTTAATATGATCCAGAGTTTTGTCCAAGAGTCTTTCCTTCACTTCATTTGTGATGACCATTTGAGAAGACTCTGTCCACTTTTAGCACAGACTTTAATGAAAATGGTAAACAAGAAGTGAACGCTATGTATGACGCATCTCCATATGCGCGAAGGCTCACCAAATTCGAACCTCTCCCCATTAGTCAATATGTTTCGATCCCCTCTGTCGAAAGCCACCAAATTTAGAGTTCAAGCCACTCCCTGAGTCACTTAAATATTCTTATCTTGGACCATCAGACACTTTACCTGTTATCAAGCTTCCGATTTAACTTCTGACTAGGAGTCTAAACTCCTAGTTGTTTTAAGAAATCACTGCGAAGCTATTGGATGGTCCATTGCCGATCTCAAAGGAATTAGTCCCTCTGTGGTCATGTACAAAATTCACTTGAAAGAAAATTCCAAAAACATCTAGAGAACCACAAAGACGACTAAATCCGGCGATGCAAGATGTGGTGAGAGCTGAGATTTTAAAAATCCTCGAGGCGGGTATTATCTACCTGATCTCTGATAGTGCATGGGTGAGTCCGATACAGGTCATACCTAAGAAATCGGGTGTGACGGTAGTCAAGAATCAGGATAATGAGTTGGTATGAACCCGCATCCAAACGAGTTGGAGAGTTTGCATTGACTACCGTAAGCTGAATACTGTCACTCGAAAAGACCACTTCCCTCTTCCATTCATCGATCAGATGCATGACCGTTTAGACGGTCATACATTCTATTGTTTCCTTGATGGTTATTCCGGCTATCAGCAGATCTATGCTACTCTTAAGGATCAGGAGAAGACCACATTCACCTGTCCGTTCGGTACGTTTGCATATCGCCATTTGCCATTTGGGTTGTACAATGCACCTGCCTCTTTTCAGCGATGCATGATCAACATCTTTTCCGATATGGTCGAACGTTTTCTTAGAAGTCTTCATGGATGACTTCTCTGTGTTTGGGTCCACTTTTGGCCAGTGCCTGCACCATCTAAGCCTTGTGCTAATCAGGTGCCAAGAAAAGAATCTGGTATTGAATTGGGAGAAATGTTACTTTATGGTGAAGCAGGGCATAGTACTGTGGCACATTATCTCTGAAAAGGGCATCGAAGTAGACAAGGCAAAGGTCAACCTGATCTCTAATTTACCAAGACCCCAAATCGTTGAAGAGATCAGGTCATTCTTAGGCCATGCTGGTTTTTATAGGAGGGTTATCAAAGATTTCAGTAAAATTTCTAAACCTCTCTGTAAACTCTTGACCAAGGATGCTAGTTTTGATTTTGATGATGAGTGCGTTCAAGCCTTTAAAAAATAGAAAATCGCTCTGACCTCCACCCCGATAATACAACCACTTGTTTATTCTGTTCCCTTTGAAATTATGTGTGATTCCTTCAATTATGCAGTAGGAGCTGTGTTAGGACAAATTTTAAATCGGTTGCCTCACGTTATCTACTATGCTAGCAAAACTTCAATGACGCTCGGCTTCATTATTCTACCATGGAAAAAGAGCTGTTGGCAGTCATATTTGCACTAGACAAATTTCGATCCTACTTAGTGGGTTCAAAGGTCATTGTCTATTTTGATCATGCAGCACTTAAGTATCTCCTTTCTAAGAAAGATGCTAAGTCTCGTCTTATCAGATGGACCATGCTGCTACAAGAGTTTGATATTGAAATTGTAACACCCCAGATTTTCAAGTTATAAATATTTATGGAAATTGCCCATTTAATTTGTGAATTTTTGGATATGGACCTTAGATGGGTAAGGTGTTGGGTCAATTGCCCAATTAAGACCTAACGGATTGTGGATATGGTTCAATTGAAATAAATGGGTAAGATTTATTTAATTGGGTCAAGGTTGTCAATTGGGTCAAATGTCCAATTGGGACCCAATGGGTCATCGTTGACTTGGTTGACCACCAAATGAGTTCAAGTTCAATTAAATTGGGGCTGAATTAAGTTGGAAATGGAATCAAGTAATTGAGTTGATTTTAAGTGAGTTAAATGAGTTGGATTAAAGATATAAGTTGAGTTAAAGAGATGAGTTGAATGGGAAGTCAATGGGACTTTTATTTTAAATGAGTGGAGTGGGAAGATGGAGAGTTACATCTCATAAGATCAAACCTAAGGTGTTCACAAGTTGGAGGTGGGCTCCAAAATGATCATTAATGGGGAGGTGAATGGTTTTGTTGTTGTTACACAAGGTAACCAAGGCTACACGTTGGAAGATGGAGGGGTGTTCCATCTCAAGTGGTGTCTCAGCCAAGCCAAGGGACACATGGGAAGACACCATCATTATGAGGAAGTTGGAGGGTTTTGGTTGTTACACAAAGTCATACAAGGCTACACATTCGAACATGGAAGGTTTCCATCTCATGATGGAAACCCAAGGGGCATATGGTTGGAGTTTCATCTCATTGGATGAAACCCCCAAAGGAAGTATAAATGAGGGAGGTGAAGGGTTGGTGTTGTTACACAAGGTTAACCAAGAGCACAGGTTGGGAGATGGGGGTTTCCATCTCATGATGGAAACCCAAGGGGCATAAGGTTGGGTTTCCATCATGAGATGAAAACCCAAAGTAAGTATCAATGGGGAGGTGAAGAGTCATGGAAGTTACAAAATGGGAATCAACCAAAGGATACCACCCTTGGCCGAACTACATTGGGCAAAAAAGAGAATTCTTTGCTTTATCTCACTCTTTCCCTCTCTCACTCAAGGCCGACCACTCTCAAAGACAAAGGAGGAAGGACTTAGAGTTTTCTATCTCAAGCTCCTCTCCCTCTCTCAAACCTACACCCTTTGGCCGAACCCTCTCTTTGGGTTTTCATTTCAAGACTTCTGAAGCTCACTCTCGGCCAAGGATCAAGGAGGAAGAAGAGGCTAAGAAGGGAGAAGATTGGAAGAGCAAGAAGGAGTGAAAGAAACCGGAGGAGTCATGGAATTGGTAAGTACAAGATAAGATTTTATAAGCATGGAAAAAATGGTCAAGGAACATGGTTTGGCCATTGCATGGCCAAACCCTAAATTGTATATACAAGAACCATTAAGGACCAAAAAGGGGTTGGATGAGGTTCGGCCATACAATCAAAGGATCAATCATGGATGTATGATATATTTTAAGGAAAATAATGGACCATAGGGTTCGGCCATGTTGTATGGCCGAACCACATGGAAAAGTATTAAGGATTTTAAAGGGTTTAAATGGATGTATGTTGGTGAAGAACCTTAGACCATGGGTTTGGCCATGGGGTATGGCCGAACCCCATGAAGAATTATTGAATTATGTACATGTATTTAGATCATGGAAATTCTGGGGGAATGATGGTAATTTTAATTGATTTTAAATATGGCTAATGATGATCCAAAAGGATGAACCTAAATGTATGGTTAAACCCCCATGGAGGGACTTTGATTATGGACCTAAGAGTGTAAATCATTTAAAGGAGAAGATGGGAAATGAGACATCATGGGTTCGGCCATACACGACCATTTTTAATGGGCCATTTAGAGATTTAAGCATGATTAGAAACCATTAATGGTTCTATGTTTGTGGATCAGTTATGGACCTAGGCATGTTTAAATGAATGAAATGTTTAGTCATGGACCTATGTTATGGACTTAAGTATGGATAGGTAAATTAGGTGATTACCTATGGAATGAAGTAATGGCCAAATGGTAAAATTAAAGGACCATGGGTTCGGCCATGGTGTATGGCCGAACCCCATGGATCATGTTTTTGGATTAAAGAATCATGTATGGATCATTCTTGGCACTTACGTCATATGTAAATAAACTAAGTAATTAGTTATGGATAGAATGATGGCTAAGATGGAAATTTGATTAAAATGATGGACCATGGGTTCGGCCATGGTCTATGGCCGAACCCCATGGAGAAGGTTTTTGTGGACCTAGGTTTTATTAATGTTAAATGATTAACTCATGTGCGATTGGCTAATGAATTAAAAGAGGGACCCAAACCAAGTGAGTGAGGTTCGGCCATGTTGTATGGCCGAACCCCACTAAGGCATGATTATGGGATTAAACATGGTGAGAAATCAAATGGAACATGGGTTTTGATTTATTGATATGTTATAAGGTAACGGGACCTCACAAGCGGGTACGATTGGTGAGCGGTTTTTGGACGAAAATGCAAGGACATATTAGTTGATCATTGGTAGGATTCTTACCTCATTGATACCATGGGATATGTATGATGGTTTTAATTCATATTTTGATGAGTTATTTTGTATCAAATGTTATGTTTCAAATATGGATTTTTAATGCTATGGTTTGTATTATTACATAGCATGTTGCACTTGCATCTCATGCGTGGCATGAGAGGGATGAAATGTTATCGGAGTCCACGCTCTGTCGGTGTAACGCCCTGCCCTTTTTCACTAGCTTTCCGAAAATCAGAGTCTATTTTTTTTAAAAAAAAATAAACAAAGAGTGATAGAGAGCGGGACATCACGACGCGAGCTAAGTCCGAGCTTCCAAAGCCCGACCCTTAATTGGCTAACCATACGTGTGCGTGGACCAAGTCCACTAAAATGGTTCACACGTACTCAAGTTAACATGCGGAATAATCATAGATGCGGAAATAATAATAGAATAACAATTCTATTCCATTTTAGATAGCAAGGACATCCATCACTTAATAATAATGACCATAAGTTAAATATCCAATATTATTCATCCAAACCATAGCAAATATATCTACGTTATTACAATCTTGAATGCTAGCTATTCAAATACATAGTCCATGAGTAACTTAAAACAAAATATAACTTAATCATCCAAGCTCCTAAGCTTGGCTCCGATCTTGTTCCTCGTTCTATTCTTTCCCTGTGTCATCAACTAGGGTAGAAGTAGGGCTTTAGACAACGCGCCCAGTAGGTATTCCAATTAGGGTTAACACATGGGTTAGTACCAAAAATCCAGATATAATATATTGTACCATACTTGTAAAGCATCGTATCCAAAATCATGTATAATAATAGAGATCCAATCATACATATAAAAACCAGAAACCTTGCATGATAATAAAGATCATAATCATGCCGATTCAATGCCATGTCATGCTATCATATGCAATGAGTAACACCCATCACAAAACATCCTCTTGATGGAAAGCTCCTCATCAAGGTATCCCCACAGTGGTCTTTCAGATGCCCTGACGGAGTGTGGCCTCCGGTTCCTCTTGATGGAAAATACACATCAAGGTATCCCCACAGTGGTCTTTTGGACGCCCCAATGGAATGTGGCCTCCGGTTACATATCCTCCCTCCCATGCCATGCATGAGATGCAAATGTCCACATGCTATGCAATTATACAAATCATAGCATTAAAACCTCATATTTGAAACATAACATTTTTACAACATAAACCATCAAAATAAGAAGTTAAACCATATTACATAACCATGGTTTCAAAAAGGTAGAATCCTACCAAAGACCACTAAAATGTCCTTGCTTCTTAATCCGGCAACCGCTCAAGATCGTACATCGTTTGTGAGGTCCCGTCACCTTGTTACATATCAACAAGTCAAACCAATATCCCATTTGATTTCCTATTATGTTTAAGTCCATAAACCATTCTTGTGGGGTTCGGCCATACACCATGGCCGAACCTCACTCACTTGAATTTGGTCCCTCCTTTTATTTAACCAATCACATCCAAGTAAACCATTTTAAAAATCCTAAGTCCACCAAATACACCTTAGTGGGGTTCGGCCATACAACATGGCCGAACCTCACCATCTTGGTTTTGGTCCCTCTTTCAAGTCCTTTGATCTTTTAATTAAGTCCAAGTTCATTCATCATTTGATCACTAATCTCATCACTTATACAACAATTATTTAACATTGACAATAACATAAGTCCATAAAAATATTCCCCATGGGGTTCGGCCATACACCATGGCTGTAATGGCCCGGAAATTGTAAATCAATGAATATGTAAATATTATTTATTTTAAGGATGAAAAATTGGGAAAATTGATGGAATAAATGGTAAATGGACCAAAATTTGGGCAAAGGCCCAAGTAGGGCCCAATGGACTATGGATTGGATTTAAGTTTACTTAAAGGGTCAAGGATGGTCAAATTGGGCCCAATACCCATTTGGGACCCAATGGATCAAATTGATGTAAGCCCTAAGGTAAATGGGCAAGAGGAAAATGTAATTGGGCCATGGGCCCAATGGTGATCCAATGGAATGTATGGAATGGATTTAAATCACTTAAGTTAATTTGAATTAAGCCAAGGTGATGTGGCCAAGTGGGACCCACCTCCACCTCATCAAGTGAGGTGGCGTGTGGACCAAGAATTGGTGGGGCCGGCCACCATGGTTGACTTGGTCAACCATGGGTGGATTTCATAGAGGGAATTGAATGAATTAAATTAGGTGGGGGTTAATTAACCTAAGTTAAAGGACTTAATTAATTAAATAATTAAATTATTAAAATGGTGGTTAAAGGTGGTCAAATGGTCAATGAAAGGCCAAAACCATCCATTGGAAGAAAAAAAAAACACGTTGGCTAGTTGCTTGGGCCATAAAACATGAGAAATATCATGTGGGCAGTTGGGGATAGTTAATGTAAAGTGGAAATTAGGTAAGCAAATGGGGATAAGGCTTATCTTTTCTTTTCTCCCTCTCTTTTCATTCTCATTTCACTCTTTCCTCTCTTTCACTCTCTCATGGACGTCCCCCACTAGGAAGAGAAGAGAAGAAGAAAAAAAAAGTTAAGGAGAAAAGAAGAGAAGGAGAGAAGAAAGGGTTAATCTTGGGCCCTCCACCTCAAGGCCAAGAAAGTTAGACACCTCTTTATCCTCTCCTCCCTTTTCTCTCTCAAATCAAACCCTATCATGGCCAATCCTAAGTTAGGAGGGTTTCACCATTGATCAAGCATCTTGGCCTACCAAAGATAAAGAGGAAGGAGAAAGGAGGTTAAGGAAGCCGACGGGAGTGGCGGAAATCGGAGGAGACGATGGATTGTGAGTATTTCTTAAACAAGAAATTTTGGATTTTTAGGGTTTAAAAATTGGGATTCATTTTTGTTAAATTTAATGGTGGCCAAATGATTTTATGCCATGGATTTTAAATCCATCAAATGGAAGGATGGAAAGTGGAGGAAACCCTAATGGATAAATTAGGGTTAGGGAAAGAAAAAAATAAATAAATATAAATGGATAAAGGGTTATGTAATTAATGTGTGAAGTTGTTTGGGTTTTAAGGAATGGGGGACATTATGTAATTTAGCTAATTAAGCGTGGAATTATGTGATTGGAAGAAAATCATGGGCCATAGGGTTCGGCCATGTAGCATGGCCGAACCCCATGGTGGGTGATTAGGTGTTTGATTTAATTGGTTAGGGTTTTAAAGAATGGAAGACAATGAGGGTAGCTAATGAATTTTAGGGTTTTAAATGAATAAATGTGGGTAAGTTTTAAAAGGGTTTTTATGATGAAAATGCAAAGGGGTTTATGGCCTTGAAAGGCATAGAAGAGAATGAAGTATGAACCATGGGTTCGGCCATGGTGTATGGCCGAATCCTATGTTGTTGTGTGTGAATTTAATGGGTTTGGAAGGAGGTACTAACATATTTGAGAATGGTGATGGTTTTAAATGGACTTTAAGCATAGATTTAATGGTTTGAGTATGTTTGAAACCATGAAAAGATGAGGGGGAATGTTAGTAGTTTTGATGGACTCAAGAGATGAAACCAATGTTGATCAAATGGGTGATCTAAATGAATGATGAAATCCCCATATGGAGGGACTTGTGATGAATTCAAATGTGTAACAATGGACCCAAGAAAAAATGGGATAAAGGCATCATGGGTTCGGCCATGGTGTATGGCCAAACCCATGACCCATTTGTGGGTAAAAGTATGGATTAAAATTTGGTATTATGTGTGGGAGAAATGAATGAGGGTTAGAGTGTTTAAATGGCTGATTTTTCTAGTGTGGTTAGGTTGTGGGTGAAGAGACATCAATGGACCCATTTTGTGAATAAATTAAGGCCTAAGATTAATGTGTATTTGTATGTAGGTTAATGGAGTTTAAGTAAATTTAATGGCTAATTTTAATGGTCATGTGACATGGTGGAGTGGGTCATTAATGGACCTAAATCCATGAATGAATTTTGGACAAAGAAATGTATATAATTAAGTGAAGGTTTAACTATGGGAAAGGTAGTGGCAAAACCGTAAATATTGGTCAAAATGAAGCAACCCACTAAGACATGATGTATGGGCTTAGAAATGGTTAAAACGTGGACTGATTATGTGTATGCAATAAGGTATTGGATATCGCGAGCGGTACGCATGTCGCTAGCCGGACTATCGGACGAAAACGAAAGAGAAGAACGCGAGTCGGTATTCGGTAGGATTCCTGCCTATTTGTAAGACATGGATCAGGTGTTATGTGAATGGTTATTGCTTTATTTTTGGAAATTATATTTTTGGTTATACAATGGGTTATGAAATTATGGTTTATATGTGATTATGGCATATGGTTAACCTATGAGTTATATGTTAGTGATATGAGTAATATGTAAAGGCTATGACCCAAATATACTACATAGCATAATGCATTACATCTCATGCATGGCATGGGCGGGAAAAAATAAACAAACCGGAGTCCATGCTCCGTCGGGGCGCCCGAGAATAGGCATGGGGATAACCTGATAGGTTATAACCGGAGTCCATGCTCCGTTGGGGTGACCGAGAACAGGCATGGGGATACCTTGACGAGGTCTTCCCGTCAAGGGGGATATGATATCATGATGGTAGGGATGATGGGTGGGATTCATAACATAGACACCCATAGCATGGCATTCACTTTATAATTTCATTATATGGTTGTTCGCCAGTTTTCACTATGTTATTATCTGCATGCTATTATTACTAATCCATGTGCTAGCCCTACTCGGAGTCCTACTGGGCGCGTTGTCTAACGCCCTACTTCTCCCCTAGCTGATGGCGCAGGAGATGGCGGAACGGAGGGGCGCGACGGGAGCCAAGCTTAGGAGCTTGGGAAGGCGAACTGCTAACTTATTTATGTTTATTTTGGAAATGTACATTTGAATAGCGTAGCTTGTTGGAAATGTAATAATTTAGATAACTTGCTATGTTTTGGGATTTTAGTTTACACATTATGATTTTAAGATATATTAGTAACTAAAGGAATGTTTCTTCCCTGCTATCTGAAAACTGGTAGGATAGTCTCTATTATAATATTCCGCATTAAGTTGTATTCCACGAGCTTACGTCTACGTGTGAACTGTTCTCGTGGACTTCGTTCCACGCACACGTAGGGTTGGCCAGTTAAGGGCCAGGCTTTAGAAGCCCGGACTTAACTCGCGTCGTGACGTCCGCACTCTTTGTCACTTTTATTTAAAAAAAGAAATGTACTCTGATTTTACGGTGAAAAGGGGCGGGCGTTACAATGGCCGAACCCATGGTCCATCATTTCCACCCATATTTACATCTTTGCCATTGTTCTATCCATGGCTAATTACCTAACTTATTTACTGTAATACCCCAATTTCTCAATGAAGTGGAAAATTACCAAAATGCCCCTGAGTTGTTAAATTAATTATTTTGTGATGTTAAGTAAGGAAATAGTGGGGCCCATTGCTCAAAATAAAATCATATGAGCACATTATGAATGTTAAGTTTTATTGGTTGGGTAATTTTCATCATTTGGGTCAAAAATGGCTAAATGGGTCAAAGGGCCCAAATGGGGCCCATCGGGTCTTGCTGGGTTATTTGACCGTTTTGTGATTTTGAATTAAAAGGGGTTAAGCCTATTTGATTGGAAATCAAGTGGAGGAAAAATGGGTAGGCTTGATCCATATGTAAAAACCAATTGGAAATGATCAAAATACCATAAATGGGTCATGTTGTCAAAACGGGTCAAGGAGCTAAAAGTGGACCCAACGGGTCGAGTTGACTATTGTTGACCGTGTGAACCCTCAAGGGAGCTCAAACACGATTCAAATGAGTTGAGTGGGATGGAGGTGAGTTGGAATTAAATCAAAAGGTGAGTTAACTCATATGCATTAAATGAAATGCATTAAATGTGATGAGTTGGGTTGGAATAAAAAATACCTTGAGTTGAGTGAGTCAAAATGGAAACTCAAGGGGCTATAAATTCAGTGAGTCCAAGGGGAATTGGAGGAGTTTAGCTGGTCTCAAATCAGCCAAAACAAGTCCCACACGTTGGGGACTTGTTTTGGTGAGTTCCATGGTACAAATTAAATACAAGTGCATGGGTTTGAGGTGGGTTACTTGGGGATGTGAATGGCTGCATTGGTAGCTGCCAAGGGGTGCCTTGGATGGCACCCAATGCCCACCGTTTTGAGCAAGAAGTTATGAGGAATTGAGAGGTTTTTGGGGGCTGAAAATGCAAAGGCAAACAACACCATGCTTGGCCGAATTTCTTGTGCAAAAGTTTTAGAATTCATCTCTCTCTCCCTCACTCAAAAACACACTCTCTTGGCCGAGTTTACCTTGGTGTTTTATCACCATTAGATCAAGCACAAGACAGTAGAAGAAAGGAAGGAACAAGAGGGAAGAAGGCAAGGAGCAAGAGGCAAAGGAAATTGGTAAGAATTCCTTACAATGTTATTTAATAAGCTAGATTAAGTGGAACATGAATTGGCCATGGAATGGCTGATTTTATCAAGTACCTAAGCCTTGGTTAAAGGTTGTCTTAAGTGGTAAACAAATCACATTGGGTTCGGCCAGTTTGGATGGCCGAACCCCATGACATTTGTTTGGGTATTTTGATGGTTTTTGGAGGCTAAAAACCATGCAAAAATGATGAACAATTGTGTGTGTTTAGATGCAAGATAAAGGATTTTAAATCTTGGATTTGGATGGCATAATTCAGCCTTGGAATAGCCAAATGCATCAAGAGTCTAAACCATGGAAGAAGGTGTCAAAAGAAATGAAATGAACCATTGGGTTTGGCCACTTTGGGTGGCCAAACCCCATGAAAAGAGTTGGTTAATGGTTATGGTTTTTGAAATTTAAAACCATCCATTTGGGGACTGTTTTTATATATTTTATTAAGATTTAAAATACATGCTTAAAGAGGGTTAAAACATGGGTTTGGATATCAGAAAAGGCTGAAGATATGTGGTCTAATCAGTGGAGTAAAATTGGAGAAGATGGACCATGGGGATCGGCCATCTTGGATGGCCGAATCCCATGATATCATGTTGGTTTTTGGATGATTTCTTTGAGAGTTAAAACTTGATATTAGTATACTGTTTATGCATGTTTATATGAGGTTCAAAAACAGCAAACATAGCATTGGGTTCGGCCACCATGGAGGGCCGAACCCCATGCAAATGATGGTTGGTTTTAAGGTGTTTGAAACATGGAAACTATGAACTTTCAAGGACTGTTTTTGGATGAATTTAATTAGATGGTTACTAAGAGGTATGAAGGCAGCAATATGATATTGATATTGCATGTTTAGATAAGGCCTAAAGCATGTTTGAAAGATCATAACATGGGCATAGGGTTCGGCCACATTGGATGGCCGAACCCCATAAAAGTGTGTGATAAATTGTTATGGTTTTTGGAGAGATAAAACCATACCAATTGTGGAGTTTTTTTTAAGAGATAAGGTTACTGTTTTGGTTTGGCCATAGGATGGCTGAACCATGTGGTTAACATGGCAAAAGGGTAGTATTCAATTGGTATATGAAATAAGGGAATCATTGAGCAAAAGAACTCCATGGACTGTTTTATGGTTATATGGAGTAAGAACATAGTGGAGATTTTGAATGAATCCGTGCCTTTGATTCAAGAATTATGTATGTATAATAGGTACTTAATATCAGTAAACAACCAAGCATGATAGATAAGGGAATATGGGATGAAAATACATAGGGTGTGGTTCGGCCATGTAGTATGGCTGAACCCCACCAAAGATTATTTGTTGGACTTTGTACTAATTCATAATGAATGGGAGATGTATGTATGAATGATGTAAATGAACCAAGTAATTTGAATGGTCATGGAATGTGATTGGAATGGATTAAGAGATTCAAATGGGAAAGGTGAGGTTCGGCCAAGTAGTATGGCCGAACCCCACCAAGGTAGTTTTGTTATGAACCATGGTTTATCAAGGAAAATTAAACAAGGCTTGGCCTAGTGGCAAAGCTGTAAATACAAGTGATATTTAGTGTTTGAAGTGTTAATAAATCATTTGGGTGGTGTTAATCCAAAACCAAAGAGATCAAGTTAAAGTGGGTAAGGTTCGGCCCTGGGTATGGCCGAACCCCACAAGATGTTTGGGTCTTATATGTGAATGGATATTTAAATATTAGAATGATTTACTTATTGTTACATCACAAGGTGACGAGAGTTGAAGGAAGTGCGAGTCGTGACCGAGTGAAGCTCAAAAAAGGAACGGACACTTAATCAAAGTTTAAGTAGGTTTCCTACCTACTTGTAACCACGGTTTTTACCCAGTTTTACTTATGATACTCTTGTTTAATATATGTGTTTCAAATGATATCTTATGCATTAACAAATGGCATACAGGCATTGGCATCTCATGCATAGTCATGGG